>OZ010578.1:17461569-17509069 GCA_963932145.1 Acanthosepion lycidas | reverse complement strand
AGCTAGCTCACTCGAGAGATAGATTGATGTGAACAGACTGAAATAGATAGTAACTGACTAAAATAGTTATGAACTGTCTCAGATAAATATATAGATATGAACTAATTAAAATTGTTAGATATATAGATAAATAGGTAGATAGGAACAGAGTGAAATCGATAGATATGAACAGATTGAAATAAATATCAACTGACTAAAATATATACGAACTGACTCAGATTAATATGTAGATATCAACTGAGATAGATAGATAGATAGATAGATAGATAGATAGATAGATAGATAGATAGATAGATAGATATCCCTGCGATGGCAATAAATTATGGCATAATTTCTTTTAATATCAACGGACAGGAAAATAGATCGATAGTTATCATTATGCTACTAATGTGTATTGAACAGAGCTTCAACTGGAATTTGATCTTAAATGACTTATTTTCTATCCCAGGTGAGGTGAAAAAAAAATTATAAATGACTTAACATATTTGATTCTTTACTTATTTTTTTTTCCGATTTGACCCTGACCCCTGAAACCAAGTGAATTATGATCGTATAAATTTCTGTAAAGATTTTTATAATTTTCCTAACATCTTTACTGAATATCTGCTTATGCATAATCTGAAATTTGTCAGTTGATTTTCAATCATTTACAAGCACATTAATAACTTTTAATTTTAACGTGATCGGCAGAGAAGAGCATCGGAAGTTAAGATTATTAAGAAATGCACTGATTAATCATTGACATGAGGAGGTTAATATTGAAACGTTCGGAGAAGCAACTACCCAGGATCCTATTGTAAAATGTGGAAATAATTGGATGAAAGCTGCTTAGGTGAAACTGCCTTCTTAAATTTGAAATAGGGAGGAAATGGCACGCTTGTAAATGTTGTTACAGGTAGCAATAAAGTTTGGAGTTCGTTTCAATATTGACAATAACAAGACAGAGAGAGAGAAAGAGAGAGATAGAAAGATAATGGCGTAGGGAATATTCTCCGAGATTTGTTTATCGCATTCTATAGAACTAGTTACTATCGCTACTAAATCTATGGAATAAAGAAATAAGCATGAATTCTACTCTTTACACACATTTACGATTCGCTTTAAACATCCAAATATTAATAAAACTAAATATAAACTTATTGTATCAGATCTCGATTGTTAATTGCTGTGACTACTTTTAATGAAACAATTGACACATATAACAATATTTTGTATCTAGCCTACAGAGTCAGTCTCTAAATATACATCTTTCTTCTTGCTCGAGCTCAATTTGTGATATGTCACACTGGATTGGGGGAAAAAATGCCATCTTTATTATTGTTCAAATATTGAATGTTAATCTGCATTAAATTTACTGACAATAAATCCATGAAATGTCTGATTTTGATGAACAGGTTTTCCAGTGGCAAGATCCTCTCTAGGCTGGTAGTGTCGATTCTTGATGAAGCGCGGTCAAGTTGGCCATTCACCAGTAATAAGCGAGTAAATGCGTCGTGAAGACCGACATTGACCAATCTATGAACTAGGTGATGCTGATAAGCTAACGAGTCGATTCCATTACAAAAATAGCAAATATCAAAATACTCATTTTCATTAGTTATATTAACATTTTTACAACCACTTGCAAAGTTTTGCGTTGACTTTATATATTTGTTTATATATATATATATATATATATATATATATATATATATATATATATATATATATATATATATATATATATTGGTTAAATACATATTGGTTATATATATATATATATATATATATATATATATATGTATATAACAAATAAATATTGGTTATATATATATATATATATATATATATATATATATATATATATATATATATGACAAATACATATTGGTTATATATATATATATATATAACAAATACATATTGGTTATATATATAACAAATACATATTGGTTATATATATATAACAAATACATATTGGTTATATATATATATATATATATATATATATATATATATATATATAACAAATACATATTGGTTATATATATATATATATAACAAATACATATTGGTTATATATATATATATATATATATATATATATATATATATATATATATATTTGCTATAAAAGACATATATAAGAAAATAATAATGAAACACTTGCAGCCCTATCACTTTCGAGCTTCTTTGTGTAAAGAACCGGTCGAATATATAACCACAAGATTTTCTTTTTTAAACTTTATAATATATTTCCTCAGAATGTTACTAAAGAAAATATTTTATTAAATGCATTACTTGAAAATGTGTATAAGTCTTATAGAATTTTGTTAGGTATCTTCAATAAAACAATCGGAAGGATTCCTTGCCTGAATGAATAACAAATCGATACCTGTTTAATAAAACGAATAATTTTTAATCAGCATCATAAAATGTTTTGTGCTCTTTAGAAATTTGAATAAAGCTTTTTTTTTCTTTCCTATTGTTTTTATTGTCATTTATTCTCGTTCTATATACACGTTTTAACTAACTTGTATATACGTTTTCTATTACCCTATTTTCGTGATATGTCGAAACAAAACACGAGTTGATTTGGTTCTCATTAATATATTTGTTTATTTCAAAAATTTTGCCTGCGAAATTAGTCGAGGAAGCTAAATTTCAACATCTATTCGTCTTGGTGGTATATAATTCATTTAACGCTGCCTACTCTACAGTGGAAGGAATTCGTATCATAGATTTGTTGAGAAATTTCTTTGGTCCATGAAGGAGATATACTGTTGTTTCTCCAGTCTGTTTTGCAAATTCAATAAAACCTACTTTTCAACACCGATTGACATAAAAATGCACTGAAAGTAATTTTTATTTGCTTCCACTTATTTAAAGGCAAGTGTTTAATAGGAAAAAAAAAACTCTAAAACGCTCTTGGAATTGAATCATTGACAAGAATTCACTCGAAAACTAATTCAGTATCTCATAACAAAAACGGAAAACTGTGTTAATATTCCGATTGTGAAACTCTGCCGTTGGAAAAATAGTGTATAATTCTTCACTCAACTATTATCGATATAAATCTCGTGGTGAATGTGCTTGCCATCCGAGATGCTGAAGAGACCTGAAAGGATGTCTACCGACCTAATTTCCAAAACCTGTGCAAAAGAACGTGAATTATAGTGCTTATTCCAAAATAGGTAACTCCCGAATACTGTAAGAATAAACGCAGAACTTTATAACTAAGTTCATCCTCATCTCTTGTAATAAAATATAAATCGTTGTTTCTTGTTGCAATATTGGTTTAAAATAACACTTTCAAGAGCAGAAGTATTATCGTTATCAGTATCATGAAGCAGTCACTAGTCAGTAGACAAAAGCAATTTTTTTTGAACTCCTTCTTTTCTGGTTTTGATGAAGGGACTGACCGCATAACATATCCAGAGAAGTCAATCGCAACTTCTCTTCATTAGTAATAGAGGCAAAACCCATACAACCGGGTACAAGCAAATATTAGGTATTATTGAAAAATAAAAATAAATTCTGCAAGCGTATTTTGAAAAAAAAATATAAGAATGCGTGCACAATATAAAATGCAATTAGGAAGACGTGCAAAATACGAGAAATCTATTGGAATGGAAAATTAGTAGCAAAATGAAAATCCATATACTCAATAATCGAAATAATTGTCGACTCAATGATCAAAATAAGATTCTAGTCAATAATCCAAATAACTATCTGCTCACTCATCAGAATAAGCGGCTACTCAATAATCCAATATTTGTCTACTCAATTATCAAAATATGTGGCGATTCGTTAATCTAACTAATTGTCAGCTCAAACACCAAAATAATTGGCTACTCAGTCATCAGAATAAGCGGCTACTCAATAATCCAATATTCGCTTACTCAATTATCAAAATATGTGGCTATTCGTTAATCTAAATAATTGTCAGCTCAAACACCAAAATAACTGGCTACTCAGTCATCAGAATAAGTGACTGCTCAATAATCCAATAATTGTTTACTCACTTATCAAAATAAGTGGCTATTCATTAATCCCCTAAAAGTCTGCTCAATCATCAAAATAACTCGCTACTCAGTAATCAAAACTATCAAAGAAAATATAATAAAATCGTAGATGTTTTTGAAAATTCATGTAAAATTCAGAAATTGCATATTGATTCATAAAATGAAAATGGTGGCGCAATTTAATTGAATTTCAATGAAAATGTTTAGATATTTCTACATAGATATATTCAAATAGTGTCATCTTTGCGACAGGTTAAATATTTAATACTCTAGAATTAGTCATCTTTCTATGAGATCAACCGATTAAAATGTGTTTTACAAACTTCTTGAGTTCTTGCCATTGTAGGCGTCAGAGTATGTGGTAGCTCGAAGCTATAAGATAAGATAAATAAGGTGATGGCTTGGGATTTCGTTGGAAGCAAAAATAGATTACTGAACTATTACGTGATATCTGTCCTTTGCATGGCAGGAAATGCTGTACAATGTCCTCAAAGATGAAGGAGAAACTTGAAGCATCAGAAATGCGGTTTTACAGAAAGATGCTGAAGTTTCAATAGACGGAATATATGAGTAACGACAAGGTTTTTGAGGATATTGAAAAAGAAGGGAACATAAAAAAGAGCCAGTTAAAATTTATAGGACACGTAATGAGGAAGATGGGCTTGGAAAGTCTGATACTGACAGGGCAGATTGATGGAAAGAAGGAACGCGGAAAGCAAAGCTTAACTTACTTGCTGAGCTTGAGAAAATGGATATTAGAATATGATTTGGGAGAAATGAGAAAAAAGAGAAAAAAGTGCAACAAGAGACAGAAAGATGTGGACGGTCATGATCGTCTACGTCATTAAGGAACACGTCGCATAAAAGAAACGTGTATCTTAGTCAAGTTGCACCATTTCCTGCCAATTCTGCAAAGAGACCTGATGGAAAATATAAAACTATAGAATAGTCAAGTACCGACATGATTCACCGATTGCAAACTTTATTCGGGGCAAATGCGAATAGTACTTGTTTCAAATCAACATTAGATTTTTAAGTGTTCAAAATGAAAAATGTTTTTCTAATCATTCCAGATAAACATTACATCCTTCATCTGATGCAGACGGGCTTATAGATAGTTCAGTGTCGTTTATTCATGACCAAAGAATCCATTTTACATTACTTGTATTCATTCGTCTCACAAGTGTAATGTTTTGTTTTTTTTTGTTTGAGCAGAGATGTGCATTATTTTTTTTTCTTCATTCACTCGTGAGACATTGCGAGAATGTGAATGATTCGAGAATCCATATACTTTCAAAAGCCTCACAGCGTTCGAATATATACAGATACAGGAGGATATTTTTGTGAATCCCGTGTGGTATCACGTGACCTGTTCTCAATCAGCTTTTTGGTTTGTGCATCGACCAGTGGTTGTAACATTGCTTATAATTTTCTGACTTCCATATAGAAATTTTCATTTATGAAATAAACGAATCAACTTACATCTTGTACTGTCAGCTATATCACAATCTCCATAAACGCACATATATTTATTCTCTTTGGACAGCATTTTTAATTCTTTACGGAAATAAGAAAAGGAAATGACGAAATTGCATGTAATTCTTCTCCAATTTAATTTTACCAAAAAGAAAAAAAACATTTAAAATTCACAATCTACACCAGAATGCTATATAAAGACGCGTTGAAATGAAACCTCTTAGAATTTCGACGACATTTAATTCCAAAATATTAAAATGGAACAGAAATAGTTAAAAAGGAATAAGATATAAAATTCCAACCAGTCTCACCTTCCTTTCAATAGGTGAAGAGATATTTTTATTCTATATAAATGGTGTACATATCGTCCTCTGTGCCTGTGTTATGCATAACCAGGATCTGTTAAACAATTAATATATTTCTTTATTTTAATTCATAAATACATTTTTGAAATAGAGGAAGGTTCAGTTTTTTTTTTTTTACTTTACTATTCGTGTACTTCTCCTTAATGAAAGAAACCTTATAGATAATGTTGAAGAGAGCAGATACGTAGTATAAGATGATGGTCATCATTGTAGTTGTGACAAGACAACCCAATTATCTCCCCTGTCATGATTTGTATAAATAAGTCACGCCGTCTTTTCAGGTGTGTTCAATAAAGACACATTAATTGGCTTCATCTCCCTACCCTCTCATTCTTCATTATCAGATTTTTATGTATAATAAACTTATTATCATTAAATTTTTATGGCATGGGACGCGTTTTGTATGTCCCCCTTGAGTGGATGCGGTATTGTGTTGTATGAAGGAACGATTGGTGACGGACGAGTTTTTATGTTGAATGTGGAAATTATAATGAGTGAATGGCTCGTGAATCGGATTAGCTAGGTATAAGGTCATTAGTGACGACCAGCCTCAACCTTTTCCCCTCTTTTTAGGCCATGTGCTACAATTGAGTAAGCTTCACAATAAATATACCAATAAAGGCACATTAAGCGGAACTAGACTCCAATTTTTCATTACAATTTATTGAACGTAATTATGGACAGATATCTTAAACCAGAACGTCTCGGCTTTGATTCTACAGATTCGTCTACTACAGCCTAGCAGTATTGGAAACGATTATTCAAATGATTTTTGCTTGCACTGGAAACAGTTCATCCACTATTATTGGGTTGGTGCAAAAATAATATCGTTTTCGACGTATTTTTTAACGTAAAAAAAAACGATATTATTTTTGCACCAACCTAATATTATAAATAGACTTAACCTGCTAATGCACCACGTCTATATTCTTATGCAGGAATATTTCTCCTTGCAAGTCTTACCAGAGTATCATGGCTGTTTTGGATAGATTTTTTGTGAAGAGATGAAACATTAATTTTTCCCGGCTTGTATTCGCATGTCTCAACTTGGACTCTGCAGATCCGTCTTCTGCTGGTACCTAGCAATATTTGACACAAATCCTTGCTGACACTGGAAAACAATTCATCCACTCCTATTACTGATACGAAAAAACTTAACCTGCACCACTTTTCAATTCCGGATAAAATGTTTCTCCCTGCAAAACTTAATAGAGTACGATGCAAATTTTGTATGGAATTTCTCTGACGAGACCAAACGTAACCATTGCTTGTCATTTAGTAGCAATTACCCGCTTATCCCCTAAGAGAGATTAAAACAATATTTTCAGCGTTTTAAAAGTCGGTAGATCGACTTTCAAGCGACGGCAGCAGATCAGACAAAGGATGAATTTCTCAGAGACTTCTTTATAAATGTATTAGAATCGGACTATATCCATTAAAAATTGCTGAAAAATAAACTACTATATTAAGTTACTGCTAGTGACCAGAAACTGACATTTGAGTTGACAGAAAAAACAACCTACAAAAAAGTTTTGCAGAGGCTGCACGAAGTATTCGCGAACCTACTAGCCCACCAGTTCAAGCGATCTAAACAGGGAAAGAAAGACGGTCCCCTACGACAGACTTGCTCATTTCTGCAGCCTCCACCCAAACACACATACTAGCAGTTCAAAACCCTCTCTCTCCGGAAGACACTGCATACAATTCTATTGCTGTAGGCAGACGAAAGTTTTATTTTCTGGTCTCAAACTACACCTCCGATCGTGTTGTTCAGCCAGAGAAACTAAATGTCACAAATGTATGAAGAAGGGATATTTTTCCACGGTTTGTCTTTTCACCTGGTTCGAACGCACCTAGTATCTTATCAACTATAAATCTTAATCTTCCTAAAGGCTATATTAACGGTAAAAAATAAACGGGTAGAAATGAATGCTCTAGTCGTCACAGGAAGCTGACTTTTTTAGCGCTGATATTGCAAAAAGAAATAGATTTGAAATCGTACATTTTACTAGTCAGGTGGCGAACGCTTCACTGTCGTCGCAGATTAGAGGATATATTTTGGCCTGCCTAGATTTGAATCTAACTAACTACACTAACGCCAAATTTTTCGTGATGCTAAATCTGTGCTGCGATGTCATACTGGGCTAGGATTTCCTCAAATAGCATTCAAGTATTAATCACTGTTTTATCGGTGGGAGTAGGGAGGGCTAACCGGAATTGAACAACTGTCTTGGCCACTATATATATGTACAATACTACTATCATTTTTGAAAACAACCAAAAACAATGTAAACCAGGGATCACGAAATCTCAAATATTCTCTTGAAGAGAAAAAGCTTATTCAGGCAGAAATAAGAATCTTAAGGAATAATCAAAGAAAGCAGATCCTCATCGAGGGCACAAGTATTAATAACGTCCTCGGATTATGACAATAAAAAAATGGTCATAGACTACACATTACCTCAAAAAGTGTAAACCCTCCTGGCTGCATAGCCTATACCCCGTATTGACGAGAGGATAAAAAGATCGCCATATACAGAATATTTAACCGTAAAACCTAAGGAATGCATACCACCAAGTAGCTATAGACACTAAAGATAATCCTTATATGGTAGAACTCGCCTCCGAGTTTTAATTACAGTGATAATAATTGAACATCAGTGGTATATCATTCCTTCTCTGTACATCTCACGTAGGTATTAGGTTGGTGCAAAAATAATGACGTAATAAATGTAATAATGTCGTTTTTTGACGTTAAAAAATACGTCAAAAAACGACACTATTGCGTCATTATTTTTGCACCAACCTAATTAAATGTGTCCCGTTTAGTTGACATATCCACACCACAACTACTAAAAAGTAAAAGTTTTTATTTAACAGAAAAATGTAATCTTCAAAGCCTGCGCATGAATTTCTCCTAAAGTTTACAAAATTTAATTCGAATCTATGATTATTTGATTTCGACTTTTTGTCTCAATTTTGCACGGATTTTGTTAAAAGAATGTGTGTAAAATGAACTCTGTTTTTCTTGGCGGAGAATCTGGTGTACATTTTCTTCCATTTTGCAAGTTATGCACGTTTATCAGGAGAGAAAATAAAACGTCTAAAACTTTAAAAAAAAATGGTCTTTCAAAAATTCTGAATAAATTCCTATAGTTTACTGATAACTTTTTTTTTTTAATTTTCATTGTTATAACACTTTTAGCCTTGTTTTTCTTCTAAAAAATCTAATATTTTATTCATAAGAAAAAAGACTCATTCTTATTAATGTCTTTGAAAAATAACACTTAACATTCCAATACAACAGACCATCAAGAAAGCTGAAGAGGAGCTTGTTGAAATGTCATTAAAAAAAACTTTAGAAAAAAAGGAAGTGAGACACAATTAAACAATATACATTAATAAAAAATGATTTAAAATATTCACATAAGAATGACTATTCTTTTCGTCTGTGAGAAAACAGAAATTTTCGATTGCAACTCAGTTACACATCGTCGAAGATGTTAGACACTTGGGTTTATTTAGTAATGCGTACTACGTCTGTTTTGAATTGGTATTTCGCAAATTATGGCAAACCTCCAGACATTATTTTTTAAGTAAAAAAAATAATAAATGTTCATTCCTATACATTTACTTTAATGTCAGATGTACCTTAGGGAGACTGGAAAATGCATCGGACGAAATATATAGTTCAAAACAAAAAGATTAAACTACCTGTGTCTCATCCCTCGACGATAAAATATAACATTCTAAATTCTTCAGCAGATGCCAAAAATGACTGTAGATTAGATCATTACTAACGTTATAATGAAAAGATAAAGAAAATATATCTGATCGCATAATCTATATGAAATTGGCAAGTTAGACTTTGAGTCATTTTAGACAATTATTAACCTTTTTAAAAGATTCGTGAATGAACCATCGAAAGTTTTGTTCAAATCTAAGTTGAACAAGTTAATTGCTTGAATCAATACGATACGATTGAGAAGTGGTTCGATAACATACAAACTTGAAAGATTTTGTTTTATATATATTTCCGCTTAATTTGGGGTCAATATGGGAAAGATATTCAACGACAAACGATATAATTGGATGTGCGATCTCAGAAATAGGGTTTATTTAGTTAATATTTAAGTCAAGAATAGAATAAAATATGGAATTATTATTGTGCTGACCTGAGGTAAAGTTTTGTGGGATGAACATTCCAGAGTAAATTCAAGGAAATTATGATCGGACATTTGACGGAACGTACATTTCACCGAAAAAGTACAAATAAAAATAGTAGTAAGCAATAATTTAAGTATTTTAATTAGCAGTATTATAAGGTAGAATAGGACTAATAATTACCAATGAATTACAAGTGATTAAATTACTAAGTCTAAATTTAAATGTAGTTTACTTATTTCAATATTTGTTTATTGAAATTAGTATTTTTAAAAAGAATCTATTTGGGTAAAAAGTAGCAACTAATTATTTAAATTCGTATTTGACAGTAAGATAAAAGCGAGTTCATCCCTTTCAGATAATTATCATTAAGAGCGAAATTGAAAGATGCTTCATATCGTAAAATCGTTAAGGTTTTTGCTGTAGTAAAATGTGCTTTTTCTCAAAATATTTATCATCTTACAGAAGTAAAATATAATATATACAGAATAGATTTTTTTTAAAAAGCCTGTAAAAAAACGAAAATTTATAAATTATTACAGTAATAAATATGTGTAGCACCTTGGGATAAAGCGTGTGACATACATGTAAGTACGCCACATTTTCGGTTAAATGTCCGTTTGCCGAATGTCGATTCGGTTAAATGTCCATTTGCCGAATCTCGATTCCGTTAAATGTCCGTTTGCCGAATGTCGATTCGGTTAAATGTACGTTTGCCGAATTTCGATTCGGTTAAATGTCCGTTTGCCGAATGTCCATTCGGTTAAATGTCCGTTTGCCCAATATCCAAGTACCAAGGAAATAACCACTTCGTAGATTATAATTGACTCTTAGAGTTATCTCCCAACATATTCTAGGGAATTAATGACAATCGGTCCTAACAATAGACAATGATGGTGTGCTCATTTGCTGTGACAAAGTGATCAATGCTAAACGGAACATACGCTGAAGAATATAGTGATCTACTAAGCTTACCTTATATTTGGTACATTGTCGAACTCATGTCTCAGTCATAGTATATTTAGCTACACCCCAACGTGGGTTGCATGTGGCACAAGGCCTCTACGTCTCAGTTATAGTTGTTCTATGCATATAACATTTTTAACTATTATACACGTCGAAATATTTCTGTTTACGAAAAGATATTTAAGATTCTTCTGCAAACAAAATGTAGAAATGCAAAAAAAACAAAAAAAAAACAAAAAAAACAGGCGAATGAAATATATTTTTAATTCTAGAGGGAGTAAACTAAATAATCACCCAATTGCCTGACTATAGGAGAAATGATATAATTCGCTTGATGTCCCAATCGATCGGGTATTCATTTCTTCAACTAAATTTCCCAATTTACAAAGTTATACAGCTGCCCAAATCCACATTTGTCGTTATAATGAATTTAATCGAGTCTTAAGAATCACCTGGATAAATTAACTGTGTCTTCTATAACTATTTTTTTATTTTAATTTTGTTTGAATTTTATGAACGGACAAGAAAAAGCGACGAACGTAATGAAACTTTAGTCAATTTTTAGCTTTTAGTGAAACTTTAGTCAATTTTAGCTTGTAGTGAAACTTTATATAATAGTTCGACAAGTTCTTTTATAATCAAGTAGTTTTAGGGGGAGATAACTGTTGTTGTGTTCCATCACAGCAAGTCAGGTTGAAATATTATTTATTTTGTCTATGCCTCAATCATATAGTCTGGAAATATTTAAATACAATTTCATGGCTTATTTTCTTTTGAAAGAGAAAATAACTTTGTCGACGTGATGATGTTCATTTTCGGAGGTTAATTCTTGCAACATTTATTGTGCAACTAGCATTAAAGACGCTTTTCTTGTGAACTTTTAAGCTACTTTCAGCGGAGGAATAAATCAGCCTCCCATCCTAAACTAAAGGGACCTTTGTCTCAGCTTAGAATTTTCAAGAAATAACGTTGAATTCCTCAATTCGCACCATAGAATTACAAAAGCTAACTTTAACTCTGAATTAGACTCTAAGTTCCATTGCGGTCAAAAGACCAATTCGGGCCGAAACTCGGATTGGAACGAACTTGCATTTTCAAATTACATCTCCTTGGATATTCCAACACTCACCTCACGAAACTTCTCATTTTAGCACGCATATCTTGGCATTATGAAGAAATACATTTTATTGTCTTACTTCATAAAGATTTGAAAATATTTTAAGCTAAATTTAAAACAATAGAAAATTAAATTCACAAAACCTTTATGTTAGTTTAAACTAATTATATATTTTAAAAAAAACTTGAAAAATAACATTTTTTTTCAGTTATTTTAAAGTGTAAATTTTAAAATATTCTCTCCTAATCTGGGCGCAAATCCCAATGTTTGATGTTCAACCACCAGATGAAGGGTACATTTCCAATCCCAGTATCATCCTGACTCCAAAAAGATATAATATTTCTATTATGAATTTGTTTCAGACATACGAAACTTACCGTTTCTTTATTTGGATACAGAAGCGCTGAATTAATTTTGATAAATGAAATGAACCACCCTGTAAATGAAGTAATCCTCTTAGAGTTATTCGTAAATAATGGTCTAAAACCAAGCTGCGAATCTTTCTAATTGTAGCACTAAGGAGTGGGAAATAATTGAAGTTAAGAAGTTATTCAATTCCAGATTTTCATCTACAGTCAAAATATAGAATTTCTTTCGATGACGAAATAAGAACTGAATAATTGCTAAATTATTTAATTACTCTGTTGCTGAAAGATTTGCATAAATGTCTAAGCCATCCTTTCTTTGAGCAATCATCCAAATGATAAAATTACATTTGTGCATAAACAATCATCCTCAGCAATAACGATTTCTACCAAGGTTTGATCATGAAGCGCAAGAATCTATCAGCTAATTTATTTTTGTTGCAACTTACACATATACATTAATATATCTTAATGAAGAATATCAAACTTTCAAGAAATCTGTATATATTATTTCGATTTCTAGCATATTTATACTCCGTTGATGACATCTAATGTGATCATATTTCCTACGTCTCGTTATTTTTTTTTTTAATTTCATCCAAATATTAACAGCAGTGAAAATCAGAAAAGTTTTAAAATGTAAAAAAGCAAAAACTGATTGGAAAATTTAAATAAAAACCACTTAGGAAATATTTTGAATTTTCCTTTTTTATTCTCATCTTTAATGCAATGGAAGAATCTGTATATGTAGCTTTTATAAAATAAAACCCAGCATGGATACTGGTTAGTATATTTAAACTCATAATATTATTTTGCAGAAATTTACGGACAAACGAATAGAAACAAAACGTATATATGTGAAACGATGAAAAAAAATGATATAGGCAACACATTATTTATGTAGCAACGTTAAGAAAGCACGTCATTGCTTTGTCAATGAATGATTAATATCACTAGTTAAAGGATAACGATATTTTGGTACCATTCTCATGAAAATTAACTTCTCTCTCTCTCTTTCTCTCTCTCTCTCTCTCTCTCTCTATATATATATATATATATATATATATATATATATATATATATATAGATATATACATATATATATATATATATATATATATATATATATATATATATATATATATATATTCAAATCAATCATTGCAATATAGGTACTAACTTGCAAGTGACTACTATCTGTTAGAGAATACCACAATAATGTCTCATTCAGGAGAGAAGACAATAAAAATTAATCTATACATACAACTTTTGGTTACATCTAGACATTTCTACTGTAAAATGTTGCCCACAATCTTGTACTGCCCTTAAATCCATAAAGTCTAGGTACCATAGACGAAATTTTCTCAAAACAATTACAATAAAAACATGATGCCAGGTTAGGACTAATATCATTGCAGATTCTTCTTTGGATTTCTCAAGAGTCTTTAAATATATAGCAGGATCAACCGACCAGAAGTCCCAGCAATATTCAAAGCAAGGAAACTCAAATAATGCCAAAAGAATATCTTTAAAAAAAACACGGTATCAGCTTTTCTAATACCCAGATTATTTTCCTTTAGATGGCCTATTTTCATTAGGAAAAGATTAAAAAAATATGCGTAATATTCAAATCTAATTGATTCTGCCGTGACTGTCCAAACAAACATCTCTAGAGAATTGCCTCACTTATAAAAACCCTTAAATTCTTGGATATATAAGACCTTCCAAATCGAAAATGTTTTATAAATTGTTTTTAGCATGCAACCGTACATATTGTGCGCAAGTCATGAAAACAATCGAAAGGCAAATATATTGATCTGTAGCTAAAACAGATCTACACACACACATACACATACACACACACACACGCACACACACACACACACACATATATATATATATATATATATATATATATATATATATCGTGTGATATATATTAATATTGATCGTTTTAAATAGATTTCAGTGAAGATAAAATACATCAATCTTTTTCTTTCACAATCACAAAATTAGAATTTGGAAAGTTTTTAACAGCAATTTGTCTCTAAGTTGCCACTGTTGAAGAAATGCTTGTAAATGTCTGGTTGAAAATTGATTCGCAAAATGGGAAAATATAGTGACTAATGGAAGAATACATTTTGAATTTCATGTTCTGTGTAAGCAATCGTCCCCAATTTAGAATCCTTGGTTCGATTTTTTAGACCAAATATTTGATGCTATCATTTCTTAAAGAGGAACAGGAATAAAAATATAACGAAAAAAAAGCAAAATAGGAAAATATTAAATACCATAAATATAAAAATGTTAAGTTATATGGGACAACGATGAAATTATACTTCTATAAAATACATATATACGGTATGCGAATATATATATATATATATATATATATATATATATATATAAAAGAAAGAGGTTGTAGTGGTTCCAACACACACACACACACACACACACACACATATATATATATATATATATATATATATATATATGAATGACTTTAGGAAAACTGATGCGTTACGTCCAATGTGGACTTTCTCAAAGCAAAAAACGAATTGAATTTAATTAAAGAAAGTAACTAATAATAACAAAAAACAGAATGTTCTTAGTAACTGGACGAATGTAGAGAATGCTATTTTCATATTTTCAAGAACTCCTAGAGAATGTAGTGAAGCAGAGAGTGAATAAGGGACAATTGCACAAAATCAAAATCTACGGTTGTTACCAAAAGGGACAGACCATCATGCAAATTACAAAACAACAATTTAAATATCTCGGAAGTTTTTTTAAAAGTAGACGAAAATTGCAATACTGAAATCGGTAGACGTATTTGGTTAACGTAATAAAGCCTCCAAAATTTGAACAAATTATTAAGAAACAGAGAAATAGTTAGAAACAAGTAAAAAATATTGAACTTTTATGTAATATCTGTTATTTTAAAAGGCTTTGAATTTTAGAAATCTCCTCGTATATGGAGGAGACAAATGAAGCAACAGAAAAGTCATTCTACCTAAGGACGCTGAGAATGTCAAGGACAGAATGCGTGAGCAACTACGTTTGAGAAAATGGATACAAAAATAAAGCTTTTAAGTAATATCATTAAAAGACATTAGAAATTTGTCGGGCATATCATGAGGAAAGAGATCTTGGAGAAATGTGATACAAATAGGACAGTTTGAAGCTAAAAGGGACAGAAGAATATAAACGCATAACCTACGTAACGAGCTTGATTAAAGTGATTGCAACTCAAGTTTTAAGAAAAATAACCAAAAAGACAAATGTTATTGAGCTATGAAGGTCAGGAAATGGTGGAAAGCTATAATAACCAACGTCCAGAAGGGACACGTCACATAGAAAAAAGTAGTTTGAAGTGTCTTCTTTCATACATAAATGAGAACATTTTTTTGCTTCCCAATAGCATAACATTGTGTTTTGTCAGTTTACACATTCCTTGGTATCTTTTTTTTCAAAACATTTTCTATGGAATGTAATCAAGAGACAAACAGAGGCCTTCATTAGAAATTAAAACTGATCATTAACGTGTGGAACGTTTCTGCTTGCAGAACGGCAAATCACCTGCTAACGCTGAAAGATCAACTTTTTCTCTTTCTCCTCTGCTCACTGGTAGCCTAAATCGAGTGGCATTCTGGCGTTTCTTGCTATTTAATGCCCGCAAAATTCTGTTCACAATAATATCGAGGCCTATATGATAAGAGTCACAACAGACCAGGATTCTTCCGCAAGCAAACATACGAACAATCGTTTTCGATTTTCCATATCAAACAAAAAAGACTGTATTATCGAGATCCATGATGATTGAAAGACTTTGCCTAATCCTGTTAGGAAGGTCAAGCTGTTATTTGAGCTCAATATCTGCCAACTAAAATCTGTTTTCTTTGTGGTTATTTCGCAAAAATAATTTCAACTTAGCTCTTCTAAATAAATGTGTGTGTGTAATTGATCAATCAGAAATAAATGAATTTCCATTTCTGAATCCGGTGTTGTCTGAAGCATCGGGATTCCTATATTTTTTCATAGTGACTCCAGGAAGGAGACGTTCAGCATTTTTTAAACAATTATGCTCACCTAAAGATAACCATGGAAATTGAAAGAATACTCTGGATATCGAATACGTAAGAAGAAAATCCGTGACCATATCGCGAGTATCAACAGTTTTAATTATAGGGAGATATTGAAAAAAAAATTGTCCATGAAAACAAATTTTCAGTTAGTACCGATAGGTAACAGCTTGGTGATATAAGCATGAACGTGCATGTGGTGTAAAAAAAACTTCCAATTCTGATTAGGTTCTTGGTATTCAGTTACGCGCAAATAACCTTTGTACTGGTATGAATACACCTTTTCTACGCCAGCTATCAGTTAATTATTAGGTTGGTGCAAAAAAAAAATGACGTTCTTTGACGTATTTTTTAACGTCAAAAGACGTCATTATTTTTGCACCAACCTAATATTAAAACTTAAATAATTATCATTGCCAAAAAGAAATTCTTGCAATATTTCATGAAGATTTCATAAGCTGTAGAAAACGAATCATTCAATAATCCTGCGGATATTTCTACAAAGATGATACTATTTTATTCGACAAAGCTTCAAGAATATGCGAAAAGTGTATTAAATTTAAAATTGTTTAAGATAGAGAATCTCATTAAATGGAACGGTGATGAAACTATACGGAGCCAAGACATAACATTTTCATCATATAATAATTATTTTTTGAAATCTAAATTCAGTAGATTATTTTTTTCATTTGGTGAAAGGGAATTTCTCTAACCGTTTCAAGAGGCAGAAATAAATAAGGTTAATAAAATATGGAAATATTCATGGCACTATTCAGTATGACAGTTGCATCCAAAATGAAATTCGTAAGTGAATATATATTTGCTGTACACAAGAAATCGATCGTTAATTACAACACTATTTTCCCTGGAATATCAATTATGGCATAAATTATGGATAAAAAATTCCTAAGAATTGCGCAAAATAATTGAAACAAAACGAATAATTACGTTATTATTTTTTCATATTTTTCCAATGAAACATGACACAGTGCATATGTTATTACCTTGTATGTCCATTCCATGAAATCATTCCTTGAAAGTTGACCACAGATTCTCAACTGGAATTAAATCCAGAGAGTTTCTGGATCAGTCTATTGTGTTTCGATTTAGTCACTGGTAAGGCTTGCCACTGTGCTTGTACAGCGTTACAATTTGCTTACGCTTCCTTGGAGTACCGTCAATGACTCTTAGACAACTAATCGACAGTCGAGAAAATAGTGTCTAGACTTTAAAAAATCTGAGCCAGTATCAAATGACGCAACTTTCATCATAGACTACGAAAAAAGTTTCATATTACTGCACAACACTGCAAATGACCTAATCTGAGAAAAAATAATTTCTTCTTTCTTCAGCTAAATGTTAAATAGTATGGCTGACTCTACTCTTAACTGTGGTTAATATCAACTACATCTCTTAAAAGAAACCAACTACTACTTGATGTGGAAACCACGATAGGTGTGCTTAGCGTGTTGAATCTCTCAAATACTGAGGGGATTTTTTATCAGTGGAGTTGTATTATAAATTATGATAATATTTTTGTCACATATATTTGTATATATGAGTATGTTCATTTATTTACGAAACAATATGTCTGTAAATATGACGCTGGATACGCACATTAATAAAGGAGAAAATCCCTAGATTGTGATAGAAATGTGGGCGCAGCTGTGAGCGCATTGGAACTCATCCAAATGATTGAATGAGCCTGAAGCTTTCCTCATATCTCCTCGTATTCAAATAATGAGATCTTATTAGAATTTGGTTCAAAGGCGATGTGATCTTTACATAATTGGCGTTTTCAGGAAACATTCGTACTTCAAATTTTGCAACAACCTTAATACTACATCTGCGCCTTATAATGTCGATATTCTTTATACTGGCCTGCGGTGAATATATTTTTTTGTCTCCCAGAGGATTTTAGATGGCACAATGGTTACAATGCTAGTCAGTTTTGGTTCAATATGATGGCAGATCTATTCGACTGTTTTTAACAACCCACCACCTGCCATCACACTGAACCAATAGCAAAGCGCTAGAAAAAGTTTTAAAAGTTTTTTTTGTTTCTTTTGTTTCTGGCACGTGAACTCGTGCTGTTCTACTGTCGTCTGAAATTTGATCAGATCAGTCCCTTGATTAAAATGCATTTCTGAGTTAGCTATAAATGAAATCCGATGTTTTCAAATGTGACCAAGTAAATGGTTAAAGAAGTAACAAATCAAATATTACCGATATATCATATATTAAACGGTAAGAAGAAAAATATACGGAAAAAAGAAACAAAAATCCTTATATGCAATAATGCTGTTTTAATGTTAACATTTCAACGTCGGACGTGTCGGTTTAATAAACCATCTTCAGGACATATTCATGAAATATAATTAACACCAATTGAACATGACAAAGACGATGGACACAAGAACAAGACTAATCCAAACAGATAACTGAAAGTTTTATATGATCAGCGTTCCGTTTTAAAACATGGTCACGTTGTCGTCACGTGGGCGACGCTGTGAAAACGTATTCCTAAATTTGAGTATTTTGAAAGAAAAATGAAAAATGAAAGAATTCTATTTTGATCTAAAATTTATATGTACGCTTGTCGAGCATATTAACATTAAAACAGCATTATTGCATATAAGGATTTTTGTTTGTTTTTCCGTATATTTTTCTTCATACTGTCGGATCTATATCCATATATTTGCTTACATTAAACGGTAAGTACAACAGAAGAGTATTACACGACTACTGAGTGTGTGTCGGTTGACCTAGCATTCAATCTCTTCCATTATTTAACAGCCTCCACACGAGATACGATGTGGAACAAGGCCGAGTTTAATGTGAGGTAATCCGAATTCGTAGGCTCGGCCAAAAATTCCCCATAGGCCCCGTATAAAACAGGGTCGGACATCTGTTTCCCGAGACGAGACTCTGCCATTCGATATAGACTCGTCTGTGTATCCTCTCTGCCCGGAGGCAGAGAGTCTGACCAGCACACCGGGAACAGATCTATTCGACTGTTAATATTTAACAACCCACCAGGAGGGACGTATGTAGCACAAGGCCGAGTTTACCGTGGGTTCTCCGAGCCCGTAGGCTCGGCCAAAAATATTCCCTTTGAAGCCGCATAAAAAAGGTTCAGTGTCTGTCTACCTGCCGGGACGAAACTTTGCCCTGCGAAAAAGCCTCGTCCGGGTTCCTCTCTGCTGAGGCAGAGAGTTCGACAGTTACGAACAGTCTGGTCGACTGATCCCCCAAGGCCTTCTCTTCTATTAATCTTATAGTAAGCGGAAGAGTCCAACATGGACTTTTTAGAGGGAGAAAACCACAACAAATGCATACACACACAAACACACACAAAACACACACACATACACACACATAAATATATATATAAATGTAATATAAGTGGTTAGTATACACACAAACACACATATATATATATTCATATATATATATATATATATATATATATATATATACATACATATATATACATACCCATATATATATATATATATATATATATATATATATATATATATATATATATATATATATATATATATATATATACATACCCATATATATATATATATATATATATATATATATATATATATATATATATATATATAGAAATTCCAAGAGGATAGAATCCAGGTAGAACTCAATGTCCAGGACAGTGTAAGAATATAATAAAAGGCTTAAACACTAATATTCCATGGTTATAATTTATTACATTGGAATCGCAATTACGGTCCAATTCATCAGACATACAAATTCAAAAATAATAAGTGATGTAATTCAATGTCGAATAAACAAAAATGAGTACATTTTGTTGTTGATTTTTAGAATTTTATAATGTAATTAATATTTGTTTTGTATTAGTTTCTAATTAATTTATGCATTATATATTGTAAGTAAAACGGCGTTATATTTTTAAACATTTTCTTTTCATTTTTTTTAATATAATTACTGCCGAGTATGTTGGCTTGCGAAAGGAATAATTCTTTCAGGAAGGGGGATATTTGAGTGATATCCTTTAGATCAATATTTTAATTGTATTTATGTGTATGTAGGACTAATACATGTAACAAATTGTTATGTATAAGATACTTTTTCTGTTAGTAAATACTTTGTTAAATTTCTGCAAATTTCCCCGATATATCGTGGCTATGAAAATATTAAAAAAAAGTTTAAAGAAAGTGATTCTCCTTTTATTTAAATATAGAATACATGACGTAATCGCCGAATAAATAATACGAATCTTAATTACCTTATAAAAATACAAAGATAATAACATCTTTAATTCACTTGATCATTAGATATTAATTTACGTCAATTAGAATTGTAACCTTGGGAAGAGTACTGAATAGAATATTCAAACAAAGGTTGGTAATGAACAATAATACTTAGGACAAGAACAACACATATAAGATTTGCCAGCGGTGCGTAGAAGTCAACTGCTATTGAGTCAAGGGAATTCCACAATGGATCTCCTACGTCATGAAATCTAAAAACCGCCCCAGGAGGTCAGATGTGGCACAAGGCCGAATTCAATGTGGGGTATCCGTCCTGTAGCCTCGGCCAAATATTCCCTGTAGAATCTGTATAAAATATAATGGTCGGGTAGCTGTTTCCCGAGACGAGACTCTGCCCTTCGACATAGCCAGTTTGGGGAAGCAGAGAGATTGACAAGCACAGCTTGAGACGAATATCCTACTGCAGGATATCTACCAACCGCCGCACGCGATCAGATGTGGCACAAGGCCGAATTTAATGTCTGGTATCCGAGCCCGTAGGCTCGACCCAAAATTCACAGTTAACCCCGTAAGAAACTAGGTCGGGAAGCTGTTGCCCGCAAATAGACTCTGCTATTCGACAGATCCTCGTCTGAGGATCCTCTCACTCCGGAGTGAGATAGTTTGACCAGCACAGCGGGAGAGGAATCTCCGACTGCAGACCTACGTACATTATTTGATATTGTATTCATGTGAATGGGGACAACCCGATATCCTCCGTAGGTATGATACAACACTTAGCAACATCTATAATTTATATAGACTTTTCTGTTAGACTGATGAATATTTGTGAGCGTTTCTTAAATGAAAAAAAGAAAGAAAAACCTGCATTTTTAAGCTTTATTCAAAAGTCGTTTTTACAAAAATTTCTCAAATTTACCTTCATGAAGTTCATCAGAATGTCCGCTTCTCAAATAGACGCACACACACACACACACACACACACACACATATATATATATATATATATATATATATATATATATATATATATATATATATATATATATATATATATATATATAAATATATATATGGGTTATCGTCAAGTTAACACCACGTTTAGTTACGACTGACAGGCCGTAAATTGATCTTGTAATTTAGCACACACAACTCACAACTATTTGTGTAAAAAAATTTAAAACATTAAAATATTTGTATTATAATAGATTAAAATAAAAATCATTTTTCATTATTATACAATATTCATGTTTCGAAATTATAATAATAATGATGGTAGATAACATAAAAATGAAAAATGAGAATAGAGATGTAAAATGAACTTTTGTAAACTATTATAATATTTTTATATTATAAAATGAACACACATACACACACACACACACATATATATATACATATATATATATATATATATATATATATATATATATATATATATATATATAGTATAAATAAAATGACAATTGGAAAAAAGATCTTAGATTTTGCTGACGCGTTTCGTCTAAGAACTTTTTTACAATTGTCATTTTATTCATACCAATCTGTCTTGTCCACAGAATTGATCTGGGAATTTAACTATATATATATATATATATATATATATATATATATATATATATATGTTGTCGGCTAGTATATATTAATTAGAAATCAATCGATTGGTTACGAGCGACAGGGCCAAAATCGATATTGTAATTTGGTTTCTAATTAATTTTGTAATATTTTCTCATTTCTTTATTCATTATTGTATTTAATAATTTTTTTACAGTTTATTTACGTTTGATAATATTTCTATCATTTCTCTACACATGTTTTTTTTTTTTTTTTTTTTACATTCGTCGAGTTCAAATAAAACGCAGCATACTACAGCGGAGTTAGGTTAATATTTGTTAAAGTCTATTTCTTTGCGATCAGATGCATTTCTTTCCTCATTCGTACCCATTAATCAACCATCATTTTTAATTCGAGATTTCTTTCTTTCTTGATGAGATGAGAAATAGACAGAAGCAATCACCTCTTGGTAGACATTTTGGGAATTTTGTGAAGGAAAATGCCAGAACAAAAATGGACTCGGGGAAAAGTGTTATGTATCGAGGTTGGCCCAGAAATCTGGTCTTGAGCAGTTCAAGGGAATACTAGCAAAAAGTTGGAGGGGGAAATATCCCTACACCAGGCTGGGAAGAACTTATATATAACCACATTTTCACATAAAATTTCAAATGGTAAATAGGTTTAAATATGCGGGTTACGATTTGATGCGGTAAAAATTGCAGAAAGTTACAAGAAACACACCTGCTAACACATAAATTATGTTACACTTGAGTATTTATTAAATGCCTCAGTCATACATAAAATATACAACCAAGCAAAAGAATACCACACAAATATCTGCGTTCTAGATAGAATTACTCCTTTTGCAAACAAATATATATGACAATAAATATGAGAAAAAACGAAAAGAAAATGGTTAAATTTCTAACTGCGTTTTATTTGTGAACAAAGTTTGAGGGCTAAATCGAACAGCCATCAGCATATACAAGGTGGAATAGCAAAATATTGTGTACAGATTAATTGCCCAATTTTTAGATTTAGATTTGAGCCGTTGTATCGTAGAAACGATTAAAGATATTTACAGGAATTCTGCGAGCGTTTTATAAAACTATTGAGCTCTCCGTTGAGCTATAAGAAGGTATATAACGCTCCAAGCTTAAAAGAAGAATCGTGATAAAAAATGACATATTCATCATTAATTAATCATAGCTAAGTTTCCGATTCCCATGAATGATTTATATAAAATTCATATATATATATATATATATATATATATATATATATATATATATATATATATTAATTTCGATTATAGGTGCAGTTTAATTTATAATTACATGAATCAGTCATTCACCTCTATATTTGTTTTTTGTATGAATGATTCATATAATTATATATATATATATATATATATATATATATATATATATATATATGTGTGTGTGTGTGTGTGTGTGTGTGTGTGAAAATATTGTAGAAAATAGGAAAGAAACTGGTTTGGTAAATAATCCAAAGTTCCTTAGTATTTTTGTTATTTTTTTAAAAAATAGTGCTCGATACGAAAGTAGAGCATAAATATAATTATTTATTTAAAAATATAATTATTTATTTAAAAATATGATTCCGAGTTTGAATCATATTTTTAAATAAATAATTATATATATATATATATATATATATATATATATATATATATATATATATATATATATATATATATATATATATGTATATATATATATATATATATATATTATGAAATGTCCAAAGTCCGACAATTATTTCTTTATACGTTCTTTTTATAGATACACATATTTACGTAGAAATTTCTTTGATATTAAGGCCGGTAAATGTTGTTAATACATTTTATTATAAACAGAGCATTTACTTAAATATTTGTATCGCTGAAAAGAACGTATAAACATAAAACAATGTCTTCAAATAATTGTCGGACTTTGTCATTTTCATAATGTGTGGCGTCATGTGTTTACATTTGCATACGCATCGAGCAGATAAAAATGTACGAGAGAAATTCATGGAGAATTGTAGTTTAAAAGCAGTGAAATGGACCTTACTAAGCGAAATGCTCCTTTGTGGCTCAGTCGGTAAATCACGCGAGGCTATATGACTGTTCCGTATAAGACTCAGTTTCGCTTCCTGTAGCAGGACGTATATTTTCTATGATACGTGCTAACTGAATTGGTAGACTTTACTGCCAACATGCACAAAGTGGCTTTAACCCACCTCTGCATGGAAAAAGTCTGTTACAAAGGAATATTTTGATCGTGATAACCTATGATGTGGACGAAATATAATTAAGTTTGACGAGTGGAATAATGCTGCGAACAGAAAGACATAGCAGTTTATTTCTGAAGGTGACAAATGCTCTTGGTTTCTAAGCAGGTTAAATATTTTGTAAGCAGTTACCTCGAAATTGTTAATCTCGAATAGCAGACATTATGGCATGTGAAAACCGCTAACTATATTCTTAGAAGGATGATAACCAATGTGTGACGTTACATTAAATTACATCCCACTCCGAAACTGGTATAATTAACGCATCGGATAGCATACACTTTATTCTTAGGTGCTTTGTAGTATTCGATCAAAAAGAATTCCACTAATAATTAATTTGTATCAACGGGCCTAAGGAACAACGCCATTAGACCGCGATAGGCTGTTCTTTTTACACCTCGGTAAAGGAGTCAGATATCTAGCTCTTTATAGCTTGTACATAAAGAGTATTAGATGAGCCATATATACGTAAGTTATCTCCCTTGCATAGCGCTGAAAAATATTTTTGTATTTACAGTGTTAACGAATAGCACATCCATACATATGCAATTCCCGAAGATTGTCTCAGATGAGATTGAAAGTACTTGGGAAAATAAAAATCATTTGAGAGAAAATTTAGGAATATTTCTTGTATGGTCTACAGCCACTGAGAAATTAATTCGTGAACTTAAAAGGAATAAATCTAAAACACATACGCATGTTACGTCTAAATCATTTTAATATATATATATATATATGTGTGTGTGTGTGTGTTTTAAATTTACTAATTTAAAAATCATTGCAAGGCTATACAGGAATTATCATATTTCAAATACAGTACCTAAACTTCAAATTTAATTTATAGAATTAAATTTAAAATCTTTATCTCTGATTCATTTCAAGCGATTTCTGGAATAAAATAATGTAAAATTTACTGGCTTTATAAGCATTGATATTAATAGTTGTAAAGGTTACAGTAAATTTAAATCATGATTAATGAGGTGTGGTACAGTATTCGTTTATATAGACAGTCTCTGTATAAAATCTAAGCTATTTTCAAAATCAAGTTAAGGTATGTCAGGAGGTACCTGTTAAACAAATAATGCCATTAGTTTTTCGCTTGTCCTCGGCTTTTTTTTATTGACATAGAGTTCTTTTTATCTTTATTTTGCTGTTTAATTTCTATTTTTTATGCTCAAAGATTTTCTCAAAAGGTTCGTTTGAATATGAGTACGTCGTATTTTTAATATTTAAAATCTATGCCCTCAATTTAAAAGTATTATCTCTACCTTTACTAATAGACGATAGGGTTTTAAAAATATATATATATATATATATTAGAATTACTTTATTATTTACAAATTATTATTCAAAGATCAAGTTTAACACTTCCGCTGCTAACTACGGAGATCTTCGTTTTTCTTATCTTGCTCCAGCTGGCTAAGTACGGAAACCTACGTTTTTTGCATACCGCTGGTATGAGTGTCCCATTGCGCCATCTATCGTAAAATCACAAAGGACAATGCTTCAAAAGATATCATTTGTTTTCACATTACTGATCTGGTAAGTCATTCCCAGGTATATCCATGAAAATGGAATGCTGTAAAACACACTGGGAACAGTTTTCTGTGTAATAAAATATATAGGCTGAAATTTGGCATTTTCTTTAAAAATGGCTGGCCGGATGAGGGCAGCACTGGGCAAATGAGTAGCAGTGAAAGTGTTAAATATATATATTTCATTTATATATTTCATTTTTCATCTTTTTTTTATCACATTTAATTATTATTCTTTAACAGTGCTGTCAGAAAATAGATATTTAATTTCTTTTGTTAAGCAAATTTTTATTTTTCCTAAACTTAACAATATATAATTTCTGATATATGCTCAAAGGAGATGGGTCATTTTGGGGCCTAATAATCCTAGCCTTTGTTAGTAATTTCCATTTTACAGTAGGTGTTTTGTTGGCTTCCTTAAGTAACAGAAGGATTTTAAAGTTAATTCTATAATTAAATTTAAAGTTTCGTTTCTATTTTTGAAACATGGTAATTCTTGTGTAGCGATGGATCCGCATTGTTAAATTAGTACATTTTTAATGTTAAGGCACTACTAAATTGTAATGAGCACTGTATTGTTTTTGTTTTTTAAAGAAAAATATATTAATTTTTTTAAAGCATTTCACCCCAAGAAAGGCGGGAAGCCACTAGGACGCAAGGGGTTACAGAAGATTTGGAGTAAGATAAGATAGGAGTGATAGAGGAAAGGATGAGGAGAAGGCTAGTGGATAGATCAAGGCAACTGGAGATATCGATTGACATTACATTTTAATATTGGGAGATTATTATGTACACCGGATTATAAATTTTACTGTTCTTTCTCATTACTGTAATATATATATATATATATATATATATATATATATATATATATATATATATATATATATATGTGTGTGTGTGTGTGTGTGTGTGTATATATGTATATATATATATATATATATATATATATATATGTGTATATGTATATATATATATATGTATATATATATATATATATATATATATATATATATATATATATATATATATATTGTTCATTTGGTATTCGACGTGTAATTTTCGCAGCTCTTGTCAGTATACTTAACTTGCAAATATCACTGTGATATATCGCATCTGTGTATTACAAAATATGTTTTTGCGATATTTTCAATTAAAATTAAATGATTTTTCATTGCATGAAATTTATTTAAACTCATAATCAGCTAATATTTCTGAAAATGTGTTTTAGAAAATTATATTTTATTTTTGAGACATTTTGTAGTAAAAAATAATTATATTTTATTAAGAGATATGACAATATGTAGGAATTTACTGATTTTACAAAGTGAAAAAGACTTATATAGATTTAAATTCGCTGGGAAATACACCAAATTATTTTGTTTGTTGGGAATATTATGTTTAACCTATTATCTTGGAATAAAAACTAAAATTAAGGCTCAGAGTAGGTTTTCAAATGCAAAATGCAAACGTCTTTGGCACCACCTTTTGTGGGCAGGTATCTGATTTTTTTCTTGTTTATGTCTGTAAAATCTGTTAGTGAACATGGTGTTTAGATTAAATTATTTCTTACTGTAGATTGGATCCTTTTTATGACGTCATCATTTCTAGTGGGCGTGGCTTACTTCAGCAGTTTTTTGCTTAGTTGAATAGAAATTGCCTAGTATATTAGTATATTTGGATGATTTCTTGCTACTCTCTTGATTTCCCATAATTTTAAGCCATATTGAACATTTACAATATTTATATCGTTTCGACTGTTGTCCCCATCTTTATTGAGATATTCACAAGAATAAAAAAAGGGACCTTAACAAAAATATTAATATTTCTGGTAAAATATTGTTACTGGGACATTAGTTTTATAAGTCCCAAAAATATACACATTGATGCCACCAAGGGCACAGTCTAAATAAGTGTTGATTGCGTCATAGAAAAAGAGACTTGGCCCAAAGTGTTCTTAGTTCAGTAACTGACCGGCTTAAAAAAAAGACTTGTTCAGTTACTAAAACATTAACTGATACTGAGACATAAAAAAGAGGCACGGTACGTGGAATTAGAAAAAAACTACCACTCTAAATAAAATGTTCGGTTCGAAATTCCGCCCTGGATATGTCAATAAAGACAAGGACAACAGCCCGAACTTTGTAAACAGTGGTAATAGTTACCATACTCCTTCAAAGAAATATAGAAAATAACAATTGAAGATATATGGGAATTGCAGCAAAGTGAACAGAATTTACAGCAAAAAGAAAAAGTAAACAGACCCATGTATGTAATGAATACATTTTGATGCTTGCCCACCGTTCACAAAGACGATGACTCAATGCATAACTTTGCATTAAAAAAGATTCGATCAGCTACATGTTGTTCGATAGGTCCCTTTGATATATTGGGCAATCATTATATGAAAGCATATGTATGTTTTTTTTCTATCTTTCAACGCAAACACATTCCCACGTACAGCATCATATACTTCTCTCTCACTATATATATATATATATATATATATATATATATATGTGTGTGTGTGTGTGTGTGTGTGTGTGTAGGTATATCTGTGTATCTTTAAAGAAAGATGCTTAGATCTTTAAACAATTCTTGCGAATTTTTTTATTGATTTTCCAGTATTAAGCACTCGTCAATATCAAACTATTGTCCTTATTAACGTTCATTGTGCTTAATTTCTTCTAGTGTTCTGCCAATTACATTACCGATTTTCGCCTGCCATTGCAGTTGATTGATTATTTTCAGAAATCTCAGGAAAGCATTTCCATTATTGAATTGAATGGAACCATCATATACCCAGCGATGTTTTCGCTATCACAGGAAGAATCTTCCAACGTACACTTCAATCATGAATAATTGCAATGCTAGTTTTTGACTCTCGTCTCCCTCGTCACATTTATTAGATGTCTTTCCACGTTTCCATGTTGACTAATAGCACAATGAATTTTTCACAGTTTTGCATGTCCTGTACATCTCACAAAGACTAACTTGTCCTCCTTCCGATATATATTCTGTATAATAATGTAAATATTTTATTTGTCGATACAGTTTTTTTTATATTACTTTTTTTATTCCAGATATATAATCACTGTCAGATATGATTCAGTTTCTTTTCACGATAAAAATAATTATTAACCAATAATTATTGCTATGAATCGGATGATATACTTAAATAAGCATGATATTGTATGACTCTCAGATAATATTAAGCTAATAAAATTACTAAAAATAATATTTTTCTTGTTTTCTCTTATTTGTTGTTGGAATGACCGGTTTATTATCCATGGATTTGTAAAAGATGTGTTTTTTTAAATAAATATATCAAGCTATATATCATACATCTTATTTATTATAACTAAAGTATTATTTTATTACTTAACCAGTAAATATGATCTCTTATATATACGTTTTGTTTTAACTTTATATCTGTCTGTAATTTTACATTGTATGGAGATTTGATTTTTTCCTATATGTTTTTGTTCCATATCTATTTACCGTTTGCTTCAAGACAGTGTTGTTTTTTTCATGAAGTATCTAAATTCTCTACCAGCAATCACTAATACTAATTAGGTTTTCATGTAATACTTTCCTATAGTGATATTTACTTAGTATTAATTTGGCGACATTTATATATATATATATATATATATATATATATATATATATATATATATATATATATATATATATATATATTATATATAAACTATATATATATATATATATATATATATATATATATATATATATATATATATATATATATATATATATACACATATGTTATGATCTGGTTCCTTGTCCCACGGTGATAATTCAAGGTAGAACCGATAAAGAAGAACTCGAACACAGGTATGAAATAAAACAGATATATTACAAACAGGAATATATGCAGAGAAGTAGAAGTGTTAGTATGAACAATCAGGTTTAGTAGAGAGAACAAGGTAGTCTCGACCAGTATCACTATTCCAATGTCTTACAGTAATTGTCTGAACGCGACTCTGTTTCGGACTGCCTCTGACTCGACTCTTGACTCGACTTGAACTACTGACTGAGGCGCAGTATTTATTAAGTATGGAATAGTTCATTATTATTATTATTATGGGTAATCCCATAACAGTATATATATATATATATATATATATATATATATATATATATATATATATATATATATATATATTACATTAACATTTTTCTTTTGTCTCTTTTCATTAATTTTAATTAGCATCCAATATTTTTTTAGATATTTGGATTGTTACTTCCTGCTGAGCGTCTATGTTGCACCTTTTTTTTTAAGCATTACACCCCAAGCAAGGCGGGAAGCCACTAGGACGCAAGGGGTTACAGAAAATTTAGAGCAATATCAGATAGGAGTGATAGAAGAAAGGATGAGGGTAGTGGATAGATCAAAGCAACTGGAGATGTCGATTGACATTACATTTGAATAGCTGGAGATTATAGCTCACAAGGAAACAGGAATAGGGAAGGGAGTTCCACAGGCGAGAGGTGCGAGACATGAAGATATTAGAGTAGAAGAGACGGCTACATTTAGGAGTTTCGACAGTGAAGGGGTGAGAGCGGATGCCAGTCTCGTAAGGCGCTGGAACTCATGACGTCTGGGAACCAGCGAATGCAGCTCCTCGGAGCAATTTCCATGAAAGTATTTGTAGAACAGACAGAGGGAGGCGACGGCGCGTCTGCGACAAAGTGACTGTAGACGAGACGCCAGGGCAGGGCCAACTACATTGCATATCCGCCTCTGGAGCCTATCAAGAACCCCGAGGCAAACAGAAGGGGCACCAGACCATATATGGCAGCAATACTCCATGCAAGGGCGAATTGTTGACTTGTAGATCTGGAGGATCGACTCCGGAGAGAAAAACTTCCTGGCGCGGCTCAGGGAGCAAAATTTACTTGCAGTGGAAGAGGCAATTGACTCAATGTATTTATTCCATCTCAGGTCAGCAGTCAACGTGAGACCGAGAAGCCTCAGAGAGTTGCTCTCGAGAAGTTGAGCGTCAGACATTCTAATGGAGGGAAGGGAAGGATCTCTGCGGTGATTAACAGAGAGCAGTTTTGTCTTAGAAGCGTTGAATTTGACCAGTCAATTGATTGGAGGTCCTTTTCGAGACGCACGGCCAGGCGAGTTTTGTCAGCGAGACTTCATTTGTTTTTGAGGCAGGAATAAATTGTGGTGTCATCCGCGTAGATGCCAACTTGGGAAGTTATTGCGTCAGGAAGGTCATTTATGAAGATAAGGAATAGAGTGGGGCCTAGGATGGAGCCTTGAGGAACACCTGCGTTCGTAGAATAGGAACTGGAGGAGAATCCATTGAGAACGACCTTCAATTTACGGTTTGACAGGAATGATCGTATTAGGTTATAGAATCGGCCCGTAATGCCATAACCCTGGAGCTTGCGAAGAAGGCCGGCATGCCAAACACTATCAAATGCTTTGGAGATGTCTAGTGTCCCCGTTATTTTGAAGAGCTCGGTAGACTGTTTCAGTGATGGCCGTAAGCACATCGGCTGTAGATCGGGCAAAGCGGAAACCATATTGCTTGTCTGAGAGCAGATTATGGGATGTGAGGTGGTTAACCACCCCGGTATTGATTAGGGCTTCGAAGACTTTGCCGAAGAGGGGAAGGAGACTGATAGGACGGTAGTTGGAAGGCTCAGAGGGGTCGCCGGATTTCTTGAAGACAGAAACGATCGAAGAGGACTTCTAGCAGTCAGGAAAACAAGATTCCTTGAGGCAGTAGTTGTATAGTTTAGAAAGGGCGGGCGCCAGTTCGGGCGCCAGTTCGGGCGCGCATTTCTTCAAGACAATGGCTGGTATCCCGTCTCCACCACTAGCCTTGTTGGGGTCTAAATTGGAGATAACGCCCAGTACCAAAGATGGAGTTATGTTTAACCCACTTAGTATGACCTCAGTTCTAAGAGGGAAGTCGGGTATAGGTACACCGGAAGAGTCGAGCGTCGAGTTGAATGAAAATTTCCGAGCAAAGCATTCAGCCTTTTGGTCAAGTCTTCGAACTGGTTGAATAAAGGAGGTATAGAGAGTTTGCAATTGTTCAATACGCACTTGCAGAGACGCCAATAACCTTTGGAGCCAAATTTTCGAGATGCAATACGTTCCTTCATCCGAGCCGCAAATAGTGACTTAGCATCGTTGAGGACACACTTACACTCGTTACGAGCGGAGGCAAAGAGACGTCTATTGCAGTCAGACATGTCGCTACGGAATAGGTGGAAGTAGTGGTTCCTATGGGCGATGGAGGCTGAGCAAGCAGCGGAGAATCAAGGGGAGGAGCGCGAGTTGACCCTATATTTCCTTGATGGGTAGAAAGCCTCGATTCCAGCTTTAACCCAGAAAGAGACTTCAGAAGCACAATCTTGGACGGGGAGCTTAAAAACTCCATCCCAGGGTACATCGTTGAGGAAATCACGGAACGCGTCCCAGTCAGCTCGTTGATAGTAGAACTAGGTTCTAGTAGTAGTAGGTTCTTTATAGGGGGTGGAGTTGAAGGAGATGTTAACTGATACTACTGCATGGCCAGAGTTACCAAGAGGGCAGAGTTGCGAAGCGCTACAGGATTCGGGGATGGAGGTAAAGCACAGGTCGAGAAGAGAGGCCTTACCTTCCCGGTTGAAGGCAAAACGAGTGGGGAAGTTAACTATCTGTGTGAGGGAATGGGGGATTGAAAAATTGAGCGTTTAAATGCCCGCGTGGTCAGTAGTAGCATTTTTAAGCCACAAGGTGTGATGGTCGTTAAAGTCACCAAATACAAAAATGTGAGCAAACGGGTGGAGGGAGAGAGCTTTGTCTATGCTGTCAGAAATGCTATCGAGTATCTCACAGTCTTGAGAGGATGGAGAGCGGTAAAGGAAGAAGAGATAGCTTACCGAGAGACAGTCGGAGACACATGTATGACTGGTCTGGCGATTCGAGAGAGGACTCTCTGGCCAGAGAGAGATGTTCTTTGACGTAGACACCAAGACCGTGCATGTGGGTTAGAGAGTCTTTTTTGAGGAGAGGAAGATAGCCGGGGATCGAGAGATCAGAAGAGGGGATAGACGAGACAAGGTTTGTCTCACAGAGAGCCAGTATATTCGGGCCGTTTGCAGTGAGGAAAGATTCCAGACTGCAGAAGTTTGTCCTAATGCCCCGGATGTTGGAGAACGAAATGTTGAGGGATTTAGGTGGTTTTTGAGTGGCTGGTTTAGGGTTAATCTTTCGCTTTTTGTAACTCATGTTGAATTTTGTTTGTAAGAAGAGAAGGCCCGAGGTAAAAGAAACAGACAGTTTCGACCGTGACGCGGGCAGAGAGGAGTTGGCAAAATCTGCATCATTATGTGGCCTCAGGGCTGCCCACCTGAGGTGACTGCATGGACACCTTACCATGCCCGACATGGCACTACAAACACCCCGGTATTATACAACTGTTGATCAGAGCGGCCGCTCAAGACGCTACGCAAGAGTTAGGGCTCCTAACTACCAGTCGAAAACAGCAACCAGAGAACTGTCAGCCGTGTACCCTCAAAATGAAGAGGTGATGCCACAGACTGCACACATCACGGGGGAAACAGAGCTGCACTAATACAGAAGCAAGAGAGAGAAAGAGTACCGGGAACCCCTTCCTAGACAAGAAACGGTGTAAACCTCTACTCATGTCCAATAGAAAGGAGAGGAGTGTTGACCGGGCGGTAGAAGAGACTACATACTCCTATTACAGATAACACAAAAAAGGACGACACAAACAGAGGGAAGGATTGGGGTGGGGGGAGATAACAGCTAAGGAGTCCTCTTGCCTCTTTTGTACTGTTTTACCTATCATGATTTCGAATTCAATTCTTGTGCCCTGACTGATGACACTAATCGTTTACTATTGTTTCTATCACCAAAAACGCATTTCTGATCTTTTCGTAATCATGTTTTACCTTGTGGATATTTATTATTTGTAAATATTGATGGCAGCTGTTTATTCCCTTACAATTTTCTCACATCTCTTTTCATGCATACTTCTCCTGTTTTTCTACTAGATTCTCAATCATGTCTTATGACGAAAGGGGGATTATAAATAAATAATATTTTTTTTTCGATAGCATTATTTGAAAGATGACCTAACATGGGCGATGCATTCTAGTTTGTAGTACCATTTTCTCTTCTGCTGGATAGTTTCTGTCGTGTGTTCTATCTAATTTTTCTAGATTTATATATGTCTTCTTTAAACAATATTTCTTTTCTGTCGGATTCATTTTAGTGATTTTTTGCACCACAGCAACTTCCAATATTATTAAAATTAAATTATATATTTACTACAAATTGTTCATCTTTTACTTCATTTTAATTATTAATTACGTATAACTATATTCATTAACACAGTATAACATAATTAATTTTATTATTTATTTTCCGCATGGTCTATTTGGTCCTGCATTACTCAACTCCTTTTTCTCTTCTCTCTCACATTCTCTTCTTTACCACTAGTATGATATAAGTGCATGTAAGTATTCCAATATGGAGCTGATTATATACTAAAATAGAAGTAATCGTATATCTCTATATGTATATGTATTTTTCTTTCTGAAAGAGCAGAGGTCTGGATGTTAGTATATGTTTACACATTACACAATTGTCTGATTAGTTGTATATTGATAGATTATTCAGGAGAATATATTTTATTTGATGTGCGTACCGGGTTTTTATGGTTCGATGCAAGCAGAAAGTCGAAACAGACAGATAAATGATGCCGAGATGCGGAAAATTTATGACAATATTCCACGCAATATTGACAAGTGATTGAAATCTAAAACGCTGATCATTCTCAGGGGAACCGACCTCAATGTTCACCGAAATATTTACAAAAAAGAAAAAGAAAGACATAATATAAGACAGGCAGAGATAAACCAGAATGGAGACAGAAATGGCTGATGGAGTGGAATAGAGACAATGAAATATAATAATGAATGATATCAAAGAAATTATGTATATTAATTTATTAATATTAATGAGTTAAGATAGCTGGATGGATGGATTAATAGATAGATGGATGGTCGGATGGATGGATGGAGGGATGAATGGAGAGATAGATGGATGTATGTATAGATGGATGGATGGATAGATGTATGGAGGGATGGATGGATGGAGGGAGGGATAGATGGATAAATTGTTGGATAGATGGATAGATAGATGGATGGATGGATGGATGGAGGGAGGGATGGATGGAGGGAGGGATACATGGATAAATTGTTGGATAGATGGATAGATAGATGGATGGATGGATGGATGGATGGATTGGTGGATGGATGGATGGATGGATGGATGGATTGTTAGATAGATTGATAGATAGATGGTGGATGGATTAGTGAATAAATGGATAGATAGATGAATGGATAGATAGAATGGTCGATGGATGGATGGATGGATGGATGGATGAATGGATGGATGGATGGATGGATGGATGGATGGATGGATGGAGGGATTGATGGATGGAGGGATTGATGAATAGACGGATGGATTGGTGAATAGATGGATGGATGAATAAAAGGGTGACTGGATGGCTGGATGGATTGGTAGATAGATGGATAGAGAGATGGATGGTGGATGGATTAGTGATTAGCTGGATAGATAGATGAATGGATGGATAGAATGGTGAATAGATGGATGAATGGTTGCATGGATTAGTGCATGGACGGATGGAAGGACGGGTGAATTGTTAGATAAATGGATATATAGATGGTCGGATGGATAGATAGAATGGTGGATAGGTTGATGAATGTTTGGATGGATTGGTGGATGTGATTTGGATTAGTGGATAGGTGGATAGATGGCTGGATACACGGATGGATAGATGTATGGATGGATAGGTGGATAGATCGATGCGTGGATAGATAGAATGATGGAGGGATGGACGAATGGGTGGATGCATGGAGGAATTGGTGGATAGATAGACGAACGGATGGATGGATTGATGGATCGTTGCATAGACGAACGGATGGATATATTGACTGATGGTTTGGTGGATGGTAGAGAGATGTATAGATGGATGGTGTGGATAGATAGATAGATAGATAGATAGACAGACAAACAAACAGACAGACAGACAAACAAACAGACAGACAGACAGACATGGAATGATTGTGATATGTAACAAGTGTCCATTTAAAATGTAACTAATCGATACAACATTCAAATGTTTTACGCCAAATCAAGAATTACATCGACTTATGAAAATTTAGAAAAATTAAAATCAACCGTAAATACACACGACAGTAATTTACTTTTCTGCAATTCTAAAATAATTTCTATAGACCTTCGGCCATAATTCTCTATGTTTGTGTACCCAATTTACAAATATGGATTTATTAATGGAAAGTTTTAGTTATCTCAAAGTAAAAACTAATATTTACCAAGAATAATAATTACTAGCCACCTTACTGTTTCACTTAACAGTCCAGAAATCTTAGTACAAAATACCTTGGTCTTACGGCCACATCACGTTGAAAGACGGGTTCCCCTACGATCACTGAAGTTGAACCAATGTCAAAACTATATGGGTGACCGCTTGTGAATACCAAGTGTATTAATTTTGAATGCGCGAATGGCTCAGAGGTCCAATTCCTTGGAAAAGGTATAAATTCACGTTTTCTCCCATATCTATGGGTTAATTAGTAATACTTGAATCACTAAACGACTATTATCTAAACAATACACTATTTCTGGCTTTAAGTAACATGTAAACGGTTGATAAGCCGTACAAATGTAATAAATCAACAAACTATTTTACTGTAGAATGATAAAGAATAATTTCTCACAGTCATCTCGTTTTTTAAGACATTTTGCTTCGTTTTAAGCATCTAATGTAGCAGCTTGGATGCAATATATATTAGGGCGTTGACGCCATACCTGAAATGACCAGTAGTTAGCTGGCAGAGCTCATCACCTGCACAACTAAAAGGGACGAATTTAATGTCAGTAACATATTAACAATTACACGGATAAGTACATTTCCTGACTGTACATTTTTCAGTAAACTATCGAGGCGGGCAAATATTTCTTCAAACAGCAGGTGAATGAAAAGAAATGACAAGTAACACATTCAGTCCACTTTTAGTTTCTCATCTTTAATTGAACACTTGAAAATACATCCAGAAATTGAACTGACATTTATACTTATCATTTTTGGAAGATTAACGCTTTCTCCTTCATTTATGGGTTAATTAGCCCTCTCATTCGCATCAGCGCTGGCATCTTATCTGTTAATAGCTTAGTGTTTATTAATTACATTAATACAAACTAAGTATTAATGATAAGATTTTCAACAATTGTATCAAATCACCTCTCCTACTTAAAGAAAGACGTAACAAAGAAGTGAATTTTCACAGTCTCAAATCTTTCAACGAAATTCAAAATCTCTTAGCGAATTTTCAAGATCGTAATGTAGAAATTTATAAGTCGAATCACTATTTGCGTTAAGAACTTAGTAGTGTCCTATTAAATACATATACTCTTGTCCACTATGCGGAAATCGATTTTTACCGATGATAGAACCAGTTCAATGCATTTCAACCTATAACGAGACATAATTCATTAATAATTAAAATATATTTTTAATGTTTCGTAAGTATTTTATTTACAGTTGTTGAGAAAAAAGGATTTCATTTAACGTACCAATAGGATTTTTATACTAAATTTATTACTATACACCTGAATGATAATCTGGAATATATCCGAAGCCCTGGTTAGAGTATTAAGCGATTATCAGCTGGAAATAATTTAAGTTAATTTCTCTATTGTGTGTTTGCTTTCCCTCCAATAGCTATAATGCTGAAAGGAAACAATATTTTACGCACTTTTTCATTTCGGAACATTTTCTTCTTTCTTTCTTTCTTTCTTTTTTTCATCCCCCTTCTTTCCTTCCTTCCTTCCTTCCTTCCTTTACTTATTTATTTATTTATTTATTTCTCCCTTCATTCTTTTCTGTCTTTATTCCACCCATCTTTCCTTCCTTTCTTTCTTTCTTTCTTTCTTTCATTCTTTCTTTCTTTCTTTCTTTCATTCTTTCTTTCTTTCTTTCTTTTTTTCATCCCCCTCCCTTCTTTCCTTCCTTCCTTTTTTTCTTTCTTTATTTATTTCTCTCTTCTTTCCTTTCTTTCTTTCTTTCTTTCTTCTTTCCTTTCTTTCTTTCTTTCTCCCTTTCGTTTCTTTCTTTCTTTCTTTCTCAACCCCGTTATTTATTTATTTTTCAACTCCCTTCTTTCTTTTTTTCTTTCTTTCTTTCTTTCTTTCTGTCTTTCTTTCGTTCTTTCTTTCTTTCTTTCTCAACCCCGATATTTCAACATTTTCCATTATTTATTTTCCTATTCGTTAATTGTTTTGATTCAGGTTAATTTTATGGTTAAATGTACCCATTTCTTTACCTTTGATCATTTTTCATGACAAGATGCGATAGCACCTGTTAGATTCCTAGCTGTGGGCAAATAGGGAATCCCCCTCCGCGTATAAAAACCTTATGGAAGTGTCAAAATACAGGTTAATAGTAAAAAATACCAGCAATATATATATATTTATATAATTATGACCAACGATACATTCAGCAGCAGTTGATATCATAAAATTACTTTCAAAAAATATTTAATTGAGGCCATAAAATTGTGTTCAAATTATTCAGATTTCAGCATTAAATTATGCATAGTGGTTGATATCAACCAACATGAATTATCTCTCTCGTAACATTAGTCGATAAAATATCCTAAAATTTCTTATATCGAACGATTCCAAAATATAATCTTAAAATAAAACTCCAACAAAAAACATACATATCACCGCCTGTAGTAATCATGTCTATACAATTATGTATATCCACAAAAGCTAAATATCATATACGATGTATTCAATTATGAAATTCAAATAACATAATTTGATTAAAGCAAAGCTCCGAAGAAAATTAAATTTCGTCATTAAATGGCCCACAAGGAGTTGATATGCCTTTTAACAAATCAACCAACCCAATAAACATCTCGGACCAATTTGAAAATATCTCCTCTCTATGTCTTTAACAATGCATATTGATTCAAATACATATTGCTTTCCATAGGTTAACTATTTATTTTAAATACTGATATTCCATGATCTATAAAAGTAACTATTCACTCATTTTGACGTATTTCGCTAACTAGCGAGATTATGCCGTTTGTTTCTCTGCGTTTAAGAGAGGCATAATTATAAATCTCTAAGAACTGATGCCTTTTTATATATCTGTAAATAGTCAAGCGTAGCAAGTTAGATATTGACTAATGTTTGAGAATGAACTAATCCAACAGGGACTCGACAGATCCTCCTTTCCCCATCAGACACAAACCAGCTCATGTTCACACGACAAACGGCCAAAGATGTTAACAAAATATTTCCTAATTGCAGAAGGACTATGATTAAATCTTATGACGAGCTGTCAATGATGTTCGAAAACTGACAGCAGGTCAAACCATTAAGATAAATTGCCCACGTAAGGGACTACAAGTGGACATCTAATCATCGCTTGGTTAGTTGGCAACATATCCTGTACCATTTCTAACATAAGACAGATAGTGATATCTTATGATTTTATAGTAATCTAGTTTTAGTTTATATATTTGACTCATTACCAGGAGAAAATCTGGGGCATTATGCTATTCTTGATATAAAGTAATTACTAGATTTCAAAATATAAAAATGTAGTTTTTCTATGTTTATCCTTTTATTGGTAAGAAAGTTTGCTCTATCTCGAAATTATAAGTTCTTGTCAGGTTAATAGTACCCGCTATTAGATTCTAAATAACAGTGAATAAAATATATGATTAAACTTTTTTATTGTAGAAACTGTTTCAAATATGAAACCGCTTAAGATAATTTTAACATTTACTCCGAAAACAATGGCAGTACAATTAAAAAAAAACGTCATACTCTATCAAATCTGATGCATTTTAATGCATGATTTATTTTCACTTATATCATTCCCATGATTTTAGTACAACATTTAATAATCTGTTGTACAAAATTTAGTAATCTTCATAGTATAATAAATAGGAAATATCACTAAAATATTCCCGAAAGAGCACGCAAGTGATTTTGCAATATCTTTTTTTTAATGTATTTCCAACATTAAAATAATACGAGACATTTTTCTACAATCGATTCTCATCATTAATATTGATATATCCTTAATCTTCAGTACCTGTCTATATTTCTGAGATGAGGTTTCATGTACAGTATTTATATTATTCGGACTATTCTCCTCATCTTTGTTTACCAAGTGAGCGAAATAAAGTGTTCAGTTCGATATTCCAACCACCTGAAGAAGGCCGGAGTGTACAACGGCCGAAACTTTGTAATAACTATGGTGACAAAGATGAGGACAATAGTCCGAATAATGTAAATAGGATATTCTTAATCTTCTATGATTATTTTATCATGCGGTGTCACGATTACTTCGGTTTAAGTCACTTTATTTAAATTTCATCGTTTTGCATGCTAGCATTATGAATTAAACATATTGAAATTGAAAACCGTCACATCTGCATTTTGTTGCAAAATTTGAATTTATCACATTATGAAAATGAAATTCTATAATTTTAAAATTAATATAATGAAATCTTCATCATAATAAAGCCTTAATATTGTGAACGTTTAAGATTCTTATAATTATGCATTCGTTTACACTAGCATTCTATTCAGGCACTCCTCATAAAAAGAGTAGCCAGTTTTTTCAAATTAACTCAATTACACTAGCAGATTTTATTGATTGGCAGCGATATCTGTATTCAGCTGCTAAATCCAAGTTTAATTAAAACTGAGCTATAGCCTTGTCTATTTCTGTCATCAATATAATATATGGTTCTCCTGTTTTCCTAGATTATGTGGAGTGAAATGACTTTTTAGAGTATTATAGGAATTAAATCCTATATATATATATATTTCAACAAATAAAATTTCCTCAAAATGTTTTATTTGATAAACAATAATTACTAGGGAGTTACTGCCAAAATAAATAGTAAATAAAATTTCAGAGTTTAAGTGGAGACATTAGAAGTATAAAGATTTTAGAATAACATTTCAGAGTTTAAGTGGAGATATTAGAGGTATACAGTTGTTGTAGACAACCAAACAATTGCGGACGTAGTTTCAGACCTACCATGTAATATGTGTTGAACCATTTAGAAAATAACAAAAGTAACTCATTTCGCCACTACCGTATATTCAAGAAAATGATTTTTGCGAGCCAGTTTTTTGGGATATCCCCCCGGTGTCGCTGCGCCAGATGTGACATCTGTCTAGCCGCATCCGTCGTGCTATCCTGTCCTGTGACGACCATTTCGCTTGGTATTGGTCGAGGCACCAAATGTGACGTTCTAACCTTTTGGTGATTCGAATGGGAATCTGGTTAGATTCGGTATCAGCCTTGTCGTTCCCAGCTCGCTTCCAACGTCTGGTTACCGAAGTAACTGCTTTGATTTCCATTCTAACCTACCCACGTTGTGAATTGATCTTAGGCAGACGAAATCAATCAGTCGTAATGCAAGTCGAGTTCGAATAAGAGCGATATTGCACAATTATATGTAAAAGAAAAGAAAATAATAACTCGAAAAGTTCAAATGTGTTAAAAAAGGATAACAATATTTTATATATGGTTGCTGAATACAGGACTGCGTCTACTTCCCAACCCGCTATATGAATTCGTGACACTTTGTATTTGTTAGGCGAGTCTTAACATCTTAAGTTGTTTGTTCCTTAAGAAACTGGTTCTTGGTGTATCTTCAGGTGATATTCGTAAAACTTGTTTTGGTGGTGTGAGTCAAAGTCGTTCTTCAAAAATAAATTGTTCTTGTTTAGAAATTAAGTTCGGAATTTGCGCGAATCTTAGTCAGCTTCTTCGAGGCGTTTGCAACTCCAACTGCGAACTTCACTCAACTTAACTGAATCTCGAACTGAACTTAACTCGCTGCGACTCTGCTTATATGGACGCCGACCAAAACCTGAGTGGGATTGTCGGGGTTTGAGGTTCCTTGATAATTCTAAACCCACAATCCACTTTTTTGTTTTCGGTCAGCAAAATTGTATTATTTTCCATTTTTGGAAGTCTTCCGTCTTCCCACCTTCTTCTGTTCTCATATTGATATCTCACCCATACCCTCAGAGGGTGTCAACGGGTTTCCCCTCTCTCTCACAGTGGCATCTCACACCTATCCCTTCAGGGGGCGCAACAGGCCTCTCCTCCTTCTTCACATGATTACTTACGCCTAACGCTCATGCCACCATTCAGCCAATGGGCGTTCAGCAGCGTGGGTGTGGCTAGACTAGCCTCGGTTTAAAAAATCTTGCTCAAAGGAAAAAAAAATTATCTTCTTTTTTTTCTTTCTTTCTTTTCCGTTTCTCTCTTCTCTTCGAGGAGACCTCACACCCTCGACTCTTTATCTTAACCGGATCACCTGGAATTCGTCAACCAGCTTTTCGCCAGCATCAAGTGGGTGGTCATATGATGAGATTGCATTCTGGCGTTAATTAAAAATAATTTTCTTATCATAGCCAGACCCTGGCACGAAACAGATGCCTTTTCCAAACGACCTTTCCGTAGATAACTAATGTTTTAGTCTTTTGTTTTTTTGTAATTCTGCGGTAGATCCAACGGACATTTTCTGCGACCTAAACAATTTTTATCTATTTAGAATTCTGCCCTGTAGGCCATTTGACCAGCCTGGAATTTTCACCCGCCCCGTAACATAAATCAGATTAAATCCAGTATCTTCATTTCTCGACAATGGAATTAAAAAATTTTACCACTTTTCTTTGTCAGAAAAATAACACCGCTTAGTGTCCTTTTCGTGATGGCTTCTTATCACCTAACTTTAATTCTCGCCTTTCTTTTTTTTCTTCTTTCTTTTTTTTTTTTAGCAAGCCAAATAGTGTCACATTTTAACTAATGAGAACCTTGTTTTTTAACATTTTCACACCTCTATGTTAATTTGTTTTGGATTTCCCTTACGTAAATAAAAATAAATGACTGATGCTTCTCAGGGCACAAAACAATTTCGGAGTCCACTTTGATTTACATCTAAGTATACACACACGCGCATGGACACATAATAGAAAGGAATAACAAGCAGTTCTCGACTAAGCTCACAATCACATTAAGCTGACCGTCATAATGTCTGTCCACACATTTTAAACCGGCTAAGAACAATGAATAAATGAAATGTCACTGCAGGTGAATTTGAACATTATATTGTCATGTGTACTTCTGAAAATTATATACAAACTTTATGTCATCACTATGTTCTACTGTTAGTTTTCCTTCAGAAAATAAACTTTTACATGTTTTATTTAAAAGATGTGCTGTTAAATGTTTTAATCCTGACACTCGGATAGCAACAAAAAACCTAAGTTGACGGATTTTAACAGTAAGTTATCCGCGCCGATCTTCAAATTTATCAAGTCGTAGCCTCCTTAGTGTTCATTCCTGCAGTTAAGCGATACAGATGATTTCTAGTTTAATGTCAAGTGACCACCGATTATCTCCGATGTTAAACCCTGTACATTTAAAACAACTTGCTTTCCACTGAAGTCTTAAACGAGCGCTTTATTTTCAATACCTGATTCTTTTGGATTTGTTGTCGTTTATATGACTAGAAAGCTTTCAGATTGGTATTATTCATCTTTAAATAAAATTAAAAAAAAAGAAATACTGTGCGTTTTTGCTTTCGTAGACTTTAAATCACATGCTCCTTTGCTAACTTGGCTTGATTCTGGTAAAAGACTGGTAAAAAAAAAAAAAAACTCTGGTAAATTAGTATTTTTTTAATTTTGATAGTTCTTTGCCTTGTAACTCTGTTTATATCTGAATGGAAATATTAACACGAAGGCTCTTTGAATCCCGAAAAAATTATCGTGTTGATTTATAGTATTGCATGTCTTAATTATGATTTATTGTACGTTCAAAAAGCATATTGTTTAGCATTGTCGGACATTTCTAAGTTCTAACCTATCTTATATTTTATATTCTATCACTGTACCGATTTGGCAAGGCGAGTTCTATGCAATTCTATCTTACACATTAATTTTTAACCAAATGACAGTATGGTTGCAACGTACTATATTTTAGGTAAGATATTGTTTCTTAAAAAATGCAAGCAAAAATAAGTAAACAGAATTTCAAAATAGATTTGGTTAAAATAACTAAACTGTGGATACTTTTACGAACAATTCCTTTTCACCATAGGGAGATAAAGGATAATTTTGGATGATTATTTCTACTTTATAACCAAAGACTTTTATAAATTATCTAAACGGTTAACTTTTTTGTCTGTCCGTGACTTTCTTTTAAAAACGAGTTAACATAAATTTATTTCAAATCTAAATTGTTTCTACGCCACAAAGTTGGAAAAATGAGAGATACAGGTTGATATTTATGACTGAATTACAAGTTCGCCTTCATTAATTGTGGATTTGTGCCAAAGTTAATTTAAATTGAGCAAATAATATGTTTCATATGTTTCATTATGATAGCAGACATTTCTTGGTCAGAAAGCCACACATTTCACATAAACATATAACTGAGACAAACTTATATAAATCGCATATATAATCAAACACGTACGGATAAAGAGTTCTTCTATGGTTATCGCAATGGTTAACGAGCTATTAATGGAAATGTATTCACGCCTTAATGAATCCTCTTTCTTATCTGCTGTATCAGGGTTCTAAGTAAGGTATAACCTTTATAATTATTGTGAGAAACTAATACATAACTGAATATTTTCGTGATCGTGTACAGGAGCTGGAAGCCATTATCTGAAAGTTCGAAAGAATTTGAATAAATAAGTTTTCTTACATCTTATCAAATTTCTCTTTCGAATCTGAATCTGAGGTGTGAAACGAAAACAAAAATAAAAGACCAGGCGACTAAATAAGACGTACATGGGCTTTTTTTGTCACGTTCTTAACTCCCTGGTCGATTTATAATGGCTTGTTCTCGATGTAACCTTGTCTATAGAGAAAGGTTATCTGCGTAAGAACCAAGTTTGTTTACTGAAACACAGCTATTTCGGACAGAAATAATGATTTCGATTCTTGAGTCTTGCCTTCGATTTTTGTCGTCCCCTCACTAGATCTGCACCCAACCGTCTGATTACAAATATCGCGAAAAGAAGAAAAAAAGCAGAGAATAACAGGATAACCCAATGTTACATTTTTTATTATATATATATATATATATATATATATATATATATATATATATATATATATATATATATATATGTGTGTGTGTGTGTGTGTGTATATATATATATATATATATATATATATATATATTAGGTTGGTGCAAAAAAATGTCTTTTCTCACATAGTAACATATTTGAGAAAACGTCATTATTTTTGCACCAACCTATTATATATATGTGCATGGTTTGTTTGTGTGTTTGTGAGTGTACATGTATACATATACATATAAATATGCATATTTCTGTGTTTGCGTTTGTGGGTATATATATATATATATATATATATATATATATATATATATATATATATATATATATATGTATGTATGTATGTCATGTGTACTTACCTATAACTACAGAATGAACTCTTCCTAACACTATGTATGCTACTCCTCTCAAGAGAGAGGAACGAATCGAGTAGAGCCGATAGTAGTTCACTCCAAACCAGACTGACTATCATACTAACACCTTCGACGGAGATATTGAGGAAAAAAAGAAAAGAAAATAAAGTTTCATGCGAAGATAAAGATAAAAAAAATTAAAAAAAATACTTTTTGGTCACCAACTATAACAGTGGTAACGAAGACACGAATTTTAACTATCAGCCAGAATAGAACCGAATTCTACGCAGGAAAATCTTTCGTACCAAGGTTCCAGAACAACAGACGACAAAGACCTGAAGCCTACACAGAGAAAAAAAGTAAAAACATTACAGAAGTACACAACTCTAGCTACAAAAAAACAGATAGGCTGTGTTATTATTAAATTACTGTATGAACACGGAAGACTTTAAAGCAACAAACTTGGAACTAATGAAAATGCAATTCGAGCAGCAAAAAAAAAAAAAAAATGAGGAAAGACGGACTAGGCTCGAAGAAAAACAATTAGAAATTCATCAGAAAAGCGAGGAATAGCAACTCGAACTCCAAGAATTACTACTACGGGCAGTAACAAATAAAAGAAAAATTCTGAAAAATGAAACGGTATTCTCACAAAATGTTATATGGAACTCAATCAAAGACTTCACTTATGCACCGGATGAAGACAAAACCATCGCAGCTTACTTCAGAAGATATGAAGATTCATATGAGTTTGATTGCGGGAACTGGTCAGACGCGGAAAAAGTACGTCTACTACTGAGTAAACTAGAGTCAAGCGAATGCATTAAATTCGTAGGCTACATCCTACCGAGGAAAACGAATGAATCGACTTTCAGGGAAGCCATGAATCTTTTAACGGAATTATTTAGTTCGAACACTTCACTATTCCACAAAAGGTGGAAATGTTTAAATTTAACAAAAATGGATAGCGAAGACTATATAACATTCGCTTCCGTATTAAACAAACACTGCGATGACGTTAAGTTATCTGACCTCAGCCCTGACAATTTTAAAAGTTTGATATTCGTCCAACTCTGGTTTCGACTAAAGATGCGGAGATCAGACGGAGATTTCTAACAAAACTGGAGAGTGAACCAAAACTGACGCTACAAAATTGTCTGAGACTGTCAGAGATGTACAAGCGTAAAAAAAGGACTCGAAAGATAATTAAGAGACTGGCATCGCTAACATACGAAAAGTACAACGACAAACACATTTTTCTCCCTCCTCAAAAACAAACCAAACCAATTATTTTACAACAAAAGTCAAATGAAACCTCAGAAGAAACCACCACCCAGACCATGCTATCGTTGTGGTACTTTAAATTGGTAGAAAAATTGCCCCATACCGCTATAAGACGTGTCTGTCGTGCTATAATTTGGGACATAAAAGTTCGCACTGTAGAATCAAGAAAGTACGAAAGCCAAGTAAGAGTCACTAGAACTGACCAAGCGGGCGGGATAAATATACGAAAATACGTACAAGTAGAAATGTTAAACAAAAGAATTAGATTACATTTAGATTCCGGATCAGATCTAATCATTATTAACTTACAGACGTAGGAGAAATTAAAGAAACCGACCATGCTGAGAACAGATAAAATAACCAGGTTGGTAACAGGAAGAAAAATCAAATTTGAGGTGGAGATTATCACAAATGTGACGTTCAG
>OZ010578.1:17389069-17454069 GCA_963932145.1 Acanthosepion lycidas | reverse complement strand
TCGGAAGACAGTTATGCCTTCTACTTATCAAGGTTCAGCAACTCAGTTCTTAGAACGGAATAGACAGACTACCTGTTTATATGACTTTGTTTACAGAATGAACCAAGCTCTTCAGAAGAAATGAATACAGTAATCTAGTGTATATAACCAACCAATTCAGATTTTGTATGTAGATTTTTCCGTCTCCTGTACTATTTGCTAAAACAAGACGAAAAAACGAATGAATACATTCTAACCTAAAAACTAATCAGTATGTTGGAAGAGACAAAATGATAAATTAATAATTCTCCCATTGGTATATGCGCTTAAAATAAAGATTCATTTAACAATCGTTTTGTATACGGGTGTCTGAATGAAACGAAATAATTAATTAAAGAAAAACAGGAAAACCTTTCAGTATTTGATATAATTTCGCAATTTCTGATTGATTCATTAGATATTGTTGGTATTACAAAACATTTCAAATTTATATATATATATATATATATATATATATATATATATATATATATATATATATATATATATGGTTGGATAGATGTGAGCTTGTGACCCTGGGTGTCAAAAGATCACATCTAGCCAACCATATATGTTAGCTCTATCTCTGATATTGAGCGCTTTCTATTAAGTACCGCGCATATAATATATAAATAATTATACACATATATATATATTTATTTATATTTATATTTATATACACACACTTTTCACACACACACACACACACACACACACACACACACATACATACATACATATATATATATATATATATATATATATATATATATATATATATATATATATATATATATGGTTGGATTGATGTGAGTTTGTGACCCTGGGTTTCACGCTTTTGCGATCGTCAGACAAACTGATTATTTTTTTTTTAATTTTCGGTTTATGTAGATTGCGTGTATTGGTATTATTATGGAAGTGGGGGGGAAACGTCGACGTGGTGTCATCGTGGTAACGCAAACATCGATGTATGTTCATACGCCTAATGAAGTACGCAGACACACATACACACCTGGTCGTCCGTCGGGACTCATACATATATAAACATATGTGGGCAGTTTCGGATATGATATATGTATGTTTGCGGGTGGTGTTGTGTCTATACATACGCCTTTGTATGTTGAAAGTTAAAGATTGGAAGTGTAGCGAAAATTTCTCGTGAATGTCTCGTGTATGTATACATGTTATTTTTCTATTTTTCCACTGAATAATATTTCCTCGCATGTATGTATATACGTGTGGTAGGGTTTGTGTGAAATTATGATAGGTAAAAATTATTATTACTTTATATATATATATATATATATATAGAGAGAGAGAGAGAGAGAAAGAGAGAGAGACAGACAGACAGATAGACAGAGACAGAGAGACAGAGAGATCGACCGTCAAGCAGACCGACAGAGACAGCCAGACAGAGTATGGATTTGCTGAAATATTGTCGGTTCGACTCACTTCCGATATCATGTCAAACGTTTACAAATCAGTATTATTTTAGGAAATTCGTTTCTGGTCTGTCCGAGGCCTTTTCTGTACAATTTCATATTAACTTTGTTTTGATATTAATTTCATTTTCTAAAATATTTCGTCATTTGTCGAAAGATATTATCCACTCTGGTAATTCGTTTTTCTCTTTGGTCAAGATGATTAGATCAGAACCTATGGCCTGGATTCGTTGATCCTTTCTGCGTAAAAGATTTTAGCTGGTTTTATATTTTCATTTTCTGAAGCAGATCCAGATTTGTCCATCTTCCTTTCTACTGTGCGATCGTAGTCATCACTTACCTGATTATGCTATATGTCTGGTTGTCATTCAGTAGAGATTAAGTATCGGCATGTCTCCTGAAATCTACAGGGCTTTTCACTAAATCTGCAATCTTCCTTGAACAGGTGGATTTTCAGTCAGAATATTTCAATATAATAACATTATAAACATTTTTCATTTTATTTTTTTAGATATTTTTTATCATAGTTTTATGGTATTTCATGCTGATGTTCTATCCTTTCGTTTTCTCAGAAAATATAATGCTATTTCAAGACCCAATGATTATAGTTAAACCAAGCAATGCTAAATTGTAATATTCAATGTATAGTATACAAAATATAACAAATCGTTTCTCTGTAGGAGAGGACATTCGATTTTTTAGGTAGATAAATTATTTCTGTTAAACTTTTTTCTTTGTCAGAAAAGAATTCATCTTTCTCGATTTTCCAATCCATTTTCAAAAAGATATGATACGAATGGACGTCTTCAGTATTTCCCCAGAACAGCTCTTAATATCTGGTACGTAATAAGTGAACACGGGTCATAAAGAGCAGTTTTATTTAGGAAATTTTCACTGATTGCAAGTGTTCATCGCTTTTAGTATTATTCTTGTATCCAAAACGCTTTCTTTCTGAAACATTTCCAATAGAAAAACAATGCCGTTTTTTTTTTATTTTGTCTCTACCTTGTCAAACACTATATCAATGAAACTAGTAACGACTATTACGTTTTTGACCTTTCTAACATACTTGAAATGTTTCATCTTTGTGTACTTTCGATTATCCATTGTGTTTATCCTTCTGCCCGTAAGACATGAATCCTTATTTTGTCAATATCATCTCCTATCAATATTGTCTGTTTGTTGTGCTCAAGTTTCTTACCTGTTTGAATTGAATAATTTCATGAAATCTTTTGAACGCGATGATTCTCTCAGGTTTATAATTGCACCATCCCAATTTCACACTGAAAATATTGTCTTACAATTTCCAGTGGTTGATTCTGGCAACATGATCATGTCCCAACATTCATTATGCATTCTTATTCGCTCACTCACAATAATTCACTTGTTTCATCTCATTCTGGTAAGTGGTGATATCTGTTCTTTATGCATATGATTCCTTATTTGTACTGATAGCCTGATCACAAGTTGCTATTGTTGTTGTTGTTGTTGTTAATATTTCCTTTGATATCTTGCGTTTACACATTTCTTTCCGGGTCCCTCTCAGGGACCTAAGGTTATAAATGGCATCATGACACTTTCCACTGACAAAAAAATACATAGATAAAGCCATTCGAAAAGTGTGTGCTGTACTAGTGAGAACTATTTTTTGTATCTCTTTGAGGTATGAATTTCCAGGAATCCCTTCAATTAGTCTACCGGAATCTTTTCCAACAAATCCTAAGGCTCCACAAACAACAGGGATTGTTGATGCTCCCAAGTGCCACATTTTTGAGAATTCTATTTTGAATATCTTCAAATATACATTACAGTCTGCAAGGACTGTCATATCAATAAGGAGGCACTTTTTTTGTTTGTAGTCTTTAATATCTATGTCTGGGCGGTTGGCTTTGATCATTATTATTATTATTATTATTATTATTATTATTATTATTATTATTATTATTATTATTATTATTCAGTGAGATTAATAATTAATTTCTATACCGTTGTCTCTAAATGTCATTTATGATCATTGAAATAAATAAGCAATAATCAACCAATATAAATAGATCATCGGCTAGACTCTCAACCCAGCATCGTCATCTTTAACCGCCAGAATCAACACAGTATCCTGAATTGCTGCCAAAATGTCGGATAGCATTTATATATATATATATATATATATATATATATATATATATATATATATATATATATATATATGTGTGTGTGTGTGTATATATATATATATATATATATATATATATATATATATATATACAGACACACACACAGACACACACACACACACACATATATATATATATATATATATATATATATATATATATACATACCAAGAAAAACAGACAAAAAATGATTGGCTATTGGTATACTGTAATAGAGGTCACGAGGCAAATGTGACCGAATTTCGAGGGATTCCATGTTGGCTTGAACGAATCAGATGTCACGACATCACGCCGTAACATCCAACGGATGTAACAAATTGACGCGTCGAATGAGAGCTATAAAATCGAGTTTGAAATATTGCTACTTCCGTTTTAGAAGCCATGTTCGGATGTCCAATAAGATGAAAGGTTTTTCCTTTCTTTTTTTTTTTTTTTTTACATTTTTGTTGACATCAGTTTTAATAATAATCTAATGTACAGGATGACCTTACCCTCTTTCTGCCTGAATTTATTTAAATTGCTCGTAATCTATCTATCCACGGATATAAATCAATGCCCGCAGCCTAACAAAACACTGATATTAACAGAGAAAAATATTTATTTATCCTTGTAATTATGGAACATTAGCCATACAGATCATGCATTATATAATTATATTTTTAGAAAAAATATTTTTACGTCACATGTTATAATTTAATTGAATAACACTCGTGTGCACACAAACACGTGTGTGTGTGTGTGTTTTAAACGGTGTGTATTACATGTATGGATCTGAACCTTATGGAAAATTTAGTAAAGAATAGATGTCCTCGGGCAGTATTCGAACCATCGCCTTTGTAGGAGAAACTAACGTTTGACCCAACGTACTTTATCTTCCTCTGGCAAAAAGAACATCACAGCAATGTCCGATTCATCCATTCAATTATTATTTATTGTATCTAAAATACAATTGCGGCACAAGGCCAAAATAAGGAGCGTTGAGACTGGTCATCACTAATTATCTTATATCTAGCTAATCAGATTCACGACCCATTCACACATTACAATTTCCACATTCACCATAAGAACTCGTTCGTCACCATTCAATCATCCATACACTATAATACCGTATCGTCTCAAGGGAAACCTACAATACGCGTCCCATGCCATAAAAATCAAATGAATATAGAATATATACTTAAACATTTATAGATGAATAGAATGAGAGGGGAGGGAATGAACCCAAAACAAATTAAATATAAACACAATGTAAACTAAGCATAACTGATGTTAGTAGAGCCTGTCCAACCCTAAAAAACAGAGGCCGCCGTATTCTATCCCATGGACAAAATAAAAGGCACTCTCGCTAAGGGAGTGGGAAAGGAGAAAAATATACGGACATGAGAAATAGAAAGCTTACCGCGTCGAGATGCAAAGGGGCCGAAACAAACTGGGGAGGTTGGATCATAACCAAAGAGGCAGCCGGGAACAGGCAAATAACAACTCTTACTCACATTAACTAGGTACACAAAAGCTTGTCTAACCTAACCATATCCTTTTCATTAATGCACATCCCCTCATAAGATTTTGTTGAAAACATATTTTTTTCTCGATTTTATTGATGGAACATAAAGTTCTATAATAAATTTTAATAAAGTTATTGTTTTCACATCATCCGACAAGACATTCGTAGCGGCCAAACAGATTGTATGATTAATCTCCGTATTATTTTATGGTTGTGATGTGAGTAAAACTTTATGACGCTGTTTGGTTTATTCATTTCAGCTCGATGTTTCAGTCAGTTTAAACCGGCATCAATTTGAACTAACAGAATATATTTGTTTCCTTTTCATATGTGAATTCAGTAGTAGGTTAAATTTTTACATGTTATTTTTAATATCTATTAATTTAATGTTTTGCTGACATATATATATATATATATATATATATATATATATATATATATATATATATATATATATATATATATACACACACATATATATATATATATATATATATATATATACGCATACATATATATATACATATATATATACATAAATATATATATATATATATATATATATATATATATATATATATATATATATATATATATATATATATATATATATATACATATATATATATATATTCGCGGTTTCTATAGCGAATGTATTTGGTATTTTGAAATGTAAGCGATGCAGAGAATTTTAAAAGGATACATGCTAAAATAACAACTCTAGCAAAATTTATATGATGAATAGGTAAATAAGAACTATTTATTCGTGTGCCAGTGATAGGTTTGTATAAAGTCAATATATTTTTACTGTTTGGTTAATCGGTAGAAATGCGTTTGGACTTTATTTTGGGAGGCATTCAAAAACTTCAACATGTTTCAATTGATATGTTCGTATATAAAGATTTTTTTATAATTAGGTTTTTTTAATTACTTGCGATTGCTAAAATGCTTAAGGAGGAATGACTGATTGTTTCTAAAAAAAAAACGATAAATCTTTACTCCGTCTTTTACTACTTTTCTAGGATTTCTGCCTCTACCAGGTTTAATACATCTATTTGTAACGGCTGGGTTTATGCATTTCTGCTAAGCCATGGAATATTGGGATTTTTTAATCATTTTCTTTTATTCATAACACTGTTTTGTTTTGGTTTATATAAATTTTCTTTACGGTATATTTGAATCATTATAACTCCTTATTGATATAGAAGTATTTATTTTTCATGTAAATTATCTGGCATTGATTCGTATTTTATCATGTATGCATGTCACTAATTTGACCTTGGTATTTTGGATTATTATTATTATTATTATTATTATTATTATTATTATTATTATTATTATTATTATTATTATTCTTTGCTTTCTGGCGTTTACACATTACTTTCCGGGTCCCACCCAGGGACCTAAGGTTAGAAATGGCATCATGACACTTTTCACTGACAAAAAAAAAAAAAAAAAAAAAAATTACATAGATTGAGCCCTTCGTAAAGTGTGGGCTGTACTTGTCAGAACAATTTTTTGTATCTCCTTATTATTATTATTATTATTGTTATTATTATTATTATTATTACTACTATTATTATTATTATTATTATTATTATTATTATTATTATTATTATTATTTCTTAGATTTTTGGCGTTTACACATTTCTTTCCGGTTCCGCCCAGGAACCTAAAGTTAGAAATGTCATCATGACACTTTCCACTGACAAAATATATATATATATATATATATATATATATATATATATATATATATATATATATATATATTACATAGATAAAGCCCTTCGTAAAGTGTGGGCTGTACTTGTCAGAACAATTTTTTGTATCTCCTTGAGGCATGGACTTCCAGGAATCCGTTCAATTAGTCTACTGCAATCTTTTCCAAACAGTCTTAGGGCTCCAACTACAACAGGGATTTTTGATGTTCCCATATGCCACATTTTCGAGGTTTCTATTTCAAGGTCCTTGTATTTTGACAGCTTTTTGAATATCTTCAATGATACATTGCAGTCAGCAGGGACTGCCATATCAATAAGGAGGCACTTTTTTTGTTTGTGGTCTTTAATAAAAAATTCTGGGCTGTTATTATTATTATTATTATTATTATTATTATTATTATTATTATTATTATTATTATTATTATTATTATTTCTTTTGATTTCTGGCGTTTTCACTTTTCTTTTTCATTGGGATCTTTTCCAACCAATCCTATGGCTCCAACTACAACAGGGATTGTTGATGTTCCTATGTGCCACATTTTTTTAAATTTCGATTTCTTATTCTTCTTACTTCTACATTTTCTTCTTCTTCTTCTTCTACATTTTCTTCTTATTCTTCTTCTTCTACTTCTACATTTTCTTCTTCTTCTACTTCTTCTTCTTCTTCTACTTCTTCTTCTTCTACATTTTCTTCTTCTTCTACATCTTATTCTTCTACATCTTCTTCTTCTCATTATTATTATTATTATTATTATTATTATTATTATTATTATTATTATTATTATTGTTTTGCTCTATTTAAGATTTCAACAAATCTTGCTCAAGTCGTACGTCCTATGAGGGCGAAGACCGTTCACATAATATTTGTAGCGCCAGGCATCACAGATATAAGAAGTGATGGTACACGAGTCTTTCTTCTAGGACTCTCATGGTAATAGTATAGACATCAACTCCCCTCTAATAACAGGGACAATCCTACATTCTAGCAATTTCACTATGGACTTTGTTATAATTCTAAGCTTGTTAATAATCTTGAACATGATATTCTCGTTATAAGTGACAGACGCATTAACAAAGTGGTATTTTCTTCTTTCTTTATCGACAAAGTGATGTCTGGTTCGCTCGCCTCAATTATGCTGTCTTTTTGCACGTTGGAATCCTATAATATTTTGAATTGGTTATTTTTTATCACATTCTCTGGTTTTCAGCGGTAAGATTACTTGCTCCAAAGGCAAGGATTTCAGCTAAGAGGCTGCACCTTTTAATAGAGATGATCTTCTTCTTTGTCTGCAAGCATTCCAGAAGCGATAATGACATCGGTGATTTGTTCCAATTACTTGCCATACAACCTGCACTTATCGGGATCCATTTGTTGGTAGATGTCCTTCCGGACAGAATTAATATTAAGGGCTTTGACAGATACAAATATCCTTTCTGGCTAACGATTCAATTAGACTTTCGTCAAACTATTGAATGCATCCTTGGAATTAATTGTCATGATTTCCTTTTCACACTAACCATGAAGAAATACTGACTTTCTTGCTCATAGCTGTCTGTTTTTCTTACGATACACACTACCTGAATTATCCTTATTATCATTATTTGATTTTTGTATTTCAATATTATCTGATTTTACCGCTAAAATAATATTGAATCATTATATTATTTCCAAACCCTTTATCAATCATTTTCATATTCCAGTAAATTTCCATTTCTTTGGTAAAATACACATGTTTTCAGTTTAAACCATTTTGCATGGGGAAGGTGCTTTAGTAATTCCTCGCTTTGTAAAAGAAGACACGTACGACAGGCGTCACCTGATCGTCATCTAATTGTTCACAAAATATTTATAAAGAATAACAGCGAACAGGTGGTTAAGTTCCTCGGTAACGAATTCTCGCCCGGACTGTTGGCAACAAAGAAAGAATATAAATCGAGACATGGAATATTATTTGCCCAGCATACAAAAATCAAACATGAGATAGATTAAATATCAACATTATAGGTGTGTGCGAAACTATGTGGGCAAATGATGGAGATTTCATAACTAACAGAGAATAATACATGTAGATTGTAGAAAGGTGAAAGAGGCGCCGGATTAATATTAGATAATGATATTAATAAATGCGTTCTAGGATACTGCCAAATCTTAGACAGAATTCTGTAATCTAAAATAAAGAGAAGACCCTTAACCGAACAATTATCGTCGTATACGCATTGACAGCGCAGACAGCGGAGGATGGAATTTGACAACTTTTACAAAGTTTTCATCATAGGAAACCTGAATACCAAAATAGGATAAGAATGAAAAGACAAAATAGTCGGTAACTTTGGACTTGGAACGTGGTGAAAGATTGCTCCAGTGAGGCACATCAAAGACATCGCCAGACGCTTGTTCTAGCATTAGTCAAGATGTCTGTGAAGGAGGTAGAAATAACCATATTTATTATATAACTACCAGAAAAAAAAATAGAAACGCAGTTCTAAACTGCAAACCACACCCAAGTAATAGCGGTGGGAGAGACTATCTTTCGTTATTCTACGCCAGAATACAACTACAGAAACTGATGAAGATTAAGCCAACACGTAAAATAAAATAAGACAGACCCCTGAAAGACCAAGTTGCAAGATATATACGAATGAAAAATCAACGAGAATACGGAATCAAAATGGAACATGCTGAAAAAACTAGTAATGGCGGCGAAGAAGACCATTGCAATGAATGTGAAAAGTTATCGAACACTAAACACAGAAATTAAAACCAATGTACGCGGGCTAAAGAGGACGACTCAATGAAAAATGTAAAGAAAAGGAGAGAATGCGCCACGATAACAGAGCAATTTGCCGAAAGAACAATATAATTAATACGGCGAAAGGCGATTCAAACTACAGTTTCTAGAAAATCAAAGCAAGAATTCTATTAATAGAAAGGAAAATATACTGGAAAGGTAGAGCGTATACGTCATAGAATCTCCTCACAAATGGGGGAATGACTACATTGTAAAATTCAGATTGTTCAAAAATTCTAAAGATGAAATAAGACTAACACTGGAGAAAATAAACAAGAACAAAGCAGCAGTGCCTGATGGGATCAAAGCAGCCTTAGACGACTTTGGCAATGACGGGGTAACAGAAGTAATAAGCGATACGTACGACAGTAACTAAATGAGTTTTGTTAATATTACTTAAGAGGCTAGAAGCAAACGAATATGAATTCCATAGGACAATCAGTTTAATGGGCCACAAAACCAAAGTAACGATTCAAATCCTTATTGTCTAGGGCACCGGAACCAGAAATGCGATATTCATGGTCTAAACAATATCAGAGAGACTAGTAGAAATTCAGATGTATGTGAACTTATGCTTTAGAGATTACATAAAAAGAAACAAGATACGGCGCGGTGTGTTATTTGAACAGTTGGTAAAATTAGTTCTATTTTGCAATATGTTAGTATAATCCAGAACTTAGTCTGAGAGCACAACGTCTACATACGGATAGAAAGTAAAATGAAAAGAGTGTGAAACAACGATGCGTTTTCTTCCCAGATTTATTCAGGTTCTACAATTAGGGGAACTGAAGTACCTATCGGTGGGTGTAAAAAAATAAAAATATACGATACACAGATGTTATTGTGTTGATTAAGGAACTCGAAAAAAAACACAGGACATTCGAGACAGTGTAGAAGAAAGCTTGAAAAAGACTGCTAGACATTATCTGCAAATAGAGAAAAAGTAATGTCTATCATCTAGACAAATAAGCGAAAGATGAGCAATAAACCTGAAGCAGATGTAAAAAATTCAAATATCTTAGAAACGTATTATATTTCTGCGATGAGAGATTATGTACACTATTTACATTATTCGGACTATTGTTCCTATCTTTGTCGCCATATTTATTACAACGTTTAGGCCGTTGTACGCTCCAGCCTTCTTCCGGTGGTTGGAATGTCGAACGGAACCTTTTATTTCGCTCACTGGGGTAGACTGTTCTAGATCGACGTGGCATGTCTAATGGATGCCCACTATCCCATGTGTTCTCAAGTGAATAAATGCGTTAGTTAGATCCAGTGACAGGACTCAAAGAGTGTGAATTCAGTACCGGGTTATGGAATTGGAGAACTTGGAGAAGGAAATTAACAAGAGATAACTGACATCCATTAAGACATGGCACGTGGAACTAGAACAGTCTACCCCAGTGAGCGAAATAAAGGGTTCATTTCGAAATTCCAACCACCTGAAGAAGACCGGACCGTACAACGACCAAAACGTTGTAAAAAATCTGGCCACAAAGATGAGGATAATCGTGTGAATAATGTAAATAGTGCATCTTAGAAACGCTTTAACAAAGGATGAAAACAGAAACACCGATATTCAAACATGAATTGAATCAATGAAAGAAGCATTCTCAAAGTTAGTCAAGATGCTGCGAAACGGAAATAAATTCATTAGAATCAAACAAAAGAGTGCATGCTTTCTATGTCGTACCCATCATCTTATATAGCATTCAACGTCGGACAATTTCCTAAAGGATGAGTTAAAAATTAGAGGGAGAGGAAATGATGTTCTACGGAAGAAAATTCCACGGACGGAGCGAATAAGCAATAATGTAGTGTTAAAGAAAATAGCAACAAAAAGAACACTTAGGCACAAAATCAGGAAAAGACAGATGAAAATATTTGTACACATAATGAAGAATGAGCGCTTGCAAAAGTTAACCCCCGCGTGATATATAGATGGCCAGAGAGATAGTGGAAGGCAGCAACCCTCTGATCTGACAGCTTGTATTTGGTGGGGCTTAGCAAAAATCTGCTAAGAAGAAGAAGGAGGAGGAAGAAGAGGCTGAGGGGAGGAGGAGGCTGAGGGGAGGAGGAGGAAGAAGGATAATATGCTATCTGACCCCTCACTTTGTCAGCTATGACAACATCGGTTCTACTGAACATGACGAATGAAAAATCGACCCAGAATTTCTATTTCCTATATTCTCGAGTACGGGCATATATCATTGTGTCGTTAAATCCAGTTGCTTGAAACATTACTAATTAATCTTATGTCTTTTCTCTCCTGATATTCATGGAATTGATTCAAATATACTTATTCTCACAAAAGAGAAAGACAGAATCATTTTAACTCCGGTCAGTGCAAGATCAGTTGTACGTTTAAATATACAGTGAGTTGCATTTTTACCATTTCGGGATTCGTGGTTTAGACATTTCTGGACGATGATATTTTTCTCTTGAGTCTTCCACTAGAAATTCGAGTCAGCAGAATCAATTTCACATTCAGCGATTTGTCTTAGTTGCCACGTTCGACGTTAAAAGAGTTAAAAATGCAGACGACAACTAAGGCAATATATTCAACTGATGATTGGCAAAATAATCGCTAGATTAAATGATTTTATACAGTCATAATATTATTTAACTTTTGTCGAAATAATTCGTTCTTTCTTCAGTCTAAGAAAGAACCAGAAGTCCTGATTAAAGAAGTTCTCCCAGTTTTATATCAGGTTTGGTTCGTTTGATTTGAATTTCATTTTTTTGTCTGTGTGTCATTTATTCCTTCTCATTTTTCTTTACGTTTTATTTCCTTTCGTAAATTTATCTTAGAATTATCGCAGGTATCATTATAGATAACACAGTAATGCCGGGAAATGCACACATACACACACACAAACACAAACACACACACACATACATACATACATATACACAAACACACATATATAATTATATATATATATATATATATGTATAAAAGTGAATATTGAAGTCAACACTCAGAGGCGACAGGCTGTTTCATGCTAAAAGCAAACGTCATGCCGCTTGTCGCCTCAGAGTGTTGACTTCAAAGTTCACTTTTATATTTATATTTACATACGCTCTATCTCTGATATGGAGCAATTTATCTGATAAATATAGCACACCTTAAAACTATATATCTTCATCTATCTATCTATCTATCTATCTATCTCTCTCTCTCTCTCTCTCTCTCTCTCTCTCTCTATATATATATATATATATATATATATATATATATATATATATATATATATATATGTATATATATACAGACACACAGATAGATATGTGTGTGTGGGAGAGAGGTGTGTGTGCGTGTGTTTATGTATGTGTATGTGTGTGTTTGTGTGTGTGTGTGTGTAAAATTTCTCAGAATATATCTGTAGAGAAGACAAACTGAATAAAATAAACAATCGGAAAATACTACTTAGTCCTTGCCGACGCGTTTCCTCAACCGATTTTTTCAAGGCTTGTGATGATGAACAAAAGCGAAATGTTGTGCACTTACACGAAACTCAAAACCTTTTAAAATTTACTCTTTTGTGCATTTTATCCCTCAGTTCCTCCCGCTCACTCGCTTTCTCTCTCCCCTCTCTCTCTCTCTCTGTCTCTCTCTCATTTTCCCCACTCTTCTGCTTGCCCTCGACGTCAGGCTAAATATTTCTCTTTCGTTTCCATATGCACTCTCTTTCCCTCTATACATTCTGTTTGCTTTCGCTTCAAGCAAGCTCTCACACTCTCTCACTGTTTCTCTCCTTATAGACAAGATTCTCTGAACTTAACCTATCTTCCTGCTCTAAATTAAAGTTAGGCAATTAAAGAAAGCCATGAATAAAAAAGAAAACATGAAGAAATCGAGGCGTAATCATATCTACGAGGTAGTGATTCATGTATTTTTTTCAAGAATACTATTGCACCTTATTAGATTCTTTTTAGCGAAATTAACAAGGGGGTAGACAGGTTTCAGGTACGGAGCTTGTTGAATGATACCTGAATCTTAACAATAGCTAATTAAACAGCAGGTATCAAATCGCGAGAAGTCAACTTCTGTCGTTTAACATTGACTGGCGTACAGCATTATGTTTGTTAGAATCTATTTATGTCTATATTGTTACAGGTTGGCTATATTTCTGAGGGGAAAGTGCTTTAATTCATGTATAGTGCATTTGCTAACATATGCAAGACACTATGTGCGAGTGAGATGAAAAGTTCATAGACCATGAATGTGTGATGTTAACACTGTGAAATCTTGCAAACATTAATTTCAACTCATTAATAACAGCATTGTTTAATTTCTAGTAAATTCACATCTGATATTTCGAAGAAGAATTCAATCGTAACGTCTAGAGACGCCAAAAATAGACATAATTGTTACTCATAGCGTTTACCCGCAGAAAAATGGTTTAGCTCCCAAGGACATGCATGCGGACATTATTGATTCATTAGATGATGTCGCTCCAGGTTTATTAAGAAAGCAAAAGTTGAAATTAGGAGGGGAAGTTATTCTTGAAGACGACCCAATATCTTGACGCCCTGCATCTTCAAAACCCGAGGAAAACATTGGTTGCGTTCACAACGTGACCATGGATGTCAGGCGATTTACTATAAATGAACTAGCCAGTGTTATTATTAGGTTGGGGCAAAAATAATGTCGTTTTCTCACATATGTGAGAAAACGACATTATTTTTGCACCAACCTAATAGCATATTCTATGAGAGAGTTAAGAATAATTTGCACTATGAACTTTGCATGAGACCGAGTAGCACGTCTTCTGACACTTGATCAATAGCGCACTAGCCTCTTTACCTCTTATGCAAATGTGACATTACGTTAATAAGGGTTAGGCAAAATAAATGCCTCTTTATATTGATCAGTTTTTATTTGACAAAATTAATTAATAGAAGTTTAAGATGGCATACCGTTAATTAACTATAGCTTACGCTTTCGGGAAATGTTCAAATGTTCTAAGATACAATAAAAATTTATAATTATATATCTATTATTTGAACACAAATAAGAAAGTAAAAAAAAATGCATAATTAAATTCCTCCATTTTAAATCTTAATTGTAAAAATACCGTATCTAGTATACTAAGAAATAGAATAAACATAGTATTTAGAGCATAAAAAATAAAAATATAAATATATAAAATATGACTTAATCATATTTGAAGTACCTTTGAGACAATCCCCAAGTATTTTATAAAAAAAAGATAAATAAAAACGCCAATGTATTGTAGTGTATCTTATGCATGCCCCTAAATAATAATAATAATAATAATAATAATAATAATAATAATAATAATAATAATAATAAACATACATGATGACACGTTCTCTTATAACAAAGTCAATATTGACATGTAAAAATTACAAATCCAAACTTAATACTTAAACTATATGCTTGTATGCTGATTCGTCAGAAAAAAGGCAACACCCTATCAAAATGTTGTAACCCCTTTCCCTTCCAATTTAAAATATATGTTACTATTTAGCTTAAAAATTAAATCTTTTTTTTCGAAAGTTATTCAACATCACTTGAAAATGAAACAAAGACTTTATTTTTTGGTTTAATATAAAGTTTAGTTTTTAATTTCTGTGTCAGATGAATACATATTTTAAATAATAATATTATAATATAATCTTCTAATGTCTATCGAACACTGGTTTTAAAATGGAGATGTGTCCAAAGCCTTGCAAGTGTCGTTTCCTGTCAGACACGGTACAAGAAAAGGCACAATGAAGTAGTCCAAGTCCTTGATAGCAAATTGCGGAGATTAATCACACGTTCATGCACTCCAATTCTGGCGGTTGTGATTACTAACAGCTTTGTCGTGTCGACCAGCATGTTAGGTCGAACCCTCAGGAGAAAATTACCATTTATTATCAGGATGGAAATTTAACGATCAAGACATCCGATTTGAAGCACCTGCACTGAGAAATCAACCAGACGCACAATTAATATCATTGACCTGAGGTCAGTCGATTGAAATATTATGCGATAATATTTTTCTGTTCTGTTTTATATGGTTTTTCAGATGTGATATTTTTAATTCATTTTGGTCTCTTGCATTTGTTTAAAAAATTCTTCTCATTTCGAATATTAAAGATAAATATTGAACAAAATATTTCATATATGAACGCTCTGGTCAATTTCAGGTTTCCATCGCAAATTTCTAGCAAAACCAAAGTATAACAAATTACGTCCTTACATAATCTCATCAGAGCTAGACTTTCACACGGATGTCATAGATAACATCATAGTCGTTCATAGTATCTAAACTATCAGCTTTATACAAACGTTTCCTCCAATTGAGTGTTAAAAATAGCTTTAAGTAAATGAGGATTGTAGTTCTTAGTGAAATCATTCTTCTAACCTTGCAGCCTCTTGCTACAGAATAATTTACAGAGCAACCTAAATTATTTCACTTGAAAAATTTGAACAGCAGCGAAACGAAAATGTATATCACGGGTCGCACAAAGAGAAATTGATAACATAATCAAAATGTTGGTGTTTCACACTACTTCCAACAAATATTTAATAAGAAAGTCTTCATCAATAATGGAAAAAAATATCAATTACTGGACTTGAGAGACATGTTTTCTAAAAAATTGTTAAATATATAATACAAAGATCTGATAAATTTCAATCGACGATAGCACTGGTTGCTACGGCAATGAATACCGAGTATTTCCTTATAAGGAAATAGAAAATATTACCATTAGGAGAAGTGATACTCTACTTTGTACTTACTTGATGTCGCACGCAGGCAGTATGGGATACAAGGTCGGTTTAATGTGAGTAGTCCGAGTGTGTGTCTCTGGCACAGGTCCCCAGACAGCCCCCACAAAACACACAGCAGCCGTAGGTAACGCTGGATTCGGAATGACTAACAACCGCACCTCGTTACTGAAATGGGGAGGTGCTACCGCGGTTGCGCTCTGCACGAAAACAAAGACAGATTTGAGAGATAAAATATAGTTGTTTTTTTTTTCCTATAGTTTGATCAGAGTTCGTTGGCCAAGTCTACCTCGATTAGCACTGGCTGTTCGATCAATGACTGCAGAATGTGTCCTTTATGGAAACGGTTGTTATGAACGTTACTATTATTTTGGGTGATATTAGATTTATGCTGTCGGTTAATTATTGTGATATTTCGTTTTTCGAGCGTAAGTCAATTATTTGACTACCACTGAACGAATGACTCTTAAATTACAGTATAACATACATCTTCTACCCCCCCCCAAAAAAAAAAACCAAATCAGAACGTGCCATATCACTTATGTTGACGTGAGCACCGTTTAAACGCATTAATTAGAACAAAATCTTTCTCTTTGGTTTACATAAATTTTAAGTAATGATCGATATTTATATGTGAGATTTTCTGTTTAGAGACACCATACTGCTTTCTATAAAACAATCAAGTCAGATTCCATTTTATAAGCCTGTTATCTGTATGAAGGCACCAGATTATTTCTTATTGCGCGAAAGCTTCACCGCCTTTTGTCATACCCCATACCAACCTACGAGATCATAGAGAATCATAATAAATAAGGCTGCATTCTTTTCGGTGCAATCTCCGTTCATATATATATATATATATATATATATATATATATATATATATATATATATATATATATATACGTATTGTAATGATAAATGGATATATTATTTCGTCCTGATAACGAATGTATGAATTTACAACCGAATGAAAAGTCTCTTTATCCCGAGTCATTTCTGTGTTGACGATCTATCGCAGGCATTCAAGTATTGGATGTCTAGGCGCCAAACACATGTCATGAGATCAAATGGTGTTCTGAATTCAGCTCAAGTGGCTATTGCGTCCGGAAGATATTAAATGTAGCGAGCATTGAAGTAGGAATTTAGAAACCGTGGACAGTTCGAATTGACTTTCGACTCCTAAAGGGAAGTCAGCACGAGAGATAGTGTCTGTGGCTAGTCAAATGTGCCCTCACTAGACCTTCACCTCTTCGCTGCTGGTCCATTTGCGTGACATCAAGGTCAGCCTATTCACTCAGTGAAAATGGCAGCTCGTTACGATGGAACTGTGAGAAAGTCCTTCGCTTTGAGTGAGGCATTGTCTGCAGCAAAACAACTTGAAATGAAAGCAGTTTGTTGTACATAGAAAGACAATTGATGGGTCATTGGCGGTCGGTTGAAATGGCATCCAATCTTTCATTCTCATTCAGTGGCTGTCATTCATTATTGAATACCATCAAGTGCGGTGTTCATTCGGATATATAAGTATAGTGCAGATTTCAAAATTATATTGAGAGGCGAAGCATTATTGGTTTACAAGGATTCTCCATTTATCATTTCGTTTTCCGCGGTTACTTTCATTCACGTTTGATAATTAAATAATTATAAGAGTTAATAAAGGCCTCAAAGTACAAGAATAAAAATGTTGGCATTTAGAAAAGATTAATCAGAGGAGGCTTCTATTAACTGTAAACATTTCTTTATTTCATAAGGAACATGGAAACGAAAACGGCACTTTTATTTAGTATATGAATGAGACAGCTCAAGAGCACATAATGAGGGAAAAGGCTTGGTAAATTTAACACACACAATACGTTGACTGCAAAATAACATACCAAACGAGCTTGTGTAAGGATTATGCTGGATAGTTGATTTTGTTTAGCGAAATATAAACATTTATTTAATGCCGATGTCTAAATTTTTGGAACACAATATTATGCCTCCAACAACAGAATAAGTATTGCCATTTTCCAATAAAATTTCTTACGGTCACTTTAAACATATACATATATATATATATATATATATATATATATATATATATATATATATATATATATATATATGTGTGTGTGTGTGTGTGTGTGTGTAGCGCTGGTATTTTTAAGATTAATGTATATGTTTATACTTTCTTTCTTTGTTTTTTTTCTTTTTTTTACAGTAAGTTTCACCCTGAATAAGTCCCGGTGTCCACTCAAGGTAGAGTGTTACAATAAGTGCTTGTTTATATGAATAGGAGGGGAACATAATGAGTGACTCCAGACTTCAAGATGTCAAGATTGAAGTGATCGGGGAAACTACTTTAGGGAATCCGTTCGATAGGGCGGTGGTACGCTGGAAGAAGCTGTTCGAGTGGAACTTCTCGCCTGCGGAATACGGAGGAAATGTGGATGAATTGCTACTATGTAAGTGTCTTCGCGGCTCCTCACCGTGAACATCAGACATGAACTGAATGTAGTCTGAGAAATTCTCATGGTAATAGAGACAGTGCAGTGAGAGTGTGGAAAATAATGCATCTCCACACAAGGTCTCAGACCTGCTTTTGAACTTTATCAAAACTGAAAAGTAAAGACTGTTCAGCTGCTGCACGCAATTGACAGCAATAATCCTTTTTGGACCTGATCCGCAGTTGTAGATTGGTTTAGTTCCACGTGCTATACCTCTTCTGGGTGTCTCAGTTATTTCCCTATAACTCATCTCTACAAGATTTGGTTCACCACTGCTGTGGCCTGGTATTGAACTCACAACTCTTTCGGTCTAGTCATTGTATCTAACCAACGTTTTTATCCACGGAACAAGGAAGTAGTGGCTAACAGTCTGAATAATGTAAGTAATGAAAGAAACCCTGATACTTCATCTCAGAGATATAGAAAGAGATTTTCTTTTTGTTTGAGTGAAGGAGAATAGCAAGTAAAATAGTAACTTGAATCAGCAATAGGATAATACTATTTTCTGTTGTCTGAGTTTAAATTCCCATATCTCGGATGGATAGGATTTCTGGAGACGTAGTTACACTGTGAATTAATAAAAGACAGGACATTTATAGTTCTCTATAATTGCCGAGATAATAAATAAAAGATAATACCGTTTGCTTTTTTTTTTATTATTATTATAGAGTGTCTCGCTTTTCGTCTGAATTTAAAATTAATTTCATCCCGTTATTTTGATTTATATAGAAAAATAACGACTTCCTTATACTTTAAATGTCTTCTTAATTCCTTGAGAATTTTATTCACTTTATTAATTTCTCATCATGTCAATTTAATCATTCATCTTTGCTGTATCCAAGAGAATATAAAAGTCGACAGTTTTTCTTGTCTGCCTTTTCACATAATCAAATATATCACTTGCTGCAGATGTCTTGTAATTTATGATTATTTTCCGTGCACTGTTTGCTAAGCGTTGTTGAGTAGGACACAAGTGCCAACTGTTTGAATTGTTGAAATTAATTATTTTAATAATTGTAAATATTTTCAGTGAGGCTCTATTGATTTCGTGTGTATTTTCTGTCAAAGACGCTGTTTTACGGCTTTACTCAAGTGTTTATCTATAAAATAAAATATATAAACCAAGGGCTGATAACCAACTCCGGGAGAGTGTCTCTCTGCTACTGCTTAGTTTCACGCTTTCCACTGAACTGAGGTGGAACAACTACATTGAATCGATAGCTTCATCTACTGCAAGGAAAGTTGATTCTCTGTTTCGTTCTAGAAGATATTTTTTCTCGCCAGAGTCCATCATTAAAATCTACAAATCTACCATTCGACCTTGATTTGAATACTGTTGCCCTATATCATCTGCTGCCCTAGCAGTTCATCTCGAAGTCGTCGACAAAATCCGGAGAGGGATATGCAATGTGATAAGTTTTGATCAGGCATCTCGTCTATAATCTTTTTCTAACAAACTTACTGGGGATTCCCTCTGTTTTTCCTACAAATATTTTCAAGGCAAATGCTCTTAGGAACTACTTTCACTGGTACACAATCTGTATGAACTTAAGCGTGCTACTAGGCTGGCATCTTGGTCCCGGCTTTTCACTGTCGAAACAGTTAAATGTAACCGCCTCTTGTACTCCAACAGCTTCTTCTCTCACACTTCCCGACAGTGGAACTCCCTTCCTCTTACCTACCTGATAGTGATAATCTTCAAATATTCAAATGTAATGTCATTTGACATCTTCTGATGTCTTGGTCCTCATCCCCGTATTTCTCTATAACTTTTCCTCAAACACCCCTCTTTACTCTTGCTCTCACTCTGTTTAACCCCTTGCATGCAACACTCACTCTTGTTTTGCTTGGGGTGAAATGCTTCAAAACAATTTTACAGTTTAAGACACCATTCATGGACATCAGTGTGCAGGAGATCAGATTTTGATCATAAAACCTTCTATATAAGTACTCAATGCAGAACTAAAGTAATTATAATAAGCATCTGTTCATGTTCTCCCGCGTGGGAAGCTTGCATATTCATCGTAACGACAATAGGATCTGATGAGAAAAAAATTGTTGAAGTAACCTCCGAATGAAGCCGAATGAAACATATATGAGAGAAGGACCAAAGAAAATGCCTACTGAACATCGTTGGCGAAATGTAAACACAGATGGGACTAATAATAAAATCAATATTAATTTAAATATTTCAGCTGAAAAGTTATGAAAACATTAGGAAGAGCGAAAACAACGGAATGCTAGTCTGCAAATCTATGAAATAATTGAAATACATCATCACCAGATGTGCGTGACTCACAATTATCAGGAAAGAACATATCGGGGAAATAATGATTTTTATGTGTTGAAAACAGACGTTGGCCGTCGCAGGTCAGAATTCGATCTTTGCTGGCAAATATCCAGTTATATTTCTACTAATTTCCTCTCTTTACTATCCACCAGCATTTATATTGTCATTGGACGAATATTCGATCCGTAAATCTATTAATATCGAGAATATTGTTATTTTTTCTCATAAAAGAACATTAAAACTCAGCATCCATTTAAATGTCTGAGTATGCTTTTATTTCACGATTTATTCTCGTCTTTTTTCATTCATTTCGTTCGATTTCTTCTTTAAATATTTCTCTTTTATTTTACTTTGTTTATTTCTTCGTTTGTCTTTCTTTTTATTCTTCGTTCTGTTACTACACTAGTTTTGTTACTCTTTTTTCCACTTTTGATTTTATTGTTTCTTTCATTTTCTTCCTTTCTATTTTTGTTTTTCATTTTTTTTCTATTTTTTTTCTTTTATTGTTCGTTCTATTATTATTTGTATTTTTTAGTTCTCTTTTTCTTATCCAAGATTTTTTTCTCTCGTTTCTTTTTTCCCCATATTAATCTTGATTTTCTTTCTCTCGTTCATTGTTTCCTATTTCATTCTCTCCTTATTATTCGTCCCCTTTCACATTTTTTATTTTTTCGTTTACTTTAAATTTTTTTGTTTGTTTGTTATATATTCTTACTTTCTGTCTATTTTAATTTTTCATTCTTCCCTCTTTATTCTTCTAATTCTTTCTTCTTTCTTTCTTTCTTTCTTTCTTCTTTCTTTCTTTTCGGTCGAATGCCTCTGCGTCTTTTTTATTTATACTTTATTATCATATTATTTAAATTGTATTTCTTTCTGCAAATATCGATTTTTTCTATCATCGATTCTTGCTATGCTCTCCTCACATTTTTTCTATGAATTCCCTCAACTGTCAAAAGGAAAATATTTTTAAACGTTCTATTGTGGCATTCAGCACAATAAAGTATCCATATTATGAAAGGCATTAAAAAAATTGACATTCATCAGAATTGGTAATAAAAGACTTAATGTGGAATTCCAAAAATACTATCATCAACGTTCGTATTATTATTATTATTATTATTATTATTATTATTATTATTATTCGATATTTATTTGTTCTTAGTTTAAGAACAATGACATTCAATTATTACGAAGCATCCTCTGAAAGTAATACCTCCTCATTATTTACAAGGAAACTACAAAAACTATAGAGTACACAATAGCACCGTGGGATAGAATTACTTTTCTATTACAAGCCAATCTTTTTCCAGAGGGTCACTATTAATGGCTATGCATTTTAACCAATAATATACAACAGCCTGCACTAAACGCTCGTCAAAACTTAAATGAACGGAGGCAACATCACTTTCTTTTTTAATATCGTTGATCAAAATCATAGTTTCGTCTTCGTTGAATGTCAATAAGTGCATTTTTCCATATGGAAGAATTTCCCGACTTCAGTACAATGCTTTCAACTTATCTTTGTTAATGGCAAATGGCATTTTGCGAAATAGTTGCCTCATTTATATTTTTAATAAGCTAAGGAATACGGGCTTTTAGCAAGAAATTTTATTCTCTTCTGCTATACAACCAGTAGAGACGTTTGACATTTTATGCCAATATAATAAAATACGAAACGAAACTTTTATTAAAAGTGTTCCTCGTAATTGCCAATTTCGAATTTCATCCCAGATATTTGTCGTCTGGTATCTGAATGACCCCATTTTTTTCAACTCTTTAACACTGTAGTATCGTATGCAAATCAGATAGACAAATATAAATAGGGAACAACTGCCGAACATAAGCTGGCTATGCCTAGCAAACCCGGTTACTATTCAGGACGCGGAGAACTGTACTACGACTACTATTACGCAGAGACGTATGAAAAACTTAACATTGGCGTCGACGATAGGATCGTTAAATTCACTGGACGGCCCAGAATACAGAGAAACACGGATAAGAACATTTGTTGTATTGCAAACATGAAAAAATTAAGAGACAAATAAAGACAAGATGAAGAACAACACTGTACGAAAATAATCCTTAATAGTAAAAGTAAAAAAAAACAAAAACAAGGATATACGACCTCTCCGATTAAGGGAAGTGCATCATCGTATGCAAATCAGATAAACAAGTATAAATAGAGAACAACTGATGAACATAGCGGACTATACCTTGCAAACCCCATTTGCTATTAAGTACAACAAGAACTGTACTACGACTACTACTACGCAGAGAGATACGCAAAAACATAACTAACATATTACTCAATATTCGTGTACTTACCCACCATTTTAATGGTTCAGACAATCCTCCATTCTCATTCATTTTAGACGTTTTCCTCGTACACCATCACTCATATCTACGAACCATCATGCCGCACTTCGTTTATTCTCATCAGAGTTAACGATGTGTTATTTTTTTGCTTTCATATTTTCCCTACCATCTATTGGTGCATCTACAGCTAACATCGAAGAAAAAACGTTTTCGGATTTATATAGAAAAAATAACAACTTCGTCATACGATAAATATCTGTTTATTTCCTTGAGATCTTTATTCACTTTAATTTCTCATCTCGTCAATTGTATCATTCATCTTTGCTGCAACCAAATATATCACTGACTTCAGATGTCTTTTCGTTTATGATTACTATCCATGTGCTGTTTAATAAGCGTTGTTTAGTACAATGCAAGGTTCAACTGTTTGAAATGCTGAAATTAACAATTTTAATCCTTGGAAATATTTTCACTGATGTTATATTGATCTCTGGTGTATTTTATGACACGTCTTCTGTTTTTCGACATTAGAGCGTATTGCCCTTTTTACTTTATTTCATGAAACGATCTCATTTTTTGAACATATTACAAATGTAGATCGTTTAATGTAGATCGCTTAGAGAATTCTGAGCACATCAATAATCGTCTTTTGTTGTCTGTGATTTAGAATCTTTCTGAGCTATATTAATCCTGACTGGTTACAAGTCGTCTTCATTCGTCTCTTCAGGAATTACAACAATATTATCTATTTTGTTAGATATTTTACAAAGTAATTATAAACTATAGAAATAATGCCATGATAAAAATATTAAACAAAATAATTGCTATTGATAAAAGTTTATTAACCGTTGAAGTCATTTTTATCTGATGACTGTTATTGATAAAATGGCTGCTGTTCTGTTTACAATTCTTCTTATATGAATTAGCCTCACAGAAATATTTAATAGATTTCGTTGAGGCTGAAGGGTAAGGAGTATCTTATACACTTCAGTATACTTACAGTTAATAATACATTTGCTTTTTAACGACACAAAACACTTGTTACTGATACGAAGAATTAACTAATGTTAAGATTCTCAATTCTGCGGTTTTGTAAATGTTGTCTTCCAGAGGATCACAGTTCTTAAACTAATTTCGATTTCCACCAAATAATAATAATATTAATAATACTATTCACGAAAAGGAATAAATGACAGCAAATCGAATTAATCTCCAGCCATATGAAAAGAATCCTTGTTTCACCCCGGGTTCTCAAACCTCTTCTATATGAACACCGAAATTGTGAAAGGACAGTCAACATTTAGCAGGTTCAGCTGCCTATCAAACGACGCGTGTCTATCATTACACTTTTTTTTCAGATTTACACGTTTTATCTGGTTAAATAACCTTTACTTGTCTTTTAGGACTGATCTCCTGCCCTCAATTCAGGGAATTGTTTGACTTTCAAAGTCAGACAATATTTGAAGTATTTTATTTTCGTCTAGATTCTGGTCTCTGAATATAACATTGACTTGTGTTGCCAAAATTCTTCTTCTTCTTGTTCTTCTTCTTCTTCTTGTTCTGCTTCTTCTTCTTCTTCTTCTACTTCTTCTTCTTCTTCTTCTTCTTCTTCTTCTTCTTCTTCTTATTATTATTATTATTATTATTATTGCAGTTCATAAAGAAAAGCACGATTTAAAAAATAAAAAGACAAAGTATAACAGCGTTCAATAATATTTCGACGGTATATTTGTCTTTTTAAGTGATGTTTAGAAAGCGCATATATGTATATATACAGATACAAAACAATTTATACAAATGTCGATTGTATTTAGCAAAAAAGTTCAACTGTTAATCATTAATACCGAGCGATTAAAACGCAGTCAGCTTGAATAGAATGAAACTTCAACGTGAATAACATGATGAGGATGTTGCTCATTTTGAAGTTTGCTGACAGCTTACCAGTTAATAAGAGCAATTCATTAATATTTTAAGTGTAAATCTTATAGAAAGCTCCATTCATTTTGCTCATTGCTTCCAAGGTGGGAGGTAATTCGTATATTTCATTATCTTCATGTGATTTATGGGTTAGAGAGTTCAATCGATTCTAGATATTTCTAGAACATTTACATTTAGTTTTTCATTGTAATTCTTGTCCTTTGTGATTAAATGTTTCGCAAGTTGTGTTGATGTATAAATGTTCTGTCGGTTATAATAACTGTGGCCATTAAATCTCTATTTTAGTCTTGCAAACAACATATTTTTGACGTCCTTGGTGTGACGATAAACTACATCCGCATAGTGGGTATGACGATAAACTACATCATCATCCTGAGTATGACGATAACCTATGTCAAACAGCAAGGCCTCTGATCAAGAGGTTTTGTGGAACGTGGAACCACCACTTAATTGCTGGTGTTCCCAGGTCAGCCCTGACCCGGCGTGGTAGCACCTGTTAGGGTCCCAACTATGAGGAAATTGTTAGTTCCAAAACTGGGTTCAAAAAATTATGAAAGTGTAAATATAGGTTTTACTATCAGACATACTTTGTAAAAAATTACCATAAATAAATATTTTGAAGAAAAAAATATTTTTGAAAAAAAATAACAGCTATATATTTTTTTTGAAAAATACAACCAGCGACAATTTTTTTTTTATCTTGAAGGAAAAAATATTACCAGAAACAGGTTTTTGAAGGAAAAATATTACCAGAAATAAAAATGTTGCCGGCATTAAATAACCCATTGGGGTTGATATGCCGTAAAACAAATCAACATATATAGTTTTATTATTATTATTATTATTATTATTATTATTATTATTATTATTATTAATAATAATAATAATAATAATAATCCCAATAAAATCACGGAATGGGTTACTGAAGGTATTACATACCTCATACCAAAAACAACTGAAACAGACAACCCGAAAAATTATAGACCGATAACATGTCTCTCCACAACGTATAGGTTGATCACGCCTGTACTGACGAAATGTACTTATTCCTTTCTCGAAACAAACAGCATTCTTCCGCTAGAAAAGAAGGGATGCAGAAGAGGTTCATATGGCTGCAAAGATCAACTTCTGATAAATAAAATGATCCTGGAAAATTGCAGGAGACGACGCAGAAATTTCAGTCCAGCATGGATTGATTATCGTAAAGCCTTTGATAGTGTTCCACATTCTTGGATCCTTAAGACTTTGGAAATGTACAAAGTCTCCCCTGTGGTATTAAAATTCCTTAAGCACAGCATGGAAATGTGGAACACCAAACTATACCTTAGTCATACCGGGAGCACTGCCATATCCAACCCTCTGAATATCCGACGTGGAATCTTTAAAGGAGACTCTGTCTCCCCTTCTGTTTTGTTTATCCTTAATCCCTCTTACACATGAACTGAAGAACAGTAGCTATGGTTACAAAATAAATAAGAAAATATTCAATCACCTAATCTACATGGGCGATCTCAAACTCTTTGCCAAAGACGACAATGAGTTGAAAGGCCTCCTCAATATTGTAAAATACTTCATTGACGACATAGGCATGGACTTCGGATTAGATAAATGTACAAAAGTAACATTCAAGAAAGGTAGAATTACAGAAACACCCTTAATAGATTTAGATTTTGTCACAAAGATTAGGGAATTGGAGCATGATGAAGCTTATAAATACCTAGGAATTAGCGAAGGAGATGGCATACAACACCCCCAAATGAAGGAAAAAATAAGAAAAGTGTACTACAGGTGTGTACGTCTGGTATTAAATACTGAACTAAACTCAAAAAATAGAATATTAGCTATAAACACATTGGCTGTCCCAGTGGTGCAATACAGTTTAATGTCCTTAACTGGACCATAGCTGAAATTAAGCGAATGGACGCCAAAACGAGAAAGCTTCTCACTTGCTATCGCATGCATCATCCAAAAGCTGCTGTTGATCGTCTCTATGTGCCCAGATCCGAAGGAGACAGAGGATTAGTTCAACTAGAACTGTCCTACAAAAATACAACAATTGGCCTCCAAAGATACTTGGAAACTACAGAAGACTGGATGATGGTATGCGACAAGGAACATGAAAGTAGTAAGCGTCTTTACTCCGTAATGAAAGAAGACAACAAATTCAAAATGGAGTTTCAAATGGGCGTTGAGATGCAACTACAGCACAATACACCGGCTGAAACTGCAAAATACTTAAAAAAGATAGCAAAGACGAATGCAACCGACCAGATACAGAAGCGATGGCAAGATAAACCGCTTCATGGACAATACTCTGCCCGTACCAAACAAGCTGATGTAGACAAAATCCATACCCATCAGTGGCTACGTAGTACAGGGTTGAAAGCGGAAAGTGAAGGTTTTATCCTTGCTGCGCAGGACCAATACTTGCTAACTAGGAATTATCAAGCACATATACTAAAATACTGTGTCAGATTCTGTGATAAATATCCAGAAACGATTGATCATCTTGTATCAGGTTGCACGATGTTGGCACCCACTGAATATAAAACCAGACATGACAGAGTGGGCCAATATCTGCACTGGAAAATCTACAACTTCTACGGGAAGGAAACTGATAAAAACTGGTATGAACACCACCCCGACCCGGTTACGGAGATAGGACCTGTTACAATTCTATGGGACTACACAGTACACACTGACAGAACAATCAAGGCCAACCGCCCAGGTATTGTTATTAAAGGCCACAAACAAAAACGGTGCCTCCTTATTGATATGGCAGTCCCTGCTGACTGCAATGTATCTTTGAAGATATTCAAAAAGCTGTCAAAATACAAGGACCTTGAAACAGAAATCTCGAAAATGTGGCATATGGGAACATCAACAATCCCTGTTGTAGTTGGAGCCCTAGGACTGGTTGGAAAAGATTGCAGTAGACTAATTGAAGGGATTCCTGGAAGTCCATGCCTCAAGGAGGTACAAAAAATTGTTCTGACAAGTACAGCTTACACTTTACAAAGGGCTTTATCTATGTAATTTCTTTTTTTTTTCTTTTTTTTTTCAGTGGAAAGTGTCATGATGCCATTCCTAACCTCAGGTCCCTGGGTGGGACCCGGAAAGAAATGTGTATACGCCAGAAATCAAAGAAAAAAAAATAATAATAATAGCTGGCGTCATAGCTACATATTCGTTTTCACATATAGAAAAGCCTACAGTCGGTTGTTTTTTTGTTTTTTTGTTTTTTTTTTATTACTTTTCAAAGTTATAACTTTTTTTTTCTGTGTGAATTTGCGTTGTTTTTGTTTTTTTTTAATTCATTTACAACGCATTCATATTCCATTTCTTTCTCTGCAAGCCGAGTATGAGCAGGCTCATTGGAGTAATAGATAGCGGATCTGACTCAGGAATCGGAAAGTCATGTTCGAATTCCAGTCGAATCCATTCTTTTGGGAAAGGTACGAATCATCTGCTTCTCTCCACCCCCAATTAAGGTTAACTGGTCTACCGCGGAAAGAAATGTCAACCCACTGTGGGAATCAAAAATCTGTCTCGTCAGTCATGTATCACCTAAGCGTTTGTAATGCACGGCACATAGTGAATAATAATAATATTATTATTCATTTAAATATATTTTATGTTCTTGTTGATGATGCTATTATTGATGTAAACGAAAGAATTGTACTCAGTTATTTGAATTTTGAGCTCAATTTATTTTGAGTTACAAAGAAAATAAAAATAAAATTTGAATATTTCTGATTTCACTGGGTCATCTTAACCTGTATCAGTAGCAAAAAAAAAACAAAAAAAAAACAAGACAACTTAACAAAAACTGTAGGAAATCACGTTTATTCCGTTTGGAGGTCTCAGGTTGTTGGCACTGTCGGCAGAATGACACCAAATTTTCTATATTTTATCTTATTTCTCAACATCTTTTATTATTTTTCATAAGAATGACGTTTAATGTATTTCTGCAATATTTTCATTTTCGCTAACCTTCCCCTGGGTAAATTTCCGGACTTTTATTATTGCAACTACTTTTTATTGCACCTTCTGTATTTTCGAACAAAGGTATTTCCTGGCTTTTCCTGGCAATGAAGTCGACACAAATCTAACCAACACCCACCTCGACAGCACTCCCCACCAACACACCACTTTAAAGATTGCTGCTATTTCAACAGTTTTCGTTTGATATTCCATTGTTACAGCTTTGAATATATTTTCAGGTTTGAAGTAAGTGCGTCTGTGCACAATTGACAGTTCATGGTTTCTTTGATTTTTCGCTTGCATTTGATATAATCAGATATTTTCCAATTTTCATTATATATATTTTTTTTTATGTTATCTGATGGTTGCACAATAAAGGAAGGCAATTTTCTTTCATGACTAGATCTGTTCTTCAAAATCGTCCAGGAAATCAGTTTGTATAATTATTATTATCATTATTATTTTTTTTTTATTTCATTTGATATCTGATGTATTCACATTTCATACCGGGTCCCAACAAGAGACAAAAGGTAAGAAATTTTATAATGATATTTTCCACTGTGCATTGTTAGAGAGAACAATCCCTTTATAAGGTAATGGGTGTACATGTGAGTACAATTTATTTAAGGCATGAGCTAACAGGAATCCCTTCACTGCGTCTACTGGAAACTTCAAAATAAATCCGAGGGCTCCAACTACAACAAGATTTGTTGATTTTCTCATGTGCCACATATATGACATTTCTATTTCAAGTTCCTTGTATTTTGATAATTTATTAAGGATCTTCGGAGATACTTTACAGTCTGCAGTGACTGCTATGTCAATAAGAAGGTGACATTTTCTTTTTGCGGTCTCTGATCAAGATGGCTGGGCGATTAGAATTGACTTTTTCTTTTTCTGTGTATTGTGAAGTCCCATAAAATTGTTTCAGATCCTATCTCTGTAACTGATTTTGGATAGTCTTCATAGTAATTTCTTGGAGTTTCCTTTCTGCAAAAGTTTCAGATGTTCCAATGCTGATAATGGCCCAGTCTGTCATGCCGGTTTTCATATACACTTTGTGCCAATACCGTGAAACGAAATAAAACATGGTCAATTGTTTCTAGATATTTATCACAGAATTCTGCTAATTTCTTCTCAATATATGCTTGGTAATTTCTAGCTAGCAAGAATTTGTCCTGTGTAGCAAGAATAAAACCTTCAGCTTTTAACTGTGCACTCCGTAGCCACTCATAAAAAGTACAATTGTTACACCAAGAATTTCGACAAATATAAAATGGCCCGCTTAGCACAATGACAAAAATAAAATAGGTAAACAGGCAATACAATACTTGACAAGTGCATACATTCATATACACGCTCTCACACACTCACATATATATATATATATATATATATATATATATATATATATATATATATATATATATATATATATATATATATATATATACACACGCACATATCGACAAATATATATATATATGTATATATATATATATATATTAGGTTGGTGCAAAAATAATTTCGTTTTCTAACATATGTTACTATGTGAGAAAACGAAATTATTTTTGCACCAACTTAATATATATATATATATATATATATATATATATATATATATTATGCTTAGGTAGATAAGCGGAATTCAATTACGGAAAGTGCTGGTGAAAGTGTGGAAAATAAAAGAAGAAAAAATTAAAATAATAAGTAAAAATATAATGTGAAATAAATTGTATAAAACTTCGCTATGTGAAGTTTTACACAAATAATTTATTATTATTAAGTTGGTGCAAAAGTAATGTCGTTTCTCACATAGTAACATATGCGAGAAAACGACATTATTTTTGCACCAACCTATTATTATTATTATTATTATTATTATTATTATTATTATTATTATTATTATTATCATCATCATCATCATCATCTTATGTTTTCTGATTTGTATCCTGTAGAGTCGTGTCCAATGTATAGACTTTTGGCTTTTTGGGAAAACTGTCATTTAATTGATAGCACTTTTCGTAATTTATGGAATGTTTCTAATTGGGCTAACCTTATGGGCTACTGTATGTTGAAATTACCTGAGACACTATGAGTAGAATTTTCCATTCCTTTTCTCCGAAGACTCACAGCTCAGATTACTATTGGTACAGTCTCAGTCTTCATTCCCTACATCCAGTTAATCTCGCTCTCCGTGTCCTTGTATTTGGACAATTTCTCGATACTTTTTATGGGGGTGTTTCTCTCAGATTGTACTGCTATGTCAATAATAATAGACGTCCTGGATTTATTGTCTTTTATGATAATATCAGGTCTGTTTGCTTTTATTTCCCTATAAGTTTCAATTGGCATGTGCCAGAGGATACTAACATCGTTATTTTGGGTATCAGTGTCTGGTTGGTGCTCGTATCAACTCTCAGTGGTTTCGATTTTGTGCTTCTTGCATATTTTCCAGTTCACATATGTTGCTAGCTTTTTATGCCTGGGTATATTCTTTTTTTTTTCCTAGTTGCTGACATACTGAGATAATATGGTTGACAATATCAACATATTTTCCATAGATGCAGCATTTGATAATGTGGGAGTGATAGGATCTGGTTGCAAAACTTTAGTCCTGATCTACAATAATTAGACCTTGTTTCTCAGCTTTCAGCTCGGTGCTACTCAGCCACTGATGTGTTTTCTGTTGGAACACATCTGCTTCTTTCGTTCGTTTTATGTATTTATCATGCGATGCATAGTTCTTCCAGTATTTTTGGAATTCCATTTGTTTTACTTTCTGCTTGGCTCGTTTAGCATAAATAGTATACGATTCCATTATTATTGTTAAGATTTCAAGTATATTAAGCTGTTTTTTGAATAGAGCAGCTTCTTTGTTGATGCAGTGGATTTGATGTTTTACCATTTGTAGGAAGGGTCATTGTTGTTTGTGGGGTAGTCTTCCAATTCGATTGGGTAGTTTTTAGTGGTAATTCAGTTTGGAGTAGAAGTCGACCTCCTAAAAGTCTTGGTACATGTAGCCTATCAACATCCGATTTCGCCTGCTGCATTCTTATTTAATATCACGGTCAAACCCGTAATTTTCGTTAGTTTAACGCCTTTGTGGTTTGAAGGTGGCTTTAGCACAATTGTCATTTCCGAACTTTTTCCGAACTTTGTCTTAACGTCTTCACTGAACGTTTTGACAATGGTGAATACGCTTTAGTGCTGGTTGTCATCGTTGGCAAACGTTTAAAGATCATCAATATAAAACAGTTGATTCAGGTTGCCATTATTATTATTATTATTATTATTATTATTATTATTATTATTATTATTATTATTATTTATTTATTTATTTATTTATTTATATTATTATTATTATTATTATTATTATTATTATTATTTATTTATTTATTTATTTATTTACATAATTGCAATATGAATAATAATAATTATTCTCGATAATCCAGGATATGCTTTTCACAAAATTATAGTTACTGCCATAGTTTGAACTGTGCCAATATATTTGGGATAATATTTGAGAATTTTAACAATTTTTTTTCAACATAAAATCATCTTTACAAATAAGTTACCACTTGTTTCCAATGATGAGCTCCGAATTTAATTAGGCGTGGCTTTCTCTCTGAATATCTAATATCCTAAGGCAGAAAATGTCTGGTTTCATCTTTCGTACAGATTTGAACGAAATTGTATAATTTATTGTATAAAACAGTTGAATTTTTTTTTTTTTTTTTGAAAATCATGTATTATTTGGTTTATCTCCTATGCATTCCTTTAACTGAAGATTAGTACCAATACTTATAAATGACATTACTAATAATAATTTTTCTTAACTAATAGATCGTATATCTCCTGATTTTTTTCACTCGTTGTTTTCAAAACTAGTCCTTTCATTGTTATCATCTCTTTATTTATTCTGCATTTGATGTTTCAGCGTTAGTTCTTCGCATTTTAAAAATCATTTGCATAAATACCCTTTCAGTTCACAGTTCTCTCTTTCCATTTAAAGACTTTATAATATAATTATATAGTTTATAATACTTTTGAAAAAAAATATTTTCAAATGCATTATCATTTCTTTTCAAAAATGTATTGCTGGTAATATTATTTCCTACATAAAAATGTATTGTTGGTAATAATTTTTTTTTTCAAAGGTTCATTGCTGGTAATATTTTCACAAAAATGTATTGGTATTAAAACTTATTTCTATACTTTCACAGTATTTTTACTCCTTTTGGGTGGGGTTAACTATTTAACTATAGCTGGGAACAGCAGCAATTAAAAAGAAGTTATACCATCCTCAAAACATCCTGATCAGAAGTTTGTTTTTTTTTTCTGTTGGATGCAGTTTATCGCCTTACTCAGAACGATTATTTGTAAATATTAGTAATCATTGAGCTTGTTCATTATATAATAATTTTATTCTGATGTTTTCCTCTTCTTTCTTCATTGCCTAACATGAAACACTTAGGATAAAGATTTTAAACCCTAAACCTCTTCCTTGGATTGAACTGGTACTCGCTAATTCCCTTTCTCTTATATAAAATGTTCCTTCGGGGTGTGAACGACCATCGCGCTCCACAACTTCTGATCCTTTATAGCTTTGATGAATGATTGTCGTTTTACAATCCATCACCATCGATTTTACTCGGTACATTCGTCTATCCTTGTTTCATTCAATATATCCTAATATTTGTATATGGTATAAAATTGGTGAGGTATACATGTTTCAAATCGTATCTCAAAAATTTCAAATGTCTCTTTGTGATTGTATATATGATCGTCCTTTTTTGTGTCCATTTTCGTCTTTGCTTACCTTTTCCATCCACGTAACTTTCGCTATAATCGCATTCATGTTGCTTGAAGTCTTTTCATCTTCAGGGATGAACAACTCCAATATTGCCTGCCATATGAGGAAATTGATATGACATAGCAGTTGATGTGTTTCTGAAGAAAATTCCATGCTTGTTAATACACTGCTTATTTTGCAGAAAGTGTATTTTGAAATTCCAATCAGCCTTCTGATTTTGGTGTCACATGTTTCCCCATCTGTTAAAATATCTCGATTATTTAAGGAATGTATAGTAGAATTTTCATCTTTCATTTCTTAAAATAATCTCTTGGTTGGTACATCAATTATTTAACTATTTCTTTTCCCGACCCCATCTTACTGCTTTGATTTTTTTTTATTAGACATGTTCATAAGTTAATTATTAATATTCAAGGCAGCCAGGTCATTGCTACTTCAGCGTTCAGTTAATTTCCGTTGATGTTCTTGTAGTTAACACCTGTACAATTTAACATTGACAGGTGCGCCAAGAAATTCATCAATAGAAAAATATATTTATGTATTTCGGTTTATTGTTTCATTCATTTGAACGACTGCGAAGCTATAAAATATTTAGAAAAATATTCGTCTGCTTTTTAGGAATTGAAACTCTGAATCTTGGCTTTGTTTTTGCGACTAGAGTAATTACACAGTGAAGTTTATTGTCAAATAGTTGAAACTAACAACGGAATAATGAAAAAAAAAACTTGTTACTTTCAGAGGAACGCAAGTGATTTATGAGATTGTTGAAATAGATATTTTTATTGTTTCAGACTGAGGGCCTAATTTATGTTTCTTGGTTAATTAAAATATCAATTAACAAATAAATCAAGCTCTACAAATTTTTCAACCTTTAATGAGAAGAAAAGACAAGGACAATGAATGAATTTTTTATGAGAATTTTTATATTTAAATGATTCTAAAAAGAGAATCATGAAGCTGAGGTCTAAAATTTCGATGAAGTTAAAATTGAAGTAAATAAAAGGTATCCTAAAAATATAAGTAAAATTAATGGAAAAAAAAAAGAAAATTGGAAAAAAAATTTTTTTTTTAAATGTATGAGTTAAAACATCCTAATCATCATCACCTAAACTGTTTCAATTTGAGGTCATGAATTAACATGTTCTCTTATATTCAGTGACATCGTATACTTATTACACAACATTTTTCAGCCTTCCCTGTCCTCTGCTAGATTGCGGATTCGTTGTATATGTCCCTTGATTGTAAACTTCTCCAAAGGAAAAGTGGGATCACTCTATGTTCTTTCAATGTTTCGGTTCAGCGTTGTAACTATGGTGATTCTGGGATGACTTCTGAACATTTTGAAGATATTCTTTTCAAAGTAAAACTCCAAGACTTTGTTACCTGGGCATTCTAGATTCACCCTACTCGTTGTCATTCGTAAGTTTTTCTTGAAGATTGAGCTGTATTACAGACACACGCACTGATACTATCCAACATCGATGCACATTATTTCTCCACTTCCTGTTGACAACAAATCCGTTTCCATAAGATTTGAATTCGGTCTCGAAACATCAGGTCCAATTTTTCATTTTCTAAATATTGTTTTTTTCTCGGTATACAACGTGATAATTAAATAGTTACTACTAAGATTAAAGACTTTGCATACTGAGAAATGAAGTAACTCCTTAGGGAGGACGTTGCATTCTGAGAAGTTTAATAAATACTGCGTAATTAAATACTGAAGAAACTGCATGCAGAAAAATTGAAAAGAAGTGTAGGAGAAAGAATTAGGTAGATTTCAAAAAAGAAGAATGCGAAAAATATTACAAAAAATATGTCAAGAAATGATGATGATAGATAAAAAGTTGGACGGAAAAAGAGACCGGGCGAATTGAAGAAAATGATGATTGGAACATAGAAAGCAGGCATAAACATGACAACGAAAAGGAAATAAAAAAAGGAAAATAAAAACACAAAGGAATAAAATATATATATATATATATATATATATATATATATATATATATATATATATATATATATATATTGAAAGAAGGAGACAGTATTGGAAAGATTATAAGCAAAGATTAAGGGAAAATGAACAAAGAAAATTACGTTTTAGGAAACAAAATAAAAAAATCGTAAAGTTTAAACGATGAACGTATGATAAATATCACAAAGCAGATAAAGAAACAGGATAAGTAAAGAAAACAAGAAAGCAGAACTTCAGTTAAAACGATGACTAAATTAAAATCTATTAGCAAGAACAAAGGATGGAAATTCTAAATATTTTATTTTTCATTTTTCTAAAATACTTAACAGTATCCTAATCTTTGTTATTTATATCATAAATGATATTCAACCGATACGTTTTTCTCCCGCCCTCAATTTCTAATAATTAGACATATGTTATTATTATTTCACAAGATTGTTTCAATCCCGTCAACAAATGTCTGATGTATTATCAGCACGTTATACACAGTATATTAATTTTCTATCTACACATAGGTGTTTATTCCATGGTTACTCAGTCATCAATCATTATCCATATATCTGTTCTTTTCTACAGTATTAGTCAATGTATAACAATAATTCTTATCCTGCAGTTTTTACAGGTGACTACTTTCATTTTGTTCCAGAAAGTTATAAAAAATGTTTCACATTATGTTTATGATTCTTATGATCCGGCCATTTCAAATAAGAGTGTAGCAATATTTTTAGGTGAAACAATATTTTGTCATTTACATCATGAGTCAGTATCCGATATGTGTAACTTCGTTTACACATATCAAATTTACTTCTATTAACTTTATTGCATTAAATATTAAACCAGGTCATCAAATAAAGTGTCACAATCTTGGATCCCAGCGTCTAAACACAAAGTCCCGAATAGTCGTAATGACTCCGGAATAGGGGCAACGTTTCCAAAATGATTGCGAAATAGACGCAATGTCGGGAATACGAGAAATGTCTAGAATTAGCCCAGTGTTTCCGGAATATGTGAAATGTTTCTGGAATAGAAATAAGTTCCGTAATAGGCTGAATATTCCAGAATATGCACGATGTTTCCGAAATATACACAATGAAATGTTCCAGAACAAGCGCAATGTTTCCGGAATACGCAAAATATTCCGGTATATGCGCAATGTTTTCGGAATATACACAATGAGTGGAAGAGGCGAAATGTTCCAGAATATGCGCAATGTTCCAGAACAGGCTAAATGTTCCGGAATAGTCAAAATGTTTCCGGAACAGGGACAACGTTTTCTGGAACCGACACAATGACTGGAATAGGCGAAATGTTCCTGAATATGCACAATGTTTTCGGAATAGGCGAAATGTTCCTGAATATGCACAATGTTTTCGGAATAGGCGAAATGTTCCGAAAAAGTGGCAATGTTTCCGGAATAGACACCATGACTGGAATAGTAGGCGAAATGTTGCGGAATCGGTGCAATGTTTCAGAAATAGACAAAATATCCAGAACATGCGCAATATCTGGAAAGCCGCAATGTTTCTGGAATTGGTGAAATATTTCCGGAATAGCCACAATATCCGGAATAAGCAGAATGTTTCTGGAAAAGTGAAACTGTTCCGGAAAAGGAGAAATATCTTTGGAATAGACACACTATCTGAAATAGTCACAATTTTCGGAATAGGCGCCATGTTACCGGAAGAAATACAATGTTTTCGGAATTGGCGCAATGTCTAGAATAGACGCAATGAATCCGAAATCCGGGAAACTTTTTACTGAATAGGTGCAATGTTTCTGGAATGGGTGCAATATGCTGAAGTGACGAACGTTTTTTGGACTGGTTGTAAGGGAAAATTGCTGATGGTGTATTTTTCAACCACAGTTAAATTCGATGTTTTCATTAAGATGATGATAAAAGAAAAATGTTTTTACGGTGCATTCAGTTAATCTTTGGGCCACAACAAAGTGATAATTATAAGACTACTTATCGAAGAACTTCTTGCAATTTGCGGTATACATTGTAACATGTCATTCAGAATGAACTTCTGCATTATAATTTGGAATTTATTCTCTTGCTGCTGTGTCGGAAGAGCATTTTGAATGACTACATCTCGACATACAATTGATAAAGAGCCATACCGGAGAAAATGGTGTGAAGCGATAATAAATGATAAAGTAAGGAAATTAGTTCAAGACAACAACACAAATCAGAAGAGATACCGACGGTCCAATGTTCCCTTGTGCTCTTCCTTATGTTCTTGTTCTATTCTTATGTTCTTGGTGTATTGAGCCACCACAGAAATGATAGGTTTGTTGCATTATACTACGTATGCTCTTTATATAATGACGCGTTAAATTATTATATAATAACTACGTATATTTATTGTATTAATAAAATATTACAATCTGTGTCTATATCATTGTTGGTGTACAAGAAATATGATTTCCCTGGTAGAAATAGTGAAACAAAGATAGAAAATAAACTTTCATAAAATGTTGTTATTTAGTGCAAATATTGTCTTTTTGGTCGGAAGATAACAAGTAGAAACAATTCACGCAGAATGAATCTAGGGGACAACAGAATTAATAAAACAACATCCTTATAGATTTTTTTCTTTACTATTGCTGTTATTTCCATCGTTATTAATAGAAGAAATGACCTTACACACAGTGTCAACGATAAACTTAGCCCATTAACCTTGAATCTGTTCCTTAGATAATATCTCCATCTTCATTGATAAGATCAGAACCAAATAAAAATTTAAAATATTTTTTAACAATAACCACTTATCTTTTGAAGACTTGTATATATAAAACAAATACTCTAGTTAACGTTTTATTTTTTTTCTCATTTGCAAGTACATTAGTTGCTAATATCTAGAAGTATTTATAAAGCTAAAAAAAATCTTTTTCCCCGGATGATTTCTTCGCTGGAAGAAAAAAATATTAATATACTAAAAAGTCAAGAAAATAATACGAAGTTGTCGAAAAAGATTAAATTACCGTTATGAGAAATATATAGTGGGAATTGTTCAACTGGCACTGCAAGACAAAATGATGAAGAAAGCAAACGAAAGACGATAAAGAAAAAAAAAAACAAGATATAAATGAATTGAAAAAAAAAAAAAAAACGGAAGAAAAGAATATTCAAGGAAAAAGTATATGAAAAAGTTTAAGAAAGAAATTTAATAAAATCTTGGAAGAAATAGTGAAAGAAATGAGAAAGAAAAAAATGAATAAAACTGCCAAAATAAGAAATAAGTAAACATAATTCTAAATCGGATCAATGGTCAGACAAAATGGCGTCTGTAGATTTGAATTGACCATGTTTTCAAGAAATGCGACAGATATGTGATTAAGGTATTTACAGGCGTCAGAGTAAAGTTATTTAAGGATTGTGTAATCGATATGGAAACTAAGGGAAAATCAAACTTTGTTTATCCTGGGGAAAATAGAGAGGAATTAGATTCGACGACATGCTAACAAGTTAACGAGTATTATTATTATTATTTTTATATTCTTAATATTAGAGGGTTTTTTTTTTGTCTTTTTTTTTTGTAAGGGTTTATCACGAAAGCGCTAGAGTCTCATTTTTCTATGAATGATTCTACCAATAAATATGACTAGTTGAAGTAGCAGTCTTTTGTAAAAAAGTAATGAAAACTGAAACCGTGAATGGCATAATTCTCCAAATCTCGATCACTTTAATTAGATACTATCTATATTTCTGAGATGATATATTATGCACACTATTTATATTATTCGGACTATTGTCCTCATCTTTGTTGCCATATTAATTACAGCGTTTCGGTCTTTCAGTATCTGCCTATATTTCTGAAATGAGGTATTATGTAAACTATTTACATTATTAGGACTATTGTCCTCATCATTGTCGCCATATTTATTACAAAGTTTCGGCTTCTCAGTATCTGTCTATATTTCTGAGATGAGGTATTATGTACACTATTTACATTATTTGGACTATTGTATCTTTGTCGCCATACTTATTACAACGTTTCGGCCGTTGTACGCTCCGGCCTTCTTCAGAAGGTTGGAATGTCGAACTGAACTCTTAATTTCGCTCACTGGGGTAGACTGTTCTAGTTCCACGTGCTATGCCTCAAAGACACATGGAACAGTGGATAAAGGCGTTAGTTAGATCCAGTGACAGGACCTAAAGATTCAGTACTTGGTTAAGGCAGTAGAGAACTTTCAGAGATGGAATTAACAGGAGATAATTGACATCCATTAGACATGGCATGTGGAACTAGAACAGTCTACCCCAGTGAGCAAAAGAAAGGGTTCAGTTCGACATTCAAACCCCCTGAAGAAGGCCGGACTGTACAAAGGTCGACACGTTGTGATCAACATGGCGACAAAGATGAGAACAATAGTTCGAATAATGTAGTGTAATCAGATACTGTATTAATCTTTTTTAATTAATGACAACATCACTTATCGTATTAGAAAAAGAATACTTTGTATCAATATAATTCGGCCGCAATAATATTGCAATCGCAATAATATTGTTTCTCTCATCCTGATGAACGGCTTACTCTCAGTCATCGCTCGATTTGAACGCCTACAGAGTATCAGTCCCATCTTAAGTTAGACTCATGTATACGATACATCTCTAAAGATGGCGGAAAATGTCGCCTGTTCTTTGTAAGTGCCAGAAAGTACTTGATTCCATTTATAGTGGTCTTTCTTCACAAGAGCTAGATCTGACCAAAACTGAAGATTGTTTCTACGGAATGGTGTTACTCAACCATTCTTTTCCAGGCTCGACGGATTTGAAAAGCCTTTACGGTCCTTGTGTCTGATGAAAGTTTTCCAACATAAAACCCCTTTTCTCAAAGACGAAACGCAGTAAGTCTCTCGCTTGTACCGCGCAGATGTTCAAGCGAAGTGCATCACATGAATCAACAATTCCAGAAATTCACTGCTAGGATCTGAAGACTTATCATTAATTCCTTTCCTATTCAATTAGTAAGAATAATTTCTACTCATGCAACTTCCCCTTTATTGAAGCCGTGCATTGTAAAACATATTCCAACACGATTACTACAATCTTAACCTCGTTCAAGTCTATGGTAAAAAAAATATATATAACCAACATAATATTCACCTCTTGCTCAATTTTCTGTACGCCTTTACAGCCACATCATTTAGTAAGGCACATACTTGATTGGCTCTTGGGGTTTTTATTGGGTAAAAAATAGTAGAATAAAATATTCATGTTATGTGGTTTCCGTGTTTATATTTATGCATATATTTTAATTTTTGAATTATTTTATCCACATAATACGGAGCTAGCTGCTCCATAAGAGCATTTTCGGCCATATATTTCGCGGAGCAAATCTTATCGGCAACAGCTGATCTAGGGTAGAAAATCGACATTTAGGAGTCATAAGGTGGTTGATTCTTGCATTGAATTTCTTCTGGTTTACTGGTTGAAGACTACATCTTAAGGGGGGTAATCACGTAGGGGGAAATTGATTCATTGTTTTGGCCAAATGAAAAAAAAAATATGATCCTGATTTTCAACTTTTTATTTTCAACAGCCATCTTATTATTATTATTATTATTATTATTATTATTATTATTATTATTTGTGTTTCCTGTTTTGTATCATATAGAGCCAGGTCCAAACTATGCTTCTTAGAACCTATAGGAGAAATCGCATTTAATTGATAGCACTTTTCTTAATATATGGGATGTTCGTAGCAGGGCGATTTTCGGCGTAAATTATATGCTGATATTACCTACGACACTTTTAACAAAATTTATTTTCTCACAGGCTCAGAGCTCTGATTACCATTGTTTCATTCCCCACATCCTGTTAATCTCAATCTCCAGGTCATTTTACTTGGAAAATTCCTCGATAATTTTCATGGAGGAGTTTCTCTCAGATGTTACTGCAATGTCAATAAGCATAAACTTCCTGAATTTTTTATGTATTATGATAATATCAGATCTGTTGGCTTATATTTCTCTGACAGTCTTAATTGGCATGTCCCAGAGGATAGTTACATCGTTATTTTCGGTAACTGTGCCTGTTTGGTGCATATACAATCTATCAGTGATTTCAATTTTGTGTTTGTTGCATATCATTCCGATTCACATATGCCGTTACCTTGTCTGTGGGCGAATTCATTTTTTGCTAGTCCTGGACATTCTGAAATAATATGGTCGACAGTTTCATTAAATTTTCCACAGTTCCTGCATTTCGGATTAGCTCCATATTATTATTATTATTATTATTTCTTTTGATTTATATTATATGGTCAGTTTTCCGGGTCCCAAACAGAGAACTAAGCACAGAAATGTCATTATGCCATTTTCAACTAAGCATTGTTGTAGAATATTCAATCTATGACCACACAACGTTTACATAGGTAAAGCCTTTCGTAATGGATGAGCTGTTTGTGTGAGTAGAATTCTTTATATTTCTATAAGGCATCGCTTAAATGACCCCATCATAACATTTTCCACTCAATCTGAGGGCTCCACCTACATTTTTGAGATTTCCACTTCATGATCCTTGTATGTTTATAGTTTTTTAAAGATCATCAAAGATATATTACAATCTATAAGGTCTACAATGTCAATAGGAAACAACATTGTGTTGTTGTGGCCTTTGATCATGATATCTGGCAATTAGCTTTGATTGATTTATCTGTTTCGATTGTAAAATCCGATAGAAATGTTAGTTCCTTTCTCTGTATCCCTGTCTGGGTGATGTTTATACCAGTTTCTTGCAATTTTCTTCCCGCAAAATGTTGCATATTTTCAAGTGTAGATATTGACCCAGTCAATCATGCGGAGTGTTATATTCAATGGGTGCTAATCCCTTGCATTCTGATATAAGATAGTCATCTGTTTCTGGGTAATCATTATTATTATTATTATTATTATTATTATTATTATTATTATTATTATTTCCTTTGATTTCTGGCGTGTACACATTACTTTCCGGGTCGCACCCAGATGCTTAAGGTTAGAAATGACATCATGAAACTTTGCCCTGACAATATATATATATATATGTATATATATATATATATATATATATATATATATATATATATATATATATATATACATATATATATATATATATATATATATATATATATATATATATATATATATATATTTCATAGATGAAGCCCTTCGTAAATATGGGCTGTACTTCTCAAAACAATTTTTCGTACTTCTTTGAGGCATGGACTTCCTGGAATCCCTTCAATTAATCTACTGAAATCTTTTTCAACAAATCCGGGAGCTCCAACTACAACAGGGATTGTTGATGTTCCCATGTGCCACATTTATGAGATTTCGATTTCAAGGTCCTTGTATTTTGATAGCTTTTTCAATATCTTCAAAGATACATTGCAGTCTGAAAAGACTGCCATATCAATAAGGAGGCACTTTTTGTGGTCTTTAATAGCAATGTCTGCGTGGTTAGCTTTGATTGTTCTGTCTGTGTGTATTGTGTAGTCCCTAGAATTGTAAAAGATCTTATCTCCGTAAACGTGTCTGGTTGTTGTTCATACAAGTTTCTTTCAGTTTCCTTCTCGTACAAGTTGCAAATTTTCCAGTGCAGATTTTGGTCCACTCTGTAATGTTGGGTTTTATACTCAGTGGGTGCCAATATCGTGCAAACTGATACAAGATGATCAATTGTTTCTGGATATTTATCACAGAATGTGCATTTGGTCTAACACAATATTTTAGTATATGTGCTTTATAATTTTTTAGTTAACAAGCATTGGTCCAGGGCAGCAAGGATAAAACCTTCAGTTTTAGCTTTCAACCCTGCACTATATAGCCACTGATCGGTACAGTTTTTTTCTACGTAAGCTTGTTTGGTACGGGCAGAGAATTGGCGATGATTCGGTTTATCTTGCCATTGTTTCTGTATCTAGTCGGTCGCATTCGTCTTTGCTCACTTCTTCTTCTTCTTCTTCTTCTTCTTCTTCTTCTTCTTCTTCTTCTTCTTCTTCTTCTTCTTCTTCTTCTTATTATTATTATTATTATTATTTTTATTATTATTATTATTATACGTTTTATATCAATTACACCATCCTTGCAAGAAAAAATCGCTGAGTTTAGGGTATTTTTCAATTTTCTTTTTACTTGTTGCTAAGCATTGTATACTTATGTGTATTTTGTAGTATCCTCTCTCGTTTGCTGTGTTTTTTTTTGTTATTGGTTCATGGTCTTTCTCCAATTCTAAGGATACCATTAGTTTTCACCTGTCTTTAGTACAAGGTATTTCCTTTATTTATCATTACTTTTATATTGACTAGTTTAAAACAGTTAAAACCATTCTTGTATTTACGCTGTTTTACAATGTTTTTCAGTTGTTTCTTGGATAGACGCAAACAACTGACGGGGTATAATTCTTATGTCTGTGTTCTTGTCATGAATAATATAAATCACCGTAATTTGCAAGTCCTGGACATTCTGAAATAATATGGTCGACAGTTTCATTAAATTTTCCACAGTTCCTGCATTTCGGATTAGCTCCATATTATTATTATTATTATTATTTCTTTTGATTTATATTATATGGTCAGTTTTCCGGGTCCCAAACAGAGAACTAAGCACAGAAATGTCATTATGCCATTTTCAACTAAGCATTGTTGTAGAATATTCAATCTATGACCACACAACGTTTACATAGGTAAAGCCTTTTGTAATGGATGAGCTGTTTGTGTGAGTAGAATTCTTTATATTTCTATAAGGCATCGCTTAAATGACCCCATCATAACATTTTCCACTCAATCTGAGGGCTCCACCTACATTTTTGAGATTTCCACTTCATGATCCTTGTATGTTTATAGTTTTTTAAAGATCATCAAAGATATATTACAATCTATAAGGTCTACAATGTCAATAGGAAACAACATTGTGTTGTTGTGGCCTTTGATCATGATATCTGGCAATTAGCTTTGATTGATTTATCTGTTTCGATTGTAAAATCCGATAGAAATGTTAGTTCCTTTCTCTGTATCCCTGTCTGGGTGATGTTTATACCAGTTTCTTGCAATTTTCTTCCCGCAAAATGTTGCATATTTTCAAGTGTAGATATTGACCCAGTCAATCATGCGGAGTGTTATATTCAATGGGTGCTAATCCCTTGCATTCTGATATAAGATAGTCATCTGTTTCTGGGTAATCATTATTATTATTATTATTATTATTATTATTATTATTATTATTATTTCCTTTGATTTCTGGCGTGTACACATTACTTTCCGGGTCGCACCCAGATGCTTAAGGTTAGAAATGACATCATGAAACTTTGCCCTGACAATATATATATATATATGTATATATATATATATATATATATATATATATATATATATATATATATACATATATATATATATATATATATATATATATATATATATATATATATATATATATATTTCATAGATGAAGCCCTTCGTAAATATGGGCTGTACTTCTCAAAACAATTTTTCGTACTTCTTTGACGCATGGACTTCCTGGAATCCCTTCAATTAATCTACTGAAATCTTTTTCAACAAATCCGGGAGCTCCAACTACAACAGGGATTGTTGATGTTCCCATGTGCCACATTTATGAGATTTCGATTTCAAGGTCCTTGTATTTTGATAGCTTTTTCAATATCTTCAAAGATACATTGCAGTCTGAAAAGACTGCCATATCAATAAGGAGGCACTTTTTGTGGTCTTTAATAGCAATGTCTGCGTGGTTAGCTTTGATTGTTCTGTCTGTGTGTATTGTGTAGTCCCTAGAATTGTAAAAGATCTTATCTCCGTAAACGTGTCTGGTTGTTGTTCATACAAGTTTCTTTCAGTTTCCTTCTCGTACAAGTTGCAAATTTTCCAGTGCAGATTTTGGTCCACTCTGTAATGTTGGGTTTTATACTCAGTGGGTGCCAATATCGTGCAAACTGATACAAGATGATCAATTGTTTCTGGATATTTATCACAGAATGTGCATTTGGTCTAACACAATATTTTAGTATATGTGCTTTATAATTTTTTAGTTAACAAGCATTGGTCCAGGGCAGCAAGGATAAAACCTTCAGTTTTAGCTTTCAACCCTGCACTATATAGCCACTGATCGGTACAGTTTTTTTCTACGTAAGCTTGTTTGGTACGGGCAGAGAATTGGCGATGATTCGGTTTATCTTGCCATTGTTTCTGTATCTAGTCGGTCGCATTCGTCTTTGCTCACTTCTTCTTCTTCTTCTTCTTCTTCTTCTTCTTCTTCTTCTTATTATTATTATTATTATTATTATTGTTATACGTTTTGTATCAATTACACCATCCTTGCAAGAAAAAATCGCTGAGTTTAGGGTATTTTTCAATTTTCTTTTTACTTGTTGCTAAGCATTGTATACTTATGTGTATTGTGTAGTATCCTCTCTCGTTTGCTGTGTTTTTTTTTTTGTTATTGGTTCATGGTCTTTCTCCAATTCTAAGGATACCATTAGTTTTCACCTGTCTTTAGTACAAGGTATTTCCTTTATTTATCATTACTTTTATATTGACTAGTTTAAAACAGTTAAAACCATTCTTGTATTTACGCTGTTTTACAATGTTTTTCGGTTGTTTCTTGGATAGACGCAAACAACTGACGGGGCATAATTTTTATGTCTGTGTTCTTGTCATGAATAATATAAATCACCGTAATTTGCAAGTTATATAATTTAAAAATTTTTCAAAGCATTTTCGGCTTTGTACTTATGAAATGTGACTTCTGAATTAATTTGCTCTATTTGCTATTAACTTGATAAAATGGAATATCTGTCTGCGCACAGGTAATATTTCTGTTTTTTTTTCATGTGCTTTTATTTTTATAAATATTTTTATATTCAATGTGAAATCACAAAGAAAATCTAAATTCTTTCGACAGAGTTTTAATTTTCGAAACATTAAAATTCCTTTCATAATTCATAATTATAGATTATATAAAACGAAATATTTTATTGTAATTTCGTATATATTTTAAATGGAGATCTATACAACATTTCCGAATTGAAATTATGTTACTTTTACTGATGTTCTTGTTTTTCTCAGGCCAAATATTTGTTGAGTAAACAAAGAGATAAAAACATATAAATCAGCGGAACTTAGCAAAAACATACGCAAAAGTAAATAAATCTATAAATTCTTGAGTTAACCGAGTCTTGCAGAATTGATCTGCAAAGGTCAGCTATATAATCAGAATAATTTTTTATAGGAGCTGAAAGGCTCTACCATCAACTCATCTATCTACCTCGGGAAAGGAATATCATTAGCAGAAGACCTACGCCCTTGGGGCATGACTGACAAAGTCTCGGCTCACTGAACTAAGAAGCATATATCTCTGACCCAAAACATATGTTTGGTTAACCGTAAACAACACTGCAGACCCCATCAACAATTTACTAGTACTGGTTTATAGAATATTTGTTCGTGTTTTCAGTCACGCGTAGGTACTACTTTTGTTTAAAGAGTGGAATAGTAAAAACCTTTATTCGTAAAATAGAATAAAATATAAAGTCATTATTATTTGATGATAGGGAGGCAGGGGTTTAGCAGAGTTTTCTTCGATGTGCTGTGTCCTTCAGGGCATTGGCAATCCTGGCTCTGCATAATTACTTGTCCTTTGTATTTCTTAAAAACGTTGTATTTTTTCCATCTCTCCGGCGACAATTCATTTAAGTTCGCCAAGGGGGTTATACGTTGTTTTCCGCTTTCCATTAATCTCTTCTGTGACTAATTAAATGTTCAAGCCTTCAACTGTCTCTTCCTGATATTAATACGTGTCCTTTTGTTCCCATTGTCTCTAAAACATAATCTTTCTTCACAGGTTCGGCCCATGGTATTCCCAACATCCTTCTGTAGAATCCCATTTCTATTGCTTCACGTCACTCCTTCTTCTGTGAGGAGATTGTGCAGTATGAAGTGAGGAGGACTAATATTACATAAAATTTCAGTAATCTTTTCTTAATTTCTAAGGAATAATTTTTGTTTCTTTATAACTGGTTCAGAGTTTGGAAGATGCCATTAGGGATCTCAAAACACCTTTGATTATTGGTGTTTACTTTTCCGTCTTCTGTTAAAGCACGTCTCAGATATTTAAATTGTTGTACCTGCCTGATTTTCGTATCTCCAATGTATAATTTGCATGTTGGGCAATCCTTTTCGCAATTAGGTATGGATTTTATCTTCTTTCAATCGATGTTCAGTCCCTTTCTTTACTTTACTATTTTCCCTGTGAGTTTCCTTTCTATTAGGTTTGTGAAAAAATAATGTCGTTTTTTGACGTTAAAAAATACGTCAAAAACGACACTATTTTTGCACCAACCTAATATATCTGTTATCAAAATCATCTAATCTGCATATCTTATGTTGTAATGAGTGTGCTCACCAATAATGACTCCTGGTAGGGCATTTAATTCTTCCAGAAATCTCTCTGTCTGGTGAGAATAAACCTCCTTGTTTTATACCACTTTCTATTTTTATATATTTATAGAATTCATTGTTTGCCGCCAGTTTAGTTTCTGGATTACTCTAACATCTTTACAGGTTTTAGTGTCCACGGATCTTGCGATGGTGACTGAATAAAATAACTGCGAAGAAATCGTGAGCACACTAAATCAATATCTCTCCCAACATTCATAAATTTATCACATAATGATACAAAGCTGTTTAATCTTGCTTACATCATCGCTCGTTAAAGTGAGGAACATTTTGACAGAGCTCGCTTGACCGTTGCCCATCGACTGCCAGAAACAATGATCAACATTGAGCTATGCAATTTAATAATAATGTTGTGGTGACCCCCTTCAAAAGAGTCTATGTTAGACATCTACGGCTACTATAACATTAGTAGGACAGAAGGTCTTAGGGGAATATTCCACCAGAGTGTTCAAACTGTCGAACTCTCTGCCTTGAGCGGAGAGTAAATCGGACGGGATTTTGTCGAAGGGCAAAATTTCGTCCGGGGAGGTAGACAGGCCATGAACCCGTTTATGCGAGTTCTAAGGGAATATTTTTGGCCGAGCCTACGGGCACGGAGAACCCACCGTAAACTCAGCCTTGTGCCACATACATCCCTCGTGGTGGTGGGGGCTGTTAAATATTAACAATCGATAAGACTGTTCATCTGCTGAACTCTCTGCCTTGAGCAGAGAAGAACAAGGAAGAGGCTTTGCTGCAGGGCAAAGTTTGGTCCAGGGATGGAGACAGATCCTGAACCTGTTTATACGGGTTCTTAGGGAATATTTTTGGCCAAGCCTACGGGCTCGTGGAACTCACGGTATTTCGCCCTTGTGCCACATACATCCCTCGTAGTGGTGGTGGTGGGGGTCTGTTAAATATAACAGTCGAATAGATTGAACGCTGGATCAACTGACACACACTCACCAGTCGTGTAAGACTCTTCTGTTATACTTACTGTTTAATATATCATATATCTGCAACACTTGTTTTGTTATTTCTTTAACCATTTACTTGGTCACAACAAATAATAATACTAATTATAACAATAACAACAACAACAACAACAACAAAATAATAATAATAATAATAATAATAATAATAATAATAATAATGCCTGTGCGCACATGCACGAGTATGCCTGTCAACCTGGGTGGCTGGACAATCACTGACGCAACCAACAGTCAAGCCCATTTGTGTTTTTTAAACACACAATCGTGCTATGCTTTATACTACAACTAGACTAAGCGTACCTTGTTATGAGTTTGGGGAGAGAGCGTGTGACTAAATGTTTGTACAAAGCCAGCACCCTCAAACACACAGTCGCGATGACTCCGCGTTAGCACAGCTATCGACTAACAATTCTAAATTTTGCTCACAATCTTTGGTTCAACTCGTGGTATTTTTTTCGAAAGATGGCGCAGGCCGATAAAATCAAAGTCATCTTCCTGAGAAATTCACATTAGGGAGATTTGATGCCGAATCAAATGGTTGGAATGCGGACGATCTAACCAAATAGAATATGGATTTTTGGTTTGGCTGAATGATCAGATCTTTCTTCAATGTGTCCCATTCTAAACAATTTTGATTTATTAGCAACAATCAAATAATCGTATACCCAAGGAGAAGAGAAAAATTAGAGACTAACTTTCGATAAAGGTAAGTGTATTCTGAGGGATTTGGAACTCACACGCAAGGTGCTATTTGTGAGACTGAAATTCATTTAATATGCACCGACGTCCGAAAAAAAGGGGCAGAATATCACCTTTCTTCAAATATAGACTAGACTAAAGAAGTGTAGCCGTCTACCTCCTATGAACATTAACAGTAAAACTGTAAAATAAGGAAGAAGCCGAAATCAGTGACTAAACGGCAACTACTAATCGCATTGAATTCATTTAAATATAAATATTTTCAGACAAAGGTAAGAGAAATTATGAGACTTGAAAATATATGAGGTATTAAAGTGACAATAGCGGAATATATGACAAGTGAAGAAAGACACTGATCAATCCGGAAAAATGATGATATTTCCAGCGTAATGAAATTGATACAGCAAATAATGTTAAGAAGAGACGCCGAATAAAAAAAAAGTCCAATCAACACAAGAGGAATGGCTTCATGCGATTAGTGCAGACATTTATAAATTGAATAACAAAGGCAGGATCAGTAGAAAAAGCTGCTCATCTGTTGGATACATAAGATCTAAATAGAGAAAATAATAACAGAAAAAAGAAAACACTTCAGAAATGGAATATATCGGGAAGTCCCTCCGTGAGAGAAGAGAAGAGTAGATAAAGCTATCAAATATAAAGCCGTGGTAGGTAGGACTCGTTTTGATAAAACATGAGATTATCTCAGACGTAAACAAAATAAATAGGAGCCGTACAATAGGAAAAAATTAAGCAAAATATTAATTTCAGAATTCATGTTCTTTTTATTTACCAACCTCCACACAAACTTCGTCAACCTCATAAAATCTAGACTCTTATAAAGAGGTCAGGTATAGCGTCATACTCATTCACATAGACAAACGTTTTTGCAGATCAATGATTAAAAATAGTTCTAAGCGATTCAATAAGTTACGTCATTAGAAACTATGGACAGGCATAAGAAAATTTAAACAATGATCCTTACAAAATAATAAAAAAAACATCACTCTTCAACAACAGCAAAAACAAAAATGGGTTGTACAACAATAGCAGTAAATATCCAAAGATTAATTTCCTGAAGAAAATATTTTTAGAAAAAAAAAAAAATTATAAATTTGTTAGTAATAATATAATCGTTTGATACATGTCAAATATTTCCCAAAGAAAATGTCTAATTTCAACAATTATCAACACCCACGTGATGCTGTATTTACATGATTTGTAGAGTGATAAGTTTACAAACGTAAAAAATACGACAGCAGCGAAATACTGGAAGATTTCCGTTGATCAATCTTTACAGCGATAAGTTTACAAGCGTCAAAAAAATACGACAGCAGCGAAATGCTGTGGGATTTTCGTAGATCAATCTTTATATCATTATCCAAGAAAGATATGGTGCGAATATTTAATGAGATATTTATCTAATAATTAAAATCTTAAATCCTAATCGCTGATCCGAATTAAACACAAATTGGCAAATATAATTGTGTATTTTTTAGGACATTGTAAAATAATACATTTTTAAAGATTATGAATGTTGTTAGACAGCATTCATAATCTTTAAAAATGTATTATTAGGTAAGCAGTGAGATCTATGCATAAGATCCATATTACGCAAAGGTATATTTCAACCATTTACCCCAAAACCAGACTGGAGTGCAGCTAGTATGCAAGGGGGGGGGTTACACAGAATGAAAATATGATAAAAGACTTGGTAGAGGGAGATTGAGAAAAGGATAAAAGTTTAACGGAGTTCAAGAAAACAAAAGATGGCGATTGGCGTCGTATTTACATTTTTGTAGATTGTAGTTGTCAGGGAAGCAAGAAAGCGGAAGGGAGTTCTACTGTCGGTAAGCTCGAGAAAACCACCTGTTGGAGTAGAAGTGGCGGTGCATTTAACTATTTAAACAGTAAAATTGTGGGACCTAGATGCGAATCTAGTAGCACGCTTAAATTCATGTAATCGGGACAGCAATATTTGTAGAAAAGACAGAAGAAAGCGACATCACGTTTTTGAGAAAGTGACTGAATTCGAGATGCCAAGTCAGTATCGATTACTTTGGAGATCTTTCTTTGGATTTTGTCAAGAACATCGAGATGAATTGCAGGAGAACCAGGCCAGATATGGTAATAGTATTCAATGCACGGACGAACGGTCGACTAATAGGGCCATAGTTAAAGAGACCAAAAGTTCATACAATATTCTTAAAAAACAGGGAATACACAAGAGGACTTCCAAGAAAAATGGAAATAATGAGGCAGTGATTCAGTAGTTTCAGAGTTTGGAGAGAATTGGTGCCAGATAAGGAGGACGACGGCTAGTATTCCGTCACCTCCACTTGCCTTTTGGGAGTCTAATCTAGAAATGATATCCAAGACAAAAGAGACTTCTGTTGCAATTAGATTTTCGCTCTGGTACAGCCGGAACAAGTGATTTCTCTAAGCTATAGCCGAGCATGCAGGTGAGAACAAAGGTGATGAACGCGGTTTAACTTGGCATTTCTTGCTGGAGTGAAAGAACAAAGAAGGATCCATCAGAGGCGCATTTTTGAACAGGATGAATAAAATCTTTATTCCAAGGGTCGTCACTAATGACATCATGGAAACTGCCTCAATCCAGTCGTTGATAACAGAAAGATATTCCTGGCTGGTGGGAAAACGGAAAGAGATGGTTACAGACACTACCGCATGATCAGAGTTGCCAAGAGGGCAGAGCTGCGGAGTACGACAAGAATTAGGGATAGAAGTAAAAAAAAAGAAAAGAGAAAAGTGTCCATCAAGATTACTGGGGTAACGCGTGGGGAAGTCAACCAGTTGGATGAGAGATTGAGAATTTAATGGTTAGGATGCTAACGAGGTCAATGACACAGTGTTTAAACCACCTGGCATGATGGATATTAAAGTCACCGGAGACAAATGTGTTTGCAACCGGTCGTAAGGAGATGACGTTTCTTATATTACTGCAAATATAATCTAGCCAGCAGCAGTCTTGAGAGGGAGGTGAACTGTAGAAAAAAAAGAGATAAACGGAGATACATATTCGAAATATCTGGAGAATCAAGAGAGATATAGACAGCGAGAGATGGTCGCGGAAAAAATTCCCAGGCCATGAATGTGTACTTTAAAGTATTTTCTAAGGAAAGGAAGATAGTCAGGAATCGAGCAATCGGATGAGGGTACCGAAGAATTAAGATTAGTTTCGGAGAGAGCTAGGATGTCCAGAGACATTTCGAAGAGGAACGATTTCACACTGCAGTTGTTACGAATGCCACGAATATTAGAGAAAAATATCTCAAGGGGTTTATATGTTATTTGTTAAGTTAAAACAATCCCGGGTTTAACTTCCGAATAAAATATTTCAAATAATGAGCTTTCAGATTACATATTTGGAGGTGATGACCTGAGGACCAACGATGGCCCAGCACAACCATGTATACATATCTGTGCCCCGGGAGATAAGAAAAAAATAATTTAGTTTTTAAATTAGTATAAGTTAAAATGTCATGGCTTTCAAACTAAGATTGTAAATCCCCAATTAGTAGCAACCAAAACGATTTAATACATAGAGTTGTATGCATTTTTAGTTTACACAAACACATCCGTATAAACAATCCGAGGCTAGGCGCAGGTATGCATCAGTGCGTTCGTGCATACATACATACGCAGTTGTAATTCTATTTCGGTGTCGATATACCAATATACCTTTCAACAAGGAGCGCAAAGGGGTGTTCATCAGGGTCTTCAGATCTACCGCCTGCGCCATCAGATAAGCTTACACTTTCTCACACACATACATACATACATGAAGAGACGTACATACACTCCTATTGGTTTGGGTTTTTCACCACAAACTTGGCTAAGCTGGGTCCCGTCTGTGGGCATGCTGATGATGTTTTTATTTTCAACGCTAACTATCTATCTATCTATCTATCTATCTATCTATATATATATATATATATATATATATATATATATATATATATATATACAGTCGTTCGATTAGCAAGGTCGATTTTACTATTTCTAAACTTCAATCTTCCAAGAAAAACAGTGAAAACGAACTTGCTAATCGAATGAATCTTCGTGGCTCGATCGGTTCAGACACGTCAGGCTAAATGACGGTTCCGTAAGAGATGCAGTTTCGATTCCTATCGGAGAAAGAATATTTTCTATGAATTTCTTTCGGAAATTCAGCCCGGTAAATGCTATAATACTCTTTATTATAAAACAGACCATTTAATAAAATATTTGTATCTATAAAAATAATGTATGTATATATATATATATATATATATATATATATATATATATACGTTCGTACTAAATCGTGTTAATGTAATGTTAAATTCATTTGTCAACCTTCAAACAAAGGCAATAAGACACTGCAAAGGATCAAGAAAAAATATATTAAATCAAATCAAAAACATACATTATATTCAGAAATAATGGAAGTCAACCATTTAAGACTGGCAAGTTTCTCTTATCGACGACTTTTGACCAAAGTGAAAATTTTATGATAGCCAGCACAAGCCATAGAGTTGGTATTAGGGAGAGGGAGATAGGAAGCACCTTCTTTCTACTCTTTTTTCTTTGTTGTGGTGGTGGGTATGTCGGTCCTAGATTTACAGTTATTTGTTGTTTTTTTCTTTCAAAAATATATACCAATTCTTTGTCATAAAATACGACCGGAAGGAGAGAAGTACATAGACATATTGTTCAATACGGAAAATATATTAAAATAATCCTTACGATGTATTGAAGCCAAACACACTTAAGTGGACGAGAAGGACTAGGTTGTTTTCGAATGTTTTCTCATCGGATTTATTTAGCCCAAAATGATTTTAAAAGCACATTATAGCCAACAGTAATTAGTTATTGGCAGATGGAAAAAGAGAAATATATGTTGCATTATGATAACCGCAATTTTAGAAGAACACCGGGTTCGATGAAAGAAAGAAAAAAGAACTTATTCGTAAAATATAACCCAGTTTGTAAGTTACGTATCGATTACGTCATAATCAAACTGGCACAAAAATTTAATCTGCCTCATATAATAACAGACGACCTACGAATAGACAGAATGTTTTACCATGAGTTAAGTTTTTGAGTTATCGAAAAATATTCTAATAAAAATCAAACAGTATACGGTTATAGAATATAAATCGTTCTATAAGTCAGTTAATAGAAAAAAAAAAGTAAAAGATAGGCATGTCGATCGATTAATGAATAATGAGAAAACATCGAATGCGTCAGCGAGAAACGAGGAAATTTTACGGATAATCAAAACCACATAGGAAAGAGTATTAACAATTAGAAAATGTCTGCTGACAACTGTTGAACACATACTAAGAAAAAAAAGAATCGTGATACTAAAATTGGGAAAAAGATTGAAACATGGAAGACCAGAAATACTACGGGGTATCAACTACTGAGAATGTTTCACGCGATCAACGGATTTCAGGACATGTATCAGAAAACTGAGGTCCAAGCATTTCACTTTTTTCAATCATAGTCTTGACAGAGAAATAGATAAACTGATATTGTTATCGTCCCTTTACTTCCAATGACCAGATTGCACTGTCTGGACGGGGCAACATGTGAACTGTTTCCTTTTCTACATCATGGACTGAATAATTAAGACCTTTCATGTTATCGAATAGAAAAAGAGAAAGTTGAAATATTCGAAAGAATATAAGTGAAATAAAATACAGAATAGGGAACAGATAAGCTGGGGAGAATCATGGAAAAACTAAAGTATTTTGGGGAAAATTCAGTATAAACGTCATGCGAACTTTCTATGGGGAGTTTCCTAAAGGAATAAAACATTTTGTATGTAACAAATTGCTGTTCCTTAAATGTTAATATAATAGAAATATATCTGCAGGTCATCGTGTGAATATATGTGCAGAAAGAAATTAACCTGAGGTGAGAAAATGCTGATAAAAAGAAAGAAAAAATAGTTTCGAAAAAATACCAGTAAATGACATGTATTCAATATTCAAGTGGGTGTTATTATGCGTCGAAGGGAATGAAAAAATAAGGTTGAAGAAAGATAGGAAAGGGAGCAGGAAATAAGAAAAGAGTTGAGGAATTTTCTCTTTCATTGTTTTCAGCGTACGTTTTTATATGGCTCACTGAGTAAAGAGTGGGGCGGTGTAAAGATGTATAAAAGGCAGAAAGAATTTTATGAACGTGATTTATATAATATACATTTTCATCCAACACATTAAATACATGCATACACACATTGAAATGGAAAATAAAGCATAATATATATATATATATATATATATATATATATATATATATATATATATATATATATATATATATATATATAGAGAGAGAGAGAGAGAGAGAGAGAGAGAGGGAGGGAGGGAGGGAGGGGAGGAGGCACGGTGGAGTAATGGATAGCAGTTTGGATTGAGGAATCGCAGAGCCGAGTTCGAATTCCATTACATTCACTTACGTGCTAATACCCTTGGGAAAAATGTGAATCCTGTTCATCCCCCACCAGTTATGGGTAAATAGCAGGACAGACTGGGTTCTATAGCCTTGGATGGCAACTGGTCTAGGAGAAGGACAACTCTGAATTGAAAACCTGCGAAGGGTCGTTTGGGGAGCTTGTGGCACTTAGTTCACCGGGTCTCTGAATCGGCCCTTCAAAAAGTGTGACTGGTCCTGCACGAATACATCATCACTATAATCAAATTTCATGTGCTGTTGTCGGGCTGTCGATTTCCTGGGAACTGATCTGCTTGACCCTCATACGTCGAATCTAGGATTGTCGACCATTTATATATATATATATATATATATATATATATATATATATATATATATATATTACGTTGGTGCAAAAATAATGACGTAATAATGTCGTTTTCTGACATTATTTTTGCACCAACCTAATATATATATATATATATATATATATATATATATATATATATATATATATATATATATATATATATATATATTGAATCTAAATTATAACTAATAACGTTGGCGGTTTATCTCTTCTTATTCATATACACTCTTTTCTAACGTTGGAACTACTATAAACATTCATTTCCTTGTATATATATATATATATATATATATATATATATATATATATATATATATATATATATATATTAGGTTGGTGCAAAAATAATGTCGTTTTTCTTTTGAGGTTGAACGCCAAAAGCGACATTATTTTTACATCAACCTAATATATATATATATATATATATATATATATATATATATATATATATATATATATATATATATATATATATATATATGATACAATGAACATGGGACTTCTAACTGCATTAATGTAGACTCAAACAACCCTGATAGTATTTGAAAGCAGCTATCACCGTTTGAAACATGTTTAGTAATATTACCTCTATTAAATATATCTTCAATAAAAACAAAAAAATGTACAATATGGCACTCTACAAAAAATTGTATGAAATTTGTTACTCTGTTTAATTAAAACAAAAAAAAAACAATAAAAAGCTCTATGTGTGAATCAGTTTGAATATTTGTACTTTATATTGTATTAATAGGATTTACTTGGATTATATACCAACGGATTTCATATATATTTACAATATATATGCAATAAATATCGGTAAATTAATCGGTATCATATTTGTTAATATTAATTCAGAAATTGCAGATCGACTCACTGAATCAAGAAGCATAATATCTATCTATTTATCCCACTATCTCCGTATCTGCCAAGGACACATGGCACAGTATATAAAGCCTTTTGTTAGTTCCAGTGACAGAACCCAAAGAGTTGCGAGTGCAATACATGGTTAAGGGGGTGTAGAACTTGGAGAGGGGAATTAACAAGAGGTAACTGATGACTGACAGCGGTTAACTAGAAGAGTCTGCCGCAACGAGCGAAATAAAGGGTTCATTTCGACATTCCAACCTGAAGACGGCCTCACCGTACAAAGGCCAAAACGTTGTGATAAATATGACAACAAAGATTAGGATGGTAGTCCGAACAATGTAAATAGTATGTATCTAGCTTGCTAGCTAGCGAGATATATATATATATATATACGTATGTGTGCATGTATATATGCCACCTTTTGCCACACTTATTTCCTCACAACCATACTTCCTTTCCTTTCTTACATATTTACTTCTCTTTTTTCTCGTTGACCCCCTTCCTGTGAGGTGACTTATAAACTAGTTCAGTGTCTGACCCTTACCCTCCTCTCTTACGCTTAAGTAACTTAATAAAAATAGATTGAAAATAATTCCTATCTCATCCCTCCCTCTCTAATTTCGACCATATTTTTCCTACGCTTCCTCCATTTCTCTCTATAACCATATATTAACTTAATTTTTACGTAAATTTAGAATAATTTTTACCCTTGAAAATGTGATTTCATGAACCAGGAAAAACCACCTACCTGTGGAAATAAAATATAATCAATGTACTCTTCCGATTCTCTGTTTTCTAATTAAATTAATGTTTGCTCTGGTGTGACATGGAGCTCTCTGGATTACATTCTCCTTGAGATTATCCATACGGATCACCAAACTGTTCATTACCTTATTATTATTATTATATATATATATATATATATATATATATATATATATATATATATATATACCCCTATTGCTACTCTGTTGTTATTCAATGTCAAATTTCATAACAGTTATGGTTTAGAGTCACTTGTTCCGATATTTATATCTTCGATAGATAAAGTTAATACTTCTCGTTCGATTCACCCTTAATTTTTCTGTATTTTAAATGTAGAGGGAATGTTCTAGTCAGACAGCTGTTTGTCCAAGCGCTGTGCTTATGGTCAAATCACGCTGAAACACAGGTTCTCATTTGATTCCATGAATTAAGCATTGTCGAGTCATCGTGTAAAAAGGGAACGGATTGAGAACACCGAGTACTTAAAACGGTCTCCTGCAATACACAATATATACCGGTTTTAAATAAGACATCATAAAGCGTAAAATCAATCAATTACACCTCAGGAAGACCTTTTCCGTTACAGGTACATGATGACTTAATATTAATGTCATACATATGTTTTTTAAAGATTTCACGCCAAGCAAGGCGCGAGTTCCACTAGCAAGGACAGGGTTACTCTAAGTGAAAGAAAGAGGAAAGAGGGTAGTTTGAAGAAAGGATAAAAAGCAGGATGTGGATCAGGATGAAGGCATCAGATGATGCAAATTGACATTAAATTTCAATATTTAAAAATTATAGCGATCAGGGAATGAAGTAGGTGGAAGGAGGTTTCTCTGTTGGGAAGTGTGAGAGAAGAGGCTGTTGAAGTAGATGTGTCTGTTTCGACAGTGAAAGGGTGGGATCGAGATGTCAACCTCGTAGCACGCTTAAATTATTGCAGTTGGGATACCAGTTAAAGTAGCCCGTCAGAGCAGCTGCCATGAAAATATTTGTAGAAAAGTGAGAGGGAAGCCACACCACATCTGTGAGAAAGTGACTGTAGATGAGATGCCAGATCAAGACTTATCACATTGCATACCCATCTCTGGATTTTGTCAAGGAAATCGAAATGAACAGGGCATATATGGCAACAGTAATATAGGCAGGAGTTGCCGAATTTTCAAGTAACTATATCAATAATGTCCTAAGACGTCTCCCCTGATGAAAAATTATTTTACACCCTACAACCATTTCCTCGCAGACGAAATGTCACAATTCTCTCACTGCTCTATTGGTATTTCCACGGAAAGTGTTCGGAAGAATTTAATTCCTTAGTTTCACCTGTTCTAAATTTCATGTTAACCAGCCATTCTACGCATATTGGAGCGACACCTTATCATTCCCTTTGTATTCTTTTGATAAGCAGCTGGACAGTTTCTTCCAGTGATTTTCTGTTCTCTGTAGCCGAACACCAACTCTATGTTTTCCGATCATTGCAATCGTAATTTCTTCAAGGCTAAACTGTTATATTCCCCACATCCTGATTCTGACACTGTAGCACTCAACATTGATTGGCTACCGGGAATTGCATAAATTGAACATCAGTGTCAAAAAGAACAGGTAGATTGTGGTTAATTTCCTGGACACGATAATTTTACCCTATCCAAGTCAAGGTATATCATTATCTGCCCTTCTCATGCTCATAAACTTCATTTTGTACCCCAGTTCTCGTTCATTCATATCACATATAAAATATACACCCATCATAAACCTTTACAATCCTTTAAATTATGTGGCAGTCTAGTGGCAGACAGGTGTCAATGAATACGAGTGTCCAGCTAATATATATATATATATATATATATATATATATATATATATATATATATATATATATATATATTACTAAATCCGACAAATATTTTAATAGATTTCTTTGTATGCGTTATTTTTTAGATACAAATATTTAGGTAAATGCTCTTTTTAATAAAGAGTGTTAAAAACATTTACCGGCCTGAATGTCCGAAAACTCTCATGTCCTATCCAATAGGAATTGAACCTGTATACAACATGAAAAATTTGTAGTCTAAAAGCAGTAATCCGGCCTCACTAACCAGAGATTTCCTCTGTAGCTAAATGGTATGGCACGACAGGTTATATGACGGTCCCGTGTAGGATACAGTTTCCATTCGATTTGGGTTTTTTTATAATGTTTATTCTAAACATTTAGTTAAAAATGTGTATATATAAAAATAACGTATGAAGAATATATATATATATATATATATATATATATATATATATATATATATATATATATATATATATATATATATATATATATATATATATATATATATATATATACTTTATAAGATATCTGAATTTTAGAATATTTAATATAATACATTCTTATTTAGCATCTCAGATTCAGTCACTTTCTCACTAACGTGACGTGGTTTCATTCTAAGTTTTATACACATATTTTCATGGCAAGTGCCTTGAAGAGATTTTTTTGACTGGTGAAATGAAAATATGAATTTAATCGGGCTACTATATTGGCATCTAGGTTTCAAACGTTTACTGTTAAAATATCTAAATGGAAAGCTCCCCTTTCACTCAAGAAGTTTATTTTCTCCAACTGTGGATCTCCCATCCGTTCCCTTGCTTCCCAGAAAAATAACAATCATCAAACATGCAACGCCAATTGCCATCTTCCCCTCTCTTTTATGCTTTTCTAAATCTTCCCAATTCCTCAGACTCTTTCTCACTTTACCTCCTTCTAACCCGCTTCGTACTACCGGCATTTCCAGACTGGGATGAAACGATTAAAAATATAAAAGGCAGGATGTGTGTGTGTGTGTGTGTGTGTGTGTGCGCGTGTGTGTGTGTGTAACGAATGCACAGCCGCAATTTTCAACGGATATGCCCCAAAATTTACATGCACGTGATCTAAGTTAGCGGAAAGGCCAAGGCTGACTTTCCCAACTCCCATCGATAGTGGAAATAATCGATTTTTGATGCTTCTACGGCAGTTTTCATGTAGTTTTCCGCCAAAATAACAATCATCAAACATGCAACGCCAATTGGAATCTTATATTTGCGTACACAGAAGGCAAAATGCAAAAGTATATGTTGATATTACTTTGACTAATTCTGAGAGAGGCTTTTCTTGTAAATTGTATTGAAACACACACACACATATGTACATACATACATATATAATTCGTATGTCTGATGAATTGTATCGTGATTACGGTCCCAATGTAATAAATTGTAACCCTGTAATATTAGTCTTTGAGCCTTACACATACTTTACGGTTTCCAAGGATAAAGAGAAATTATGATTTTTGTCGTGCTTTTAAAACCAAGTAAATTTAAAAATTAGTTACTCCAAAATTCGCTTGAGGATGAAATGGAACGAATGTCTTTAATTTAATTACAAAAATTAAATTCTAGCTCCCATATCTCAAACATGTTTAGAACTGTGTAGCGAAAAAGACATATTTTAAATCAATTAATTTATAAGGTTAATGCTCTGTAAATTTACATTGAGCACTATTTTGTAAAAATAAAAATATCTATGAGAACACCGGATTATATATCTTACTATTTTTTCTTATATATATATATATATATATATATATATATATATATATATATATATATATATATATATATATATGTATGTATGTATGTATGTAAATAGATTTTTTTTAATTTCTGTACGAATATTTTCCCGCACCGTGTGTATACATATATATATATACATATATATACGCACAGTACGGGAAATTGTACGAATTTTTTTCCCGCACTGTTTATGTGTGTTTGTGTAAATATATATATATATATATATATATATAGATAGATAGATAGATAGATAGATAGATAGATATACATATATATATATATATATATATATATATATATATATATATATATATATATATATATATATATATACACATATTAAAATTTGGTGATGATAACATCAAGGTTTAGGTTTGTTTTTCTGCTAAAGGTACTAGCAACTTATCAGTAACATATTGTAGAATGAATGACGCAGGATATCAAAATATTTTGGAAGCAAATTTAATGATTTCAGTCGAAAATCTTGAACTTTCTTGTGATTGGATCTTCCAGCAAGATAATGATCGTCAGCACACTAGGAAGAATTGGCTTCCTAACAATTATGTAAATATCCTGAAGTGTCGAAGTTAGTCCCCAGATTTAAACCCAATCGAGAATCTGTGGCGTTATATGAAAATTCAAATTCAATCAAGAGCTCCAACAAACATCCCGGATCTGATGACCTTATGCCAAGAAGTATGGAACAAAATACCTACTAAATGTTGCAAATCATTGAGAACTACAAGAAGAGTTGGTTGCTGTAAAGTGAATAATGGTTATTCTACAAAGTATTATATGAAGATTATATGTTCTTTTTTGTAATATACGAATAATTTTTCACACTTGAAAATGGGTAAATCGGACTTAATTCTATTAAATTATTTTGTTCTGTTTTCTATGCATATTTCGTTATTATGCATGTGTACATAGTTAATTATATGAAAATATGGTAATTCATTAGTTAAAAATACAAGAATTAAAAATTTGTATGCGTACGAATATTTGTTCCACTCACCACCACCAATGTATATCAGTTATAGCCACAGACCAGCAGAGAAAGACGTAAGGACATCTGCGCCATGAAAATCTCTTTCTTTTGTTGAAGTCAGGTATTCGCGACAATAAACAATCAATTCCTCTGCCGGGTGATTAATTCTACTTCCAAACTGCGCAGAAGAAACTCAGGCATAAAAGTCTCCTCAATTCACACACCCCTCATTCTCCTCTTTTTCCGCCATCATTCTCTCTAGGCGTACGTCTCTCTCTCTCTCTGTATCTCTCTCTCTCTCGCTGTTTGTCTTCTACCTCAGCACCGTCCAGGTGGGCGATTAAATAATTCAAGCAAGAGAAAAGACGGTAAACGCTAAATTACTTTTGTGCCATCAAATCTGCAGCCACACAATGTAAAGACTCTGACAAGTTGTATTTTACTTCGTATATAGAGAATATATCCAAAGGCAAAAGAAGAAGCTTATTGATGGCCAGTCGAATGTAAATATAATGCAAGTAGGGTAGGAACATAGAAAGAATGAGGCGATTTAGATAGATAGATAGATAGAGAGAGAGAGAGAGAGAGAGAGAGAGAGAGAGAGATGCAGAGAGAGACAGGCAGGGATAGATAGATGTCAAGTGATTGAAATGGGTCAAGAAACTGACAGTAGATAGAGAGAAAGATATATATATATATATATATATATATATATATATATATAGATAGATAGATAGATAGATAGATAGATAGATAGATAGATAGATAGATAGATTAAGATACATCCACAGATAGATAGATAGATAGATAGATAGATAGATAGATAGATAGACAGACAGAGATGTCAAGTGATTGGGATAAGTCAAGATATCGTTGGATAGATAGAAAGATAGATAGACAGACGAAGAGACAGCGATAGATAGATATCAGTTGATTGAGACGAGTCAAAGAGACTGATAGATAGATAGATAGATAGATAGATAGATAGATAGATAGATAGATAGATACCAATTAATTGAGATAGATAGATAGATCTAAGGAGCGATAGATAGATGTCAATTAAATGACATAGATAGATAGATAGATAGATAGATAGATATGAACATTGTTGAGATAGACATGATATTATGAGTTGTGTATTCGATAGCGGATTTGAATGAAAAATCAGAACAGTGTTGGAGTTTGTATCGAATTCACTGTATTCAAGAACGCACAAATTCATTTTAGAAAATTATAAATCTATTTTCCTCCCCTTATTTATAGGTCATATAGTAGGACAAATTGAGCTCATTCGCCCTGGTTATTAATCACCCTCGTGGAAAGTAAACTCGTATTTCTAAATCGGTTCATCTTCGGGTAGTCACTTCATTTCGTAAAACCCTAGAAATCGCTATGTAAATCACACAAAATTTATATATATATATATATATATATATATATATATATATATATATATATATATATATATATATATATATATAATGATACTGCTATTTTGTATATATATTTGTGTATCAAGAGGGATGAATATCGAGGAGAGAGCGTTTGTAGTCATAGATAATGATAAACTTGAATTGCACTTTATGTAGATTGGTAGTTTCCTGTTTGAAGCAATTATC
>OZ010578.1:17366569-17379069 GCA_963932145.1 Acanthosepion lycidas | reverse complement strand
GATTATCTTTCTTTTATTTATTTCCGTTTGGCTTTGTATTTAAATTTACCGAAATTGCTTTCGTTGGCTTTGTGGAAGAAAATATGGAAAATGAGAGAATCACGAAAAGGAAAAAACATGCTGAATGCCTAGAAATTCAAATGAAAAATGCTTTCTCATTTGAGTTGCATGGCCCACCTCACGATTTTTAGGATCAACCCGCGTGATTTGAAACATATTCAAGATATCTCTTCAATCCACTCTGAATGAGGTTCGCCTCTTTTATACCGCACGACCGATCAGTACACATTTCCCTTTTGTTATTACATTTGACTTTGCTATTTTCTACATATTATTTTTATTGATACCAATAAGTTTACTTAGCTATTTTGTATCTTTTCTTTTTAAGAACATTTTGTTTTTGACATTTTCATATTAACGGAAAACGTTTAGTACTTATCATTTGAAATTAAGTGACAACAAGCCTCTACAAATATCTAGCACCTTCCGCTGTATCCACGAAAGTATCAACACTGCTTGTTTTATCTAGATCGAAGCCTCTTATTAATTTTAAATCTCGAGTGAATAATCTTTAGCTTGCATTCAAATAAACACTATATTATGGATACTGTTTTCTTTTACATACATGCAAATGACACTTGTTTTTCCAACGTTTCCTAAGGAATATTATTTTTTATATTCTCGGACAATCGTTTGACAATGCGTTTGACTAACTATTTGAATATGGCCGAAAGCAAGTCAGTTTCATTATTTCAAGTTCGTCTTCCGCCATATCTGAGTAAATATATTTTCTTTGGAGAGTGTAATGAAAACTCGGAGTGTAGTTCGGCTTAATGTCCCTTTATTAAATGAGTCTTACCGTTTTGTCTGAGACGGCATGGTTTATTTATACAAATCATAAGACAGGGGAGGTAATCGGGTTGTTTTACTATAAGGCAGGGGAGGTAATTGGGTTCTCTTACGGCTTTTTTTCCTCCTAGGCCGAGACAAAATCATCCAGGTGGCTGGTTCTCTTGACAATTCACTGGCATCGTTTTCATGGCAGCTGATCCGGGCTTACAGAATGTTACAGAAACAGCAGTCAAAACTATTTCTTCTCATATTTCCTTTGTCTTCTTGAAGTTGGACGCTGTGATTCTGAAAACTGATTATCAGAGTCTGTGGTAGTATACTCTCATTTCATGAGAGCTATTCTGGAGTCGATCTCTGAATCGTCACTATCGGGGACTTTTTCCTCAGGAGAATCCAATAATTTTGTGTAGTCTTGACTCTCAAGAGGGAGATATATTGCTTCAGGTGAGAATTGCTCCTCCCTCTGGTTTGATAACTCCCCGGCAGGGGCCAAATCTCTAAGAGAAACGTTCGATTGCCTCCCCTCTGGATGCTGGATGTGAGCATAGAGGGGTGTCACCTCGAAGAGTTCTACCTTACTCACAGGAGAATCGTAGTTGCTTTGTCGAACATGATTTCTTAGTAAAACATTACCTGGCAAGTTGATCCACATAGAGAGGGATATCCCGGCTGAACTTCGCCTTGGAAATTTTAAACATCTTCTGTGTGATGTTGCATTACTTCTTGTACGCAATAGTGTTTTTATAGCGTACAGAGACTTTGTTATTACATCTTCCAAATATCTAATTTGTAGGATTTTCGCTTTCAAATGCTAACTGTACTATAGTATGGCATTATATCTCTCGCACTGTCCATTGCCTTGAATATTGTATGGAGTAGTCCGGCTTACGGCCACCTCCTGTACCAATAGGGATCTCTCTTATTTAGTCGAACATAAAAGAGGTCCCCTAATCTTTATGAATAAAAGCTGAAGCTCCGAATATTGAGAACATTGAACACAAACCGCGTATGACCGTTGTTCTACTTATATCTGGACAGGGAAAAATCAAAAGGGAATCGCAGGTACTTGTCAACGACAGTTAGTAGATATTTATTTCGGGATTTAGATGGAATAGAACCCTTAGAATCCACGCTTAGCCTTTCAAACGACTGTGTAGATTTTATAAGGGTTTCCGGTTCGGGTTTATAGAACCTTGTTTTCATTCAAGCGCAAATCTGACAACGGTTTTTTATTCGTTTTATAACCCCAAATGAAAAGTGCAAATTCATACTCGTGATATCTGGATGACAGAGATCGTTATGAACTTCTTGTTACTCTTCGGTGGTCTTTATGGATCTACAAACTCTTTATAGCACGTCTATCGTTGCATTTTCTTTTCCCGATTTATAGAAAACGTCAAACGAAAAAACAGAAAAGCTCTACTCTCCATCTCGCTATATTTAATTTTATATTTTGTATTATATCTTGGTATTTAACATGAAAGAGACTGACTTTTAGTCAGTGTGATTAATTTAAATCTGTTAGCAATTAAGAAATGTTATCTTATTTCTAACACCTTGATTTGTGCAGGAGCCTCATTTTCAACAGTTGAATGTCAGCGCTCAGATTTTGACAATGTTCAAAACGCCACAGTGTACTCGGATTGATTTAACGCGGCAGGTCAGACGTTATCGGAAGAGTCGGTCTCTACTTCTAGGAGAATGTCAGGATTCACTGAAGTGATGGCTGAGTTGGCAATATCTCTTTTTAAATCTTCAAAAACTTTAACAGCACAAGGTAACGCAAATTTGGTAATTTTCCTAAGTGGGCGTATTTTTCAGAAAAGAGGGTATGCATTGACAATAATGAATGAACACAGCCATGGTTCGTCTCAAGGCAGCTATGGTGCAGGGAATAGGTAGTTTTAACAGTGGTTTTAGCTGTTCAGGATCTGGCTTTATAATTCCTTTTCCCACAATATATCCAAGTGGTCTAATGTTTGTCGACCCATAAGAACTCTTGTCATTGTTGAGTGTGGGGTTATATTATTTGACAGGCGCCAAAAAACCGTTTAAAGTTGCATTTGTGGTGTGCGTAATCCTGGTCGTAAAGTGTCACATTATCTATATATATAGACAAAGATGCCTTGTAGATTTCTTCAAAATTATTTTATCGCGGAGCCTCTAAAAACTGGAAACCTAGTTAGTGGCCACAAACGGAATCCTTCGGAAAAGATAAAGTCGACTACCCGCTTCAAAACCGTATAAGGATTATCTTTAGGGTATATAGCTACTTGGTGGTATGCATTCCTTAAGGCTACTGTGATAAACCTTCTGTATTTGGCGATCTCGTTTATAATCTCGTCAATACGGTGTATAGGAGTGTTTACATTTTTTGAGTTAATGTCTAGGTTATGATCATCCCTTTTTATTTTTATCCGAGGACGTTATTAATATTTCTGTTCTCCATAATGATCTGCTTTCTTCGATTGATCCCTCTCTTAACATGCTTTTTCAATGTTATTTCTGCTTTAATAGACGTTTTGGCTTGGTTTCTTTTGCTTTACGGCATAGCAACCACAATGAACTATTTAATGCCGACTAATTTTTTTTTCAAAATCGTGTATTTGTTAATATATTTTTTCAAAAATGTATAGCTGGTAATATTTTTTTTTTTAAATATATAGCTGGTAATTATTTTTTTTCAGAAATGTATAGCTGGTAATATTTTTTTCGGAAATATATAGCTGCTAATAGAGGTTTTTAAAAATATATTGCTGGTAATATTTTTTTCATAAATTTATAGCTGGCAATATTTTTTTCAGAAATGTTTAGCTGGTAAAAATTTCTTTTTTCAGAAATGTATAGCTGGTAATATTTTTTTCTAAAAAGTGTAGCTGGTAATAATTTTTTCATATATGTATAGCTGGTAATTTTTTTTTTTTTTCATAAATGTATAGCTGGTAATATTTTTTTTCCAAAATCTATAGCTGCTAAATTTTCTTTTTTTTTTCCAAAATGTCTGGCTGTAAGACCTGCTCTGTATGCAGTGTCTTCTGTAGCGATAAGTTTTTGAATTGGCGGAGGGGTGCGGGCAAAAATAAGATGTCTGTCATAGAGGACTCTCTTCTTTTTTTCTGCTTGGACCGTTTGAACTTGTGGACTAAGAGGAGTGTGAGTACTTAACAACACTTGTTTGTAGTTATGAACAAGATTGCTTTTCTGCCATATCCAAAGATTAAGATTTTAATGTGCTGAAGATACTGTTCTAACCTCTCTTCTAGGGGATTACCGGGTAGATACCAATACATGCCGTGTAAAGATTATGTTTCGCCTCTTCACAAAATTTCCAGCCGAAATCTCCATCGTACTCTAGTAAGTTTTTTTAGTGAGAAATATTGGTACATACGGATATGGAACCAAGGTGCATTAGGATGTTCTCTATCTGTATCAGTTATAGGCGTAGATGAACTGTTTTCCAGTGGAAGCAAGAACTCTTCGAATAATCGTTTCCAATATTGCCAGACATAGTGAGACAGTAGAGACGGCTCAGCAGAATGCAGGTTGAGATATTCTGGTTTAAGGAATTTATTTTACGTTCAAAAAATTGTAAAGAAAACTCGGTGTCTAGTTCCGCTTTATTGAACGCAACTGAAGAGTCTTGCCGTTTTGACTAAGACGGCGTAACGTATTTAAGAAAATCATAAGACAGCGGCTGTTTCTTATCACAGGGAGTAGAGAATAATGATTGCTCGGAGTTTCGAGTACTTTTTCCTTCCAGTAATATTTGTCTCTTTGCTACAACTCTTTGTCTTGTTTCTTCATTGTGTCAAATACTTTATTCCCAGCTTACATCTGCGTGCCTGACATTCTATGAGATTTAAGAGTATTCAAAATATCAAGCATTCTTTTTTTTCTCTTTACTTGAGCGTTTTTGAGTGCAAATATTATTAGTATTAGGTTGGTGCAAAAATAATGTCGTTTTCTCACATAGTAACATATGTGAGAAAACGACATTATTTTTGCACCAACCTAATATTAATAAGATTACCTTCCTCTCTCTCTCTCTCTCTCTCTCTCTCTCCCTCTCTTTGTGCATGTGCTTTTTGTCTCGTCAAGAAGTGGGAGATCATTTCACATCACAGCTTCCGATCCATTATCTCTCTCAGCAGCACTTTAGACTTTATATTCAGTCTGTTTTTGATACTTGTCCGTCCATCTATTTGCAAGTAGATTTCAAATGATTTTACGCTTTACTTTCTCTTTCTCCTCATATTTATTGGGATTTCCACCCTGTGATTTATATTTTAGCAGGTACGTATTTGTCGTTTCGTTTCTGAAATTCACTGTATCTATTCAAAAGCACTTCGTATCATTTACGAGGTCAGATCAAAAATTATAGGAACTCTTGAAATGGTAACGGAGCTAAAACATGCAGTATGAGCCGTTTGTCTCAGATTAATTGTGAACTCTGTCGAACATACACATTAAGCTATAATGTTCTCGCTAACTTAGATTCTTATAAAGAATCGAAGTTAGCGAGTTCTTGGACGGAAAGCGTGTAGAGTGTGGTCGTCTCATCACACCACAGAGCTCTCATCAGTGCAGCTGGTTTTACTCAAGAACAACATTACCCCTGTTTAAACAACCGCCATACTCTCCAGATAAGGCATATTGCATCTTTTCCTTTTCAAAAATACATTAGCAGCTAACAGGAAAAAGATTTCTAGAAGTCGTGGAAATCCAAGAGAACACAGCAAGGCAAATGTATCCTACAAAATGATTTACAGGAAAACTTTCATCAAGGGAAACAACACGGGATAAGTTGTGTTACATCTGAACCGGACTTTGAATGAGATTAAATGCTGAAATGATATGTGTTTTATTTTTATAGCCGCATTTCAGATATCAGGCAAGTAGATTGCTCGAACGGTTATGAAACTGATTTTACAGTCTAGGAAATTTGTGTGTCTTAAGATCTTTCCTCCAATTTAGATTGTCATTCATTTTCAGTGCTCTGCTGGAATATAGCTACATCCAGTTTGAAAATATTATTTGAATTACGAAATCCATAAACACCTGTAAAGGTAAATATCGATTTTCCCAGGAAAAAGATCGAACATAAGGAGTTATTACGTAAATTCGAATTCCAAGTACATCATTGTGCTTGAAGATAGGAATCAAATATTTTCTGTGTTCTGTGTATCCGCTAATTATCTTTTGGCACCAAAATAGGAAATAAAAGCAAATTCTTATAGGTTAAGTAGTATTCAAGTCTCGCATAGTGATAGTAATTTTCTTTTTGACTTTCAGTCTGCGGAGGATAGGAATTTGTAGAGAGCAACTTTCAAAGGCGCCCTGAAGTAAAAGAACGCATACAAAAAATAACCCACGAAAAATATAGGATGAGTCTGTGTACTCTTTATCCGATTACGAGTGAACATCTGTAAAATTAATTTTTAACGTCAATAAATATCTGAGTGAAGACCATGTCACGTACAAAAAAAAGATGCAGTTTATGAAACCCGAGAGCGAGAAAACGGAATAAGAACCAAATTATAGCATATTATATCAGCGACTTCTATATTTGATGAGTCTCAAAGATTATTCTGCTATTATCGAGTGCATTTTCTAAAAAGATCCAAATTTACACGTGTCTTGTGAAGTATTTATTATGTAAAATCTCGTATTATATTTTTTTTAAAAATTCAACCACCATTAGATTCTAGAATAACTACACTTTGTGATAAAATTAGAAATGTATTTTCAAGCATGCATTAGAGCAATGATTCTCAACCGCCTGGTATTCCACGGGACCCTTTTAATTGTGCCGTGAAATATTCTCAAAGCATATATATATATATATATATATATATATATATATATATATATATATATAAGGATGTATATATGTATATATAAATAGATATATAGATATGTATATATATATATATAGATATATATATAGATATGTATATATATACATAGATATATATATAGATATGTATATATATACATAGATATAGATATATATATATATATAGATATATATATATAGATATGTATGTATATATATATATATAGATATGTATATATAGATATATATATATAGATATATATATATATAGATATGTATATATATATATATATAGATATGTATATAGATATGTATATATATGTATATATAGATAGATATGTATGTATATATATAGATATGTATGTATATATATATAAATATATACATATTTATCTATATCTATATATATATATATATATATATATATATATATATATATAGATAGATAGATAGATAGATAGATAGATATATGTGCGTGTGTGTGTGCGTTTGTGAAAGTAGTAATGGTAGAGTGTGAGTTTTTGAAGAAAATGAATTAATGTATTAATCTTTTCTTCAAACAAATTCTCTCCATCATTTTCCATTGTTATTTTAAATACCTCGTTTTAATAATCATCTTTAAAATAAAGAATTAGGCTGTACCCTTCATGCATTTTCGATTTCAAAAGAAATATCACACATTAGCAGCATGGCCCGGCGTTGCCCGTGCTTGATTCAAAAATCGTCCGACTCATACAGGAATCGCTATCACTTGACTTAAAATATTTTTGCCCTTCCTTGCATTTAAAGAAGTACCCTTTATCGTGCTGATGTTGCTACATGCCTTACTTCTTGCCTATCCCACACTGCGAATTTTTTCTAACCTCTATACTAAACATTAGATCTGTCTCGAAAAAAGAACTAAACAAAATGAACACAAAACGATCATCTTTAAAAAAGGACTTGTAACTGGAAAAACCGAATGAAAAAAGAATGTTAACAACAAATACTTTTTAACACCCAACCCAGTTCTGTGGAATCAGAATCAACATTGAGTTTAAGCAAGCGAATGAGCCAATTGGAGTAAAGTGCCATGCTGATTTAAATTTTTCCCACTTGTGATGAATGCAGCTATCGATTTTTTTTGCATGCTAGCATGTTAGATAATATTCGTGTCAGTCAGCTGTTGGCTCTCACGCTGGCCAATAGAATTTTCCTGTCTATTCGTGGCAGCCAGCTATAGGCTCTCACTCTGGCCAGTAGAAAATGGCCGCAACCTACATGAAAACTGGCGTAGAAGCATGAAAAAATCGATTATTTCCATTATCGATGGGAGTTGGGAAAGACAATGTCGGCCCTGGCCTTCCCGCTACCATGGAGTATGTGCATGTCAATTTTGGTGCAAATCTGTCGATAATTGAGTCCGTTACACACACACACACACACACACACACACACACACACACACACACACACCTGCCTTTTATAGATAGAGATTAGCAAAAATATCTTTAACAGTTATATTGAAACGTTCTACTTCTTATTTATATGAGTTTGCCTACTCATAGCTAAATAACATAAAAATAAAAAAGAAGAAAGACAACAGTAAACTGAATAAGAAATGTGACTTTATTTTTTCTTTCTTTTTTTTTTCTTTCAGGACGTAAGCGATCATGGCTCTCCATCTATCATCAGCAACTTCCCTGTCTCTGCTTTCTCCCCCAAACCACGCTCTATCATACACTTGCTTAAACCCGCCAGGTATGTCATGCGTTGTATTCCCTTGTCTCTCTTTCCCTCTATTCGACCCGGAAGTATCAGGTTCTCCAGACCCTTCTTCCTCATTATGTGTCATAGAAACTTCAGTTGTCACTTCTTATAAGTATAAGCCTCCTCCTTGTTTGCATCCTCCCTAAGACCTTCTTGTTGCTCACATGCTCGGTCCATGATATCCTTAACTTCCGTCTGTAGAGCCACATTGATCGCAAATCCGAACAAACATTAAAGAAATCGCGAAAAAACACCAGGTACATATGTCACTTTAAATAAGCTGCACAAAAACTGGAATAGAAACATTGTTAATAAAGTAATTTCATAATAGTTTTTATTTTTTTTTAAATACATGGTTTTATGTCATAACATTTAAATGTATACCCTTCAAAAATGTTGGTAAGTTTATCATGATATTTTCATTTCCTCTTTAGTGTGCCGTTACTTAAAAAGTTGAGAAACACTGCTTTAGAGCAGCAGTCATCAACATAGTGTTTACTTTAATCCTTTCCCTGTGTCAAGTTAAACAATGATTAAGAAAATCTACCTCGTTCACTGGGCAAATAATAGTAATAGTTACCAATTTAATCTGACTGCTCCTTCTTTCGATTAGTATGTTTCAATCTTATCTCGAGGCAGATCATTAAACTTGTGGCTAAGTAAACCATACATAATTATTTCAAGAATCGTCTTTATATTTTTGCGTTTCCTCATCGAAGTATTTGAAAATGGAATGGCATTTACCAAGTCCCTCTTAAATATAAATGTAATGTTTTGATAACGCAACTTTGACGATAGCAGTCTTTATAAATCAGCCATGTTCTCTCAAAGTAGAGTCACGATACCTGTGTCACCACAGATGCCTTTCTGTTCGTTCCAACATGACGTAAATAAAGAGATTTTTTTAACATTATCAGTACGAAGGCAAAAAACATATTTCAATGGAGAATTCCTGTACAATAATTTTCAAAGGTTAATGCATTTTCAAAAAAAAAAAAAAAAAAAAAAAAAAAAAAGAAGGAATAAAATTTTATTAAAATACAAATACACAAGTAGCTTTTATTCTTTGTAATAATTCTGGGTTTTGTTTCGTTTTTTTTATTTATTTTTTTTTGTATTTATAATGGGGAGCCTCATTTCATTTTCTTAATGTCTGTCGTTTTTTTGGAACCACCAACTTAATAATACATTTAACGTCTCTCCTGCGGTGATTTTCATCCTAAGATAAACAAAATCGTTTTGATTTCGTATTCAATCATCAGTTTGATTTACGACATAATGAATTGCGTTATACATAATTTACTAGTTTAAGGCAAACAGTCTATCATTTGTAAAGGTTTCGCTAAGTATAACATACAGATTTTGTGTATGTTTATTTTTTTTTTGAAGTTGTGTAATCACGTAAATCAGTTGAACGTTCTCTAATAACTGAATACAATAAAGCAATATTTCATACGGTTTCATGTCATTTAAATTGTTGATTAAATAAAACATTTCCTTTGAAGAAAGTTAAATATTTTCTTCATTGCGTAAACCAGAAAATCTGATCTTAATTCATTATTTACACCTGAATTTTTATTAATATTTTTGAACAATCACATCCCCTTTTCATAGGTTTGTATTACACTCTAAAACAATTCCACGTAACCAAATTTTTCAGTAGATATTTTCAGCTGATCACAACAAACACATTGGATTACTCAAGCACTAGGTTATACGTCTCCGACGACACATAGCTTAGTGGATAAAAGTTTCGATTGAGTAATCAAAAAGTCAACTTGTCCCAAAGAGTTGTGACACAGCAGAGGGAACAAAAATGTGGTGAATTGAGTTACTAAATGAAACTAAATCATAATGAAATATCCAGAATATGCGTGGCACGTGGTACTAGAAAAATCTACCACTGCCGACTAAATGTAGGGATTGGTTTGATAGTCAAAATTATATCACCTGAAGAATGTCGGTGCGTACAAGAATCAAAATGTAGTGAATATGGCAATAAAGATGAGGGCAACAGCCCGAACGATATAAATAATGTAAGCAGATACGATACCTCATCTAACAAATATAGAGAGATTCTGATGAAGGCCGGAATGCACAAATACCGAAATGTGAATATAGCAATAAATGTGAGGGCAACAGTGCGAACGATAAAAATAGTGTAAATAGATACAATACCTCATCCCAGATATATAGACAGATCCTGTGAAGGCCGGAATATACAACTGCCGACATTTCAGGAATATAGCAATAAAGATGAGGGCAACAGTCCGAACCATATAAATAGTGTAGATACAATGTATCATTTCAGAAATATAGACTGATCGTGATGAAGGCCGGAATATGCAACTGCCGAAATGTCGGGAATATGGGAAAAACGAGGGCAACAGCCCAAACGATATTAATAGTGTAAACATATACAATACCTCATCTTAGAAATATAGACATAACGTGATGAAAGCCGGAATATACAGCTGACAAAACGTCGTGTATGTAGGAATAAAGATAACGGCAACTCTCCGAACGATGTGAATAGTGTAAATTATTTAAACAATATTTTCAAAACTGTACTTCTCTACCAATGCTATATTTTTAAACAAACACTGTCTCACTTGCTTAACTTTCTAGTATGCTCATGTTTAATCAACTCGGCCGACTGTCTTGAAATGACAGGAACAAGTAAAGAAACCTAAGATCGCACTATATTGCTGGTAAGTTCAGGGGAGACTGCAAACAAAACTAGTAAGTCGTGTTTACCGCAGTATCTTTAGTAACGGAAATACATTTTATATAGGGAAAATTTTAGAATGACGGAGATAGATATTTCGAGAGCTTGATGCGGAAAGATGCATTGGTACATCTCACAGTAAGTAAATAGAATGACTGAAATAGCTTTAGTAGCATCGACTGTTTTCTTATTTTTTATATTATATCTTTTTAAGACATCGGTGATCATGGCTCTTAAACTATAATCTTTTTGTTGCACTAAGTAACATTGTTTAATATATGTTAATTCCTGACCCTGTTTTATAATACAATCAATCATACATTAAGTTGGTCACTTTCTGCTTTTATTGAGTGGACTAAACATAACCACATCTTTGGTACTGGGCGTTATCTCCAATTTAGACCCCAACAAGGCTAGTAGTGGAGACGGGATACCAGCCATTGTCTTGAAGAAATGCGCTCCTGAACTAGCGCCAGCCCTTTCTAAACTATACAACTACTGCCTCAAGGAATCTTGTTTTCCTGACTGCTGGAAGTCCTCTTCGATCGTTCCTGTCTTCAAGAACTCCGGCGACCTCTCTGACCCTTCCAACAACCGTCCTATCAGTCTCCTTCCCCTCTTCGGCAAAGGTCTTTGAAGCCCTAATCAATATCGAGGTGGTAAACCACCTCACATCCCATAATCTGCTCTCAGAAAAGCAATATGGTTTCCGCTTTGCCCGATGTACAGCTGATGTGCTTACGGCCATCACTGAAACTGTCTACCGAGCTCTTCAAAATTACGGGGAAGCCCGTGCCGTGACACTAGATATCTCCAAAGGATTTGATAGGGTTTTGTATGCCTGCCTTCTTCGCAAGCTCCAGGGTTATGGCATTACGGGTCGATTATATAACCTAATACAATAACTCCTGTCAAACCGTGAATTGAAAGTCGTTCTCAACGGATTCTCATCCAGTTCCTATCCTACGAACGCAGGTGTTCCTCAAGGCTCCATCCTAGGCCACACTCTATTCCTTTTCTACATAAATGACCTTCTTGACGCCATAAATTCCCAAGATGGCATCTACGCGGATGACACCACAATTTATTCCTGCCTCAAAAACAAATCTAGTCTCTCTGACAAAACTGACCTGGCCGTGCGTCTCGAAAAGTACCTCCAATCGATTGTGCACTGGGGCAAGAATGGCTGGTCAACTTCAACACTTCTAAGACAAAACTCTATTAATCACCAGAGAGATCCTTCCCTTCCCTCCATTAGAATGTCTGACGATCAACTTCTCGAGAGCAACTCTCTGCGGCTTCTCGGTCTCACGTTGACTGCTGACCTGAGATGGA
>OZ010578.1:17351423-17366369 GCA_963932145.1 Acanthosepion lycidas | reverse complement strand
AGTCCAATCCAATACCAGAAAGAAAAATAAAAAAGAAAGTGAAGCACCATCTTCTTAATGGTAATTTTTTTTTTTTAGGCATCTCACCCCAAGCAAGGCGGGAAGCCACTAGGCCGCAAAAGGGTTACAGAAAATTTAGAGCAAGATCAGATAGGAGTGATAGAAGAAATGATGAGGGTAGTGGATAGATCAAGGCAACTGGAGATGTCGATTGACATTACACTTGAATAGCTGGAGATTATAGCTCACAGGAAAACATGAATAGAAGTGAGTTCCCAGTGTTGAGAGAGATGGAGAATCCGGGGAACTTGCAATCAATTCTGATGCTTAATGTTAATAATTTAAGTGTTTCACACTCGCATAACTGATGATAAATAACCCGGATATCAAGGTACATTTTTCATCATCATGTAACTTATCTGTTTGTATAAAAAACAGTAATTTAGCCTTCAAAAACAATTATGGAATACCTGGTTTCGTATTTTTTCTATTTAATCAGTTTTTTCATTAAAATAAACCTCCCGTTATAAAGTAAATCATATTAACACAGAAAATTAAAGAATGAATGCCTCTAGACTTAGATATTGGTTTATATCTCAACAGTGGTCGGTACTCAAACCAAATAAAACTCAAGATTTGAGATGGCATTTAATGTGGATATTTTTGCACTAAATATGACACAAGGCCGAAATAGGAAAAAGAAGATGTGGTACCATATTGCTACAAACAGTAGTATGCTTCAAGGGCAATATATTTTATGTGCAGAATGAAGTCTTCAGTCAGCTTGCATATCGAATGTACAATACTGCAGTGGAAGTCGGGGTGTTCAATAGTTTATGTTCGCTTCTTACAATAAACTCCTTCCGGCGAAATTGTCAGTCCCGTTGAACAATGATTCTTGTCGTCCCGCACAGCGTCTCGCGCTACTAGACAGGTAATGTTTCAAGATTAGTGTGTCATTTCAATCACAGGTAACGAATTTATGAACTCGTCCGTCAAACAACCATGAACGGATCGTTTAAGTTGACATCATGTCTTCCAGAACAAAGGCCGTGGGTCAGAGAGGCCAGTTTTCGGCCGTAGAAAAAAAAAATAATTTCAAAGCCCTTCCATATTCGCGATAGAAGAAGCGCTCTATTCTGGATAAACAGCGGAACCCCGTTTCGCACGAGCGCCCACTCATAAAGGAAAATGCTCTAAGGTCGACTTCCTTCCAGAATTCAACTTTCTCATTCGTTTGTGCACACATACGATGTAGATGCGGAACATTCGGAGAGCAGGCTCGGCTTTCTACCCAGCGTCCGACTAGTTCATTTTCAGTTAACGCCGTGTAACATACACGTCTATTCCATCCATTGAAAAGGCTCAGGAAGAGAAACTATTTCCACGCGCCCAATCGCAAACCAAAATATCGCGGTTGATCTCGACCCCTGTTATCTTTTCATACCTTCTGATTTCTATGAGGACTTGGTCAGTCACGGCACTGACCATTACAAGCAAGGACATAATGTCGACTTCAGTCAGAATACCTGACCGTCGTAGTAGCATCAGGTAGCGTAAATCCGCTCAAGACCGAATTAACTTCACTTCTGAAGCAAGAGTTCAAATGCAAGGTAGACCAAAGGCGAGAGAGGACAACCTTCAAGAAAGTAGGGAAACAATGCGTAAATTTCCTATATTGATAAAAATCACGCCCATCATGGAGGTTGCATATATGAATCGGGTCCTGTCTGCTGTGAGAACAGGCTCAAGCAATCGATGGTCAAAAATATCGAATGCCTTGAACTGATCGGAATTGATCAGCGCTGCTTCTCTCTGTTGTTCTAGAATCAATAGTATCAAATGAAGGTTGTCATAAACAATCCTGCATTTTACAACATAACTCAGGTCCAAATAGACTAGACAGGACAGCCTTCAAACGGTTGTCTAGGATCTTTTCCAAAATCTCTAACACGCTAATGGCCTAAAATAATAATGTCATGCCCCAACGTTTTTGTCCGTGCGTCGAAACTTGATCACGTCCCTAATTATGGGTTGCGTAGTAGTCCCTTTTCTGATCCAATTATTGTAAATGACTTTTAACAAGAAAACAGGTACGGGCAACTGCCTAAAGTATAATTTGTAGGGAAGACGGTCCAGGCGTGGAGATTTGTCCCAGCCAATATGTTTCGATGTTTCAGATGATAACCTTGAAACCAGGAATCAGTTGCCTCAAGGCGAGTATATTCGGTAACATATTCGTCGAACTGAGCAGACCCGGCTTCCTGATTACAACAGAATTATAAAATAAGTGTAACGATATATGAATACTGGGAATGAATATTTCGGATGCTAAAGTTTATTAATAGTATTTTTATGTTTAAGACGTATATTTGAGTTTCTTTCTGCCCATCAATAATAATTACATGAAGCATGTTTTTAGTGACTGCTTTCAGCGAAAACATCTTAACTTTACTTCAACGATATCACATCTAATTCATGTAAAGATTTCATAGAATTTTACTGAATATTTTATGTTGTAACGCTAAATTAATGTCCCGTTTCAGCTTTATTCGTCTGAAATTTTAAAAAGTAGGATGAACGATTCTGTCACCTAGTAATACATGCTTTGCTATTACTAAATGACTGAATTATAAAAAAAATGTTATTTTATCAATGAAAATTACTTCAAGTATGTAAAACCAGAAAATTTAAAGAAATTTTCGAAACAAATAAAATATTATTCATTGTAAGTGTAATGAAAGAATACACTTACCACGTCGGGTAAAGCGGACATGTACCTGTACAGCGTGTAAATCCAATATGGCCGATGTCGTGAGAAAGCGACGATGTCACGCGTGGTCGCGACAAGCGGCCATTTACAATCTCCCCACTACGTATGTTTAACTCTACTTTTTTGAATACGATCGGAGCGTTTTGGACTGTTGGAAGGTGCAGTTGATTTCTAGTGGGTTTATGTGCATTGGAATTTTTTACATCAGATGTATATTTTCCTTTTGGCTTTTGCGATTTCTTTGTTTCTTAAAGCTATCTTATTAACTTTATAAAATGATTTTTATGCAGTGAGTGCATTCCTGGATGATCAAATATATTTTTTGTATTTGTTGAAAAAACAAGGTTTTAGAGATCAGAATAAAATAAGGCTTAAATTTCGTCACAAGAAATGTTAATATCTTTCAAAAACACAGCAAAAGTATACATAGTAATACAGCAAAATGACTACGTAAAATGTTCTAAAAATCTTATGTATATAAATAAATCTTTTAATGTCTGTTTCCTCTCCGCGGTTGGCTTGTTGGTGAGACTTGCTGAAGGACGTTTGGAGAGGTCTGCATTTTTATCGCAAAGTGCCATAAAATGTGCAGAGAAGCGTATCTTAATAGACCGGATATTTTCCAACAGAGAAGAAAGACTGCAATTTTCTTGGAGTCAAATCTCTTATAGCAAAACAGAAAAAAGGAAATAAAAAGAAACGGTAAAATCAGACAGTCAGTGCCAGGAAATTGATGTGTCTGCTGTGGTTATAAAATCGAACGAATTTTCTTGAACAGAGGACCTTTAATATCCGAAACAGACTTACTGAAAAACATACAGATCCAGTCCACCTCGATATTCTTCGAAATGTCAGAATTACGCGTTTGAGAATGTTGCCCAATATAATAGCGTAGGTAGCGGCATGTACTTACCTAAAACGAAAGAAAAAAAGAAAACATTCCGTTATTAAATCAAGATTCAATGTTGATTTATTCATGTTAACAAAATAAGAAAATGCATTAGGGTGGAAATATATGACAAAATAAACAAAATATAGCAAGTCTTTTGTGCTTGTACGCAAATGCAATGTAGAATTATCTTCGAAATAGCAGAAACACTATAAGGAATTACTTGAAGGTCGGGGTGATTGTTTATATGTTACAGGTGCCAATGTTCAGATAGCCATAAAATGTCATGAATTCGAATGTTCAATTGAAAGGCAAAATGTTGAATTGTGACATGAAATCTTTCTTTTCATAGTTCATGTAACTTCGGTTCAGAATAATCTATGTTCGCTAAATACATTGAGAACGGAAGTTAATTCATTTTTTTTTCACTGGCTGATGTTCTACTCCGGAAAAGAGAGGATTTTGACTGTCTTTCCTTTCATTTCACACCTTGTAATCCTTCAAATAATTCATTTTTTGACAAATTCTTTATGCATTTACTTATTTCGAATTAAAAGATTTTAATGTCTAAGAAAAAATTCTAACTCACGAAGCAAATCATTACAAAATAAGTTATTTTCATGTTAAGAAACGTTTTGTAAAGATTATAAATACATGAGTAAGATTGGAAAAAAGGTAGTCATTGAATATCTAGAGCAGAGGATAATAATACGCATATCACATGAAAAATATAAACGAGAAACTAACAGCTTCTAACTAAAGTTTCAGGTCTTGGTGATAGAAATCTTTGAATCTATAGGAGTTAATAACAATAAATTTTATAGTAAGTCCGATAGTCTTCAAAATTGCTTATATACGCATAGAAGAAATTTTAAATATATATATCAACTTTTTCCTCTTAGTTTTGTCGATACCGAAATTGTTTCTAATGGAGCGAGTTGAGTATTAGTTAAAGCAATTTGCGCATCGTTTTTCAGCTGCTGCGAACTTGAACGCTGTGTCATTATTGCGAGTGCTTCGATCGAGCCGAACAAAATTGAACAGCTATTTAGAGCATCAGATTCTGTTTGACGCGCCAAATGGAGGCAAAAACGGTTGCGAAAACTAATCCGTCTTCTTCGTAAGATCAAGGTCATTTTCTCATGTAGACTGGCAAGTAAAAGAATTGCTGAAAAAAATTAACAAAAAATACAGCCTTCTGTAAAAATCTTATATAGCATTCTAAAGTGCTTTCTATGCATCACACACCCTAAAGACCATTCAACACTTTCGTATGCATACATACATACATACAGAAATACCTCACTTACACATACACTATGAAGAGAAATACATAGTTACAGACATGAAATGAAAGAGATGCAGTTAAACACATGTACACACAGAGACAAACACACACACACACACATACACATGCATATATATATATATATATATATATATATATATATATATATATATATATATATATATATATGCGCACCTCACCTCATCAAGAGAATATCACCTCTAACAAAGCAGCCGGATGCCTATTCTACAAATACATCATCACTCATAACATTTACACACACCAGCACTCACGTGGTATTCAAACCATCGGCTCCATATTTAATATTCTGTCATAAATGCGAGAAGAGGAATTATGTAGGAGAAACCGGAAAAGGTTCCCGACTTCGGTTCCATAACTACAAAAAACATCAGGGACAGCAAAAACAATTTACCGTTTTCTCTACACTTCAACCAACCTAGTCATAGCATCGATGTCGTCGGATGCTTGATTTTAGCGTCTTGGTTTCGCAGCCGGGAGGACAGACGCAGATCAAAGTTGTAGCATATCCTAATATTGAGGGACCTAAAAAGGAATAGTTTTTACTCAGAGAGTACAATTTCCACACGGAAAGCCATAACCATCAACACCACTCCTCAAATGAAGAAGTCCCACACACCCCTATTTTTCCCATAAAATTTAACAGCTATCACTTCCACCTACTTTTTGTATCTTATTACTTCCATCTTTAATTTCCCTCATGACACATTATTCAGCAATAGGATTGCCCTGTAGACTGACGGCTACTTTTACCTCCTTGACTGGAATTACCCTTTTTTACCATCACTTATTATATGCCTATGGCTTTTCCATATACGCTTATATAAGAAGAGAGGAAGGTTAGTGAAAATAGATACTAATTTTTTACATGTATTTATATTTATACGTGTATAGCGTTTCATAAATTTGTGGTTGGGCTTCTGTTATTTTACACACTGTTATGTGCGAGTCAAACTTACGTTAACACTAATAGGAGAGGGATAATTTATCCAGCACGATTCATGCTCAAATCCAGCAATCAACAGTAAAATTTTCTGCCTTGACACACATTTCTCGGGGAATGTTTGATATTAAACCTTTTATTGTGTCCTTGAGTTTTTCGATGTCTCTAACGTTTTTTGCTAAAGACGAGATTCTTTGTCATAACCAATAACCAGAAGTCACAGGGTGTCAGATCAGGGGAGTGTGTTGGCCATGCCAATGGTCTGCAGCATCTTAACCAATGATTGGGGAAAATTGATAATATCAAGTGTGAACAGTACAAGGCAAAATGAGGTGGTGCAACATTCTGTTGGAAATAACCAAACTCGTCTGATTTGTAGGGGTGTTATCAATGGAAAACTCTTGCGGCATTTTAAGTAAGCATTTACAGTAAATGTTGCAGTTGTAAAGAAATATGGGCCAATTATTATTGAACAGATATTTGGTTATAAGTGGCAAATATTTCTTCAAACAAACTTGTAATCAAATTTGACAAGTATGAATTATAATTAATACAAATTACTTAAATATTTATTTGCGTAAAATCTTATGTTGGTGAAATAAAATAAACATGTCTTATAAATCCTATTTCAATAACTTTGACAATTTCAACCATGGAAAAACTAGCAATCAAACAATGTGTTAAAGTTATCGAAACCTATTACGAAAATAGACTTTCAAACAGAAATGCATTTCGCGCACTTCACGATTTTTTGGTCAACATAATCGGACAACCGAGAGTTTCAATTTCTGAGCTCGATGAGGAATGTCTGAATTTTTAGCCACATTCTCGTGAACTTCAGCAATGGTTTCAGCGTAACGGCGTAAACGAGCAGGCAGTAGTGTTTTCACATCTGCTGCCGACACAGTTTGAATTTAAGAAAGATTTTTCCAGTTGCACTCCTGAGACTTTAACACGTTCTTTGATTGTTAATCTTTCAATGATTGAAATTGCTAAAGACGTAAGTTGTGAAATCTGAAAGAAAAACGAAAATTTAAAATCGGTCCAAGTTATTGAAACACCCTTCGTTTTCAAGTAATTAATAAATGAAAAAAATATGAACATATTTTGGGGAGAATTTGGGGTGTAAAACGTGCTAACCATCCAACGAGATATGTAAAAATCATAATGAAAGTTTAAGATTATTTGTGAGATGTGAAATGAATAAAAGGATTTGCATTCGATAGATGTGGGGAATCTTCAAGCAAAACAAAACACACGTTCAGAGATTCGTTCATTTTAATGCTTAGATATTAGGTTGGTGCAAAAATAATATGTTTTTTTTGACGTTAAACTTCTAAAGAAAAACGACATTATTTTTGCACCAACCTAATATTTGTATATAGTAAAACACTCAATTCTAACCGCATATGTTAAAAAATAAACTGACGAAAAATGTTAAATTCGTTTAAAGTATGGAAATATCGAAGTTAGCTTAAAAGATTTAAAGAATAATCACTCAATATATATTAAAAATATTCTGAATGTGTTTCTGAAACTCAAAAAATCTTTCTATTCGCCATCAGTATTTATATAGTTTTGATTTTGCTGTCTTCGTACAAGAAGTATAATGTTTGCCAAATGGTTTGTCAATTAATATGTCAATAGTGAAAACGTACATTCAAAGTGAATATTTTATATTGAGAAGAATGAAAAAAATGATGTTTATTTTGTTCCTATAAGGAATAAAACAACTATCGTTCTCTTTTATGTCCAGTTACCAATCTACACCACATAACACACTTACTAAAGGATTCCCTTCTTCTATAGGCGATTTTCCTTCAGGATTTAGGTGATCATCGCTCACGAAAACTTCCTATCGTACGTTGAAGGTAGTTTTATTTCCTTACCTACAGATCCCGCTCTCCCCTATCCCATCTTCCAAAACAAAATCCTCGACAGGAAGGTGGATCAGTACCTTCCTGTATCTAAATCCGACTTCTCTAGTGAGTTTTCAGTTTTTCAAGCTCTCCTTCCTCATTATATAACCTAAGTTTAGTTGTCTATTCCTCCCGATTATGAGCATGATAATTTGAGTAACAGCCGTTTCCCTACAAGGAAACATTTGTCATTCATTACGCAAGCAGCCAGTACCACTTTCATTTGAAATTTATCAAATCGGTTTTCTTAAAACAGGTAAATATTTTTTCAACTCTCATACCTGTTATCAGTCTTTCTAGAACAGATGGGGGATTTTCCTTCCAAACTTTTTATTTGAAGTAGTGTGAAATGTCAGCATTTTAATTATTACTATTATTTTCTCCTCGATTTGCATATGACACACATTGTAGATTTTGTTGTTGTTGACACTCCTCAAGTAATGTAGTGTCTGTTATTTCGTGAATTTCTTTCTTTGAATCTGTATCACCAGTTCACAAAATTCAAAAGAAGAATACCCCTCGCCATGATCTTCATGAATTAATTGCTCAAACCATTTTTAACCATTGTTTATAGAAAACCGTTTTGTACACCGGACAGATTAGATGTTCTGAACGGGTTTGACGCCATACATGATATTTATATGAAAGCCTCGATCTGACAAGATTATTTAAGAATATAACTCGAGGTATCTGTTTAATGTCTTCGTTCTGAAGCAATTTCTGGTGTATGGTGAATTTAACTCCGGTACAGCTTACTCTATGTTCAATTTACTTTTCACTATACTAAATTTGTTATAAGTGATCCATACACTGAGGTATTCGAATTTTTATTACTTACTAATCCCACATACTGACTTTTTACGATAGATTCAGGGTAGGTGCTATCATTGATTTCATTCCAACTCCAGATTATAATTTTGGTTTTGGAAACGGTTATCTTGACTCATATTTCTTGGAACATTTGATAGACGATGTTGATTTTCTATTCAAGTACATTCTTATCACACCTATGAATACCTATGGCCACACACTCATCATAAGTACATTAACCTCGGGAGGGAAAACAGTATCGTTGTCCACTGTTCGTAGGTTTATTTGGAATGTAATATGGACTGCTTCAATGGTCAGTGTCCATCTCTCTCACATCAACGTTAGTAAATACGCAGTATATAGTCTAGGAAAAGATAAAATCGATGGGTCTGTTGTTCACTTCTTGTTCAACTATCAATGAGATCTGAACCGTTTCCAAATTGGTGTCCTTGTCACATATATAAGATTTTATTCATCTCTAACAGATCAATGCATTCAGTAGATTCTGAGGTTGAAAGTGGGGATATGTCCCAACCGCCCGACGCGTTCAGATGTGGCACATGGCCGAATTTAACGTGGAGTATCCGAGCCCGTAGACCCGGGCAAATATTCCCCGTAGATTCCGTAAAAAAACGGGGTCGGGTAGCTGTCAATCACCCGAGACGAGAATCTGCCCTTCGGCATATCCTCGTGCGGGTTCTTCTCTGGCCGAAGGCAGAGAGTTCGACCAACTTAGCTGAAGACGAATCTCCAAACGATTCCCGAAGGAAGTCTGTGCTTCGAAGGAAGTTTTTAGAAAACAAAGTTTCGATATAGATATATGCTGCTGTAAGATCCACAAAGCAGATATAGACATTCCTATTATAGGTGTAAACAACAACTTGGAGGTGTTTAAAGACATAAATTCCATCACTGAATTCTTTATCGGAAGAAAAAACAAACTAGGAAGGCTGTCATAAAAAAGATATATATTTGAAAATGAATTACGTATATAAATTTGGGGTCTAACAGTGTGCCTATATGTCCGCGCAGTTGCTAATATTGTATAAAACTGAGATACCGAGTAAATACTTACTTTCAATCGGAAGCCATTTGGCACATGTGTGAATTTATAATTCGCTACATACACTTTATCTGAGATTAAATTGCTCAAGTTCAAACGACAATTTCCCTGTACGGATACCGCAAACACCAGGAATCAATTCTAGGTTTACCCCTTGTAAAAGGTACTACTGTGGAACTGGGTATATTTTTAATTGTCATCCGGAGTGATTCTATCCTTCATTACTGACAATTTATATTATATATTTTCTCTTATTTAAGAGAGGCAGCTAGTTTGCATATTAAGATATGAAAAATGAATTTAAATTATTTCACATTTTTTCATTTCAAAGATGGTCATTATAAATAAGCGATTATTTTGTTTATCGTTTTTTATAATGTAACTGATTAGGTATACATATGAATTTATTGTCTATCTTGAAGTAGAAACCACCTTTGCATTTTGAACACGGCAATGAAGTAAATAAAATTAACTACTGTATAATGTTACGCAGCAATGCTCGTTTATTTAGTCACTTATATAACATACTGCATATAAAATAAAAGATAATAAGAAAAATTAAACTTATACAATAGATATAATTACGATATTTCTGTTACTAATAGTTTGTGTAATGCGCAATTCGCTTAGACAAAGGAACGCCTGGAATAGCAAAGCAATAAATAAATTTACAAGATGACAAAGTCATGAATATACTGAATACAATCAATATCTAGGCATTGGCAAAGTTTGAGGTTTGAAGTGGATCTGTTCGAAATTTGAATCTAATTCAGGCGAAATTAATTGGCGCGTGATTAAATAAGATCGCCTTCAAAGGAAAGGGATTTACTTAATGCTTCTTCGAATTAATCTCTACCAAGTCTTCTTTGGCCGTGATAAATATATTGGTCCACGACAGAGTAGATTGGCAGTACACAATTCACTGTTAATTCACATAAATTGTTCAATCAGAGATTGTGCGCAATTAGGGCATTTGAATTATACTACTTCCTAAAAATTAATATTTTCACTTATATATTTATAGGGAAATATTTCAAGGCACATTTTATAAAAATACTATTCGGACGGCCGTGGCTCATCTATAAAGATAAGCTAAAGAGAAAACTCACAGATGTCAATGTGCCGCATACTCACTTCGAGTAACTTGCCCTCTATAGAGATAACTGTATATATTTGTGGTATCAGAAATATTATGATGGTGCAAAAATAATGACGTTTTCTCACATAGTAACATATGTGAGAAAACGTCATTATTTTTGCACCAACCTAATAACTAAAAGCGTCAGCAAATATTCTTGTTACTATGACCTGTGATCCTCACTGTTGCACAATATGCGGATTTGTATGCAGGTCACTAGCGAGAGAAAAGTATCAAATACGAAGCAAACATAAAAACTGAATAAAGTTGTCTGATATATATGTCCAAATAAATATACATATCGAAACACATATATGCCACAACCATAAGCTTCAGAATACAATAAACATAATTATGTAAACATGTGCAACAGCATGAATCCAATGAAGATACAGATTTGAATATATTAATATATGTTATATCATATCTGATATTATACAATCCAGGCGAAGTCTATATTTTAAGGCGATGTTTGTGCCTACATTAGTTTACTCCGAAGGTTCAGTAACTCATCCTGTTTTTTGTATTTAATTATAAATATTGTTGTCCTGGAGACAGACTAGAACATCCACCGAAATTCTTAGGATAGTAATTCCGTCTCCAAATAATGTGTGAAAACTTTGTCAGTTAGTTCCCTATATTGCCTGATTGAATTAGTTTTGTAATTTCAGCGATATATTTTGATTATATAGGTGTTGTTTCCAACTTCCCGCGGATATTCCAATGTAGGTTTAGGTTTACATTTACTGCTTTAGGTTTTCATTTACTTCGGGGAAGATAGTTGCCACATACACCGCATTCTTAGACATACATTTTCCCTCAACAGGGCACCCGGTTTTTCTTCTACATTTGCATGCGGGGTTAATCGCTGCTTTGAAACTTATTAAGGAGTTTACGCTTGTCAGCTGAGATGATCTTCTCTACATTGTTAACACAGGAGTAACTGACTTTAAGTGTTTTCCTATTAATTTTTTTTAATGGATTCCTATCATTAAAATGCTTATCTATTAATTTCAGGGGGAAACGGTCTATATTAATATTGGAAACCATATATATATATATATATATATAAAATTCGTAAAATACATCTGTTGGATGCTTTGGTACACATCATTAGTGATGTTACTTGCTGACGTTCATTAAGGGTTTCGGTTTTTTCAAGCCCTTTCATCGGTGACCCAGCCGATACCGATTAGGCATTGGTGTGTATGTCGTCAGGTAAAGCTCTCACGATTTTTTAAGCAAATACTTCGACTCCTCTTGATAATTTCATAGTTCAGTCACTGATAACTTCTTATTCACCATCAATCTACACTCTTTCATGAAAAAAGGAAGGAAACGTAGTTGCGGTTTTCCTTCAGGTACGAAATGGGCGACGCGCTCGGCTTGAATTGGTAAGTAACAATTTTGTTTCCCCCGACTAAGATATTTAACTGTAAAAACACGCAAGCGAGCACATGAATCACATTCTACTTATTCTTATCGTAACTCCATTCATGTTAAACATGCAATAAAAATATATCCTCTATGTACATACATACACACACGCATATATATATATATATATATATATATATATATATATATATATATATATATATATATATATATATATATATATATATATATATATATATATATATATAAATTTGCATCCCTGGAAATGAAGCAAACAGGTGCTGCATCGTAGTTACATATCACATAGATAACAAATGTTCCTGGTAACGTCATTTTGTTCCCTGGCTGAAGTTCCATCCTCGAATGTAGTTTTACGTCATACCCAAGACGGTGGAGTAATGGATAGCGGCTTGGATTGAGGAATCGGAGAGCCGTGTTCGAATTCCACTCGGATCCATTATATTCAATTACGTGCTTGGTAAAGGCATGAAAACTCATCTCTCTCTCCCACCAATCTATGGGTAAATACCAGGACAGACTGGGTTCTATAGCCTTGAGTGCCAAGCGGTCTAAGAGAACGGAAACTCTGAATTCAAGCCTGCCTGGATAGGGTCAGCCCAAGAAATACCACTTGTGCTGCCACTACAATACCTGGTATCGATATGACCCTAAGGGGTTACGGGATTCTTGATCGTGATTTATACATAATTCGGTATATAATTCTGATAAAAGAGAGACGTCTCATTACATATCACCATCATATCAAAACTGTATATTAAACATTTAATCAAAAGGCAAGTGACAGTTACAACAGTTTTGTTTATAATGGCTGATAAAGTCTTGGTTAAAAATGGCTTTGAAATTATATGCATGATGTCTCCGCTCTTGTCTTCAAAGCCTATGAATAAAACCACAGCCACTTGATAAATGCGACACAAACACACGTCGGTCATTTCCAGCACTAACTACCCATATTCGTTCCTTTATGCGATATTATACGACCAAATCATTTAAAAAACAGCCAACAATGCAAAACCAATATTAGCCTGTTTCCAGCAATTTATATCCATATACATTACCTTATGAGATATTATAAGACCAAATCATATATATATATATATATATATATATATATATATATATATATATATATATATATAAACAACCAACAATGCAAAAGGAATAATAGCTCGTTGCGGTATAACTAGGTTAGAAGAAAAAGTATATTTACTCGTTGAGGGCTCGCTTTTTCCAGTTGTGATAGGGGCTTACTTGCTAACCTTAGCCTTGAATTATTATGGAACATCAATATCTGATTAGTTCTTTATGTACTCTTCGTATTACATGTTATTATATAGCATCTGTTCAAAATCCACAAGTGATTAGTCTTCCGTTATTTGGTACCGTTCTTTATTTGTGATTATAGAGCGACAGCCCCAATTTTTTTTTAAAACACACTTGTTTTTATTCGCTGAACGCCAATTTAACCATTAATCTGTGTAGAAATTTTAATATATAGTTAACAGTTGAGATATTTCTGAACAAGATTGGCGCTAATCATGATATCTATATGAATATCTGATGAGGGTATTTAAGACCGTAACACGAGATTTCTTTTTAGTGTATTGGGATTATAGCAGTGTGCGGTGATAAGTGATACCATCCGTAGCATAACCTATTTCATGATGAGTTTCCCCATCTTCTCTTCTAAATATCTTATAACTGATCCATACACCGAGGTATTTGAAGTGTTTAGTATTTACTAAATACACAATTTAGAATTTTATTATGAATCCAGTTTAGATGACATCACTGCTTGATCATCAGTAGACAGGCGTCATGAGGAAACCCAGGATAGCCGTTTGCTATTAGTTGATTAGTTTGGGATGTTGTATGGAGAGTTTAAATTATATTTACGAATCTCCTAATATATTTGCTTGTAAAGGTGTAGGGCATAGTCTAGGAACATTAAGAAGAGTTTAATCTTCTCATATATTCTTTGTTCACATTCTGATGATATTTGAAATGCTTACGCATTGCAGTTTCTGGTAGACATATATAATGCCATGTATATATAATGCCGTATACACACACACACACATATATATATATTGGGTTATATATAATGCTTATATATACACAATACCTTTTTTATATATATATATGTATATATAATGCCTTATAGACACACACACACACATATATTGGGTTATATATAATGCTTATATATACACAATACCTTATATATATATATATGTATATATAATGCGTTATACACACACACACACATATATATATATATTGGGTTATATATAATGCTTATATATACACAATACCTTTTATATATATATATATATATGTATATATAATGCCTTATACACACACACACACACACATATATATTGGGTTATATATAATGCTTATATATACACAATACCTTATATATATATATATATATATATATGTATATATAATGCCTTATACACACACACACATATATATATATTGGGTTATATATAATGCTTATATATACACAATACCTTTTATATATATGTATATATAATGCCTTATACACACACACACAAACACACATATATATATATTGGGTTATATATAATGCTTATATATACACAATACCTTTTAAATATATATATATATGTATATATAATGCTTTACACACACACAC
>OZ010578.1:17293923-17348923 GCA_963932145.1 Acanthosepion lycidas | reverse complement strand
TGACTCTTAGTTTCACACCTCAATTTCCATCAAGTGTTTCTTTATATTTAGACGGCACTGTATCTTCAACCTGATAGTCACCATGCACAGCTCATCTCCATATCCTTACTGCTTAATATCGATGAGCTAAAAGAAGATAAAATGACATAAGCATACGTTTTTAACTAAACCATAAAGAAAGAGAATGGATCTTATCTCTCATCAAATTAAACCGTTGTTTTATCATTTTTTTTTTTTTAGGTGGGACGGATTATTCCCGGAGAACCTTGTTGCATTCCTCTTGAAAACTAACATTTTTTTCTTTTATTAACATGGGTCGTAGAGTGGTTTCAAATTCTCCGTCTGATAAACCAGAAAATGTGTGGGCTGGAATTGGATGTGACTGACTGGTATTTCCATATGTTCTACTAGCACCACCTACAGGTGCTGTCCACAAGGACTTCATTCCGAACATACTTCCAGACCTGCTAGAAGATGCACCCCAGCTAATACGAAAAGGCATGTGCTTCCTACATGATAGGACTTCAGCTTATATTATTCATATGTCCGCGATGTACTGGCTTCCATCTACCATGAAAGAAGCAAACGAAGAGGAAGACCGTTTTTCATAGCTTGCACGTTCCCCTGATCTCAATACTTTGGATTTTTTTTTTTTTTCTGAAAAATTTTATCCGCATCTTAACTACGTTATTTTAGGATCAGGATGTTATATGATATTTTGTCCGCAATCCAGGAAATAGATCAGTTATCGTCCTACTAACCAGAAAAAGAATATATCATTTTATAAGAAGCTGGCTTTTAAAGGTCTACCAATTGTATCATTTCTTTTCCATTCTTCGACTGTTTTTATTCGAACATGGATTATTAATAACCATAACTTTGAAGCGTCCGATCACCGAAGTTATGTTACGTCGAGCATGATCCCTATCTTGTCTGGAGTACGCTTTGGAATGCAAGTTGTTTAAACTTTGATGCACTGTCGTATAACGGCTAGATAATATGAAAGCGAAGAACAACGTTCGAATTCTGGTCCGCTTCTTTACATTCATTTAACCGCAAATATTCTTGGGAAATGGATGAATTTATCTCTTCTCCCCCAACTATGCATAAATAACAGATCAGACTGGGGCCTATAATATTGCTTGGTAACCAGTCTAGAAGAAGGAGAAAGATTAATTCAAACCACTCTACGTTGTTGGCAAAAGACGGATAAACTTCATATAGGAGCTAAAGGTCACCATAAAGCTAGGAGATGGAAAACACCTATACAAAAAGAAAAAGCGATTGTAGCATCATCTGGTATACAATGCCCCATTATAGGACATGAAACGGTGATAGATATAGTGTGCATTGTAGGCCAACTATTGACAACGTTAAATAAATTATTTATGCAGGTTATTACTGTGAAAATTAGAATTTACGGAAACGTTATCTGTCGTTATTCGACGGGAGAATCCGTCAATATATATGTTTTGTGCGTCTCTGTGTGTGATAGTGTGTGGGTAAGTGCATATTTTTTGGTGTGAATACATTTATATTTTTTTTCATGAATATATATGGGAGCATACACTATGTCCATTGTGTGATGGTATTTGTCCTGCAGGGTAATATCTTCTAACACTCAAAATACATTCTTCTACTTTTGTCATATACATAAATATTGTATTAAACAAAAAAATCATATTTAATAATTTCAATTCATTTCTTCTGATAACTCCATATTTTCTCTTCTTATTTTTTTTCTGACTTGTTTGTCTCCTGCCTTCTTCGTTCGTTTCATCTTTTATCTGACTTTTCATTTCTTTTAGTGTTTCTCAAAAATTCCTATCTATTAATAGAGGCCGGTGTCCATTATGATGAACATCGGCGTAATTTTTTGTTTGTTCTTTCATTTTGCTATTCATCTATATCTCGCTCTTTTTTTTAATGTATTTGAAAGAGTGATAAAATTGATCTTGATATTGAAGGTGCAAAAATGGTGCGCATACAGCAATGTGGTTGTCTGCGTCTCCCATTCTACCTGAGCTTGTTTGCTCATGACGCAGAAGAAACGTCAGGAAAAGTGACACGACAATAGCCAATTCCCGTTGAACAGTTCGCATCAAGCGTTAATACCGTTTTGATTGTGTAGTGCTCGCTATTCCGCCATTTTGGAACAGGCAATTTCTTTACGAAAAAAAAAATATCCAAACTTCATTGCTTTTGTCGTGTTTTCTTTCTTCATTGAATTTGGTTGGTGTACAGAGTGCGCGGACTTGATTGCTAAGTTCTCCTTCGAAAACGTAAAAAAAGATTACATGTCCTTGCGTGCGTGTTGATGCAGTGACAGGATATCATTTCTAAATGAGCAAATGCATTTCGCACACCGTACCTCAGAAAATACATGACTCACATGAGAGTCATTGTCTGTGGCTGTGATGTTTATCTTACCAATGGAAATCATGGTATGGACATGAAATTAGTTGATTAAATATGTGTTTTAATGTCGATTAATAGAAATTTGAAACAGAAATGTCCACGGGTTAGTCACTCTATTTCGTTTTATTTTCATTCCTTAAACATTTCGTGTAAATTTAAATATCAGTGAAATCCCTAAACAATGCATTGGACCACACACACACACACACACACACACACACACACACACACACACACACACACATATATATATATATATATATATATATATATATATATATATATATATATATATATATATATTATTTACTACATTATTTACTATAAAAAATTCAAAACATCCAAATTATATATTAGAAATATTATATACATAACTTCCAGTCGGCTCTATAAGACCAATGTTGTTTATAAATATACTTTACCACACGGAGAATATTTCTCTGTAAATAAAAAAAAATAAACAAGAACAATACTTCTTACTTAGGCTATACAACAACCACACTTTCACAGCGTTCACCTGCAATATATACCAGAATCCCACGAAAAATACATTAATAAGCAAACTAAGAATTATAGTAACATTAGATGGTTACGCAGTCTATAAAATATACACATAAAATTAAATAGTAAAACTAGACTTCTGATCCTTGAAGCAATTTTCATACAATAAAATGAAACATCAAGAAATAAAAACAATTCTAATTTAAGAGCAACTATTCTGCAAGTAAATGAAAATTAAATTTTCTTTTTGATATTGTATGAATACTTTTTCGCACATTAAAATGGTTAAATGAGATTTATTTCTATTAAATCAAAATTGTTCTGTATTCTATGCATATTTCGTAATTATGCATCTGTGTAGAGTTAATTATATGAAAACTGTGTTTATTCAATACTTGAAATAAAATAAATTAAAGATTTGTATGTGAACGAATATCTGTTTCCATCACTGTGTATATATATATACAAACACACACACACACACACACATATATATATATATATATATATATGTGTGTGTGTGTGTGTGTCTGTTTGTATATATATATACATATATATATATATATATATATATATATATATATATATATATATACGCACACACATAAATGTGTTTATGTGTGTAGTATATATATATATACACACACATATATATATATATATATATATATATATATATATATATATATATATATATATACACAAACACATGAATATGTATATACGCCTATATGTAAACACACGCACATATATATAATTATGCATTTACACATATATATAATTATGAATTTAAATTTATGTAAAAAATTTTTATCAAAAACAACGGCCAAATTAAAAAGAGTGCTCAATTCTATTTTTGTAGAATGAAATTAGGGCAAATTAATATATAGAATATCAAAAACACTGTCCCCATTGCAACAATATATGCTGTTTTTATTGTGACAATATAAAATATACTATTTTAAATAACAAGACACAAAATCAATGACAACACACGAAACGAAACGTTTGTTCACCTTAAAAAAACGGATCATATTTTAGACACAGGTAATGCTAGGTTGATAAAAAGAGAAATAAAGCACTGATACGAAAATCTGTGGAAAGTGCTTTGATCGCTTGTTCAGCTACGACAAATTTGCCTCCAGCATCTTAAAATATATCAATATTATTGTTAGACTTTATCTTGGCACAGTGTGGGATATTAAGGGGTCTGAGATGATGGAAATAAGAAGAATACAGATGAATTTGGTTAAACTGAGAAAAGAAATTCTTTGAAAAATATTCTGTCAATTTTTTTTCCTCCTGAGTCTCATTTCGTGCGCATGAATAGACGTGGCAAAGATAGATAGATAGATAGATAGATAGATAGATAGATAGATAGATAGTAGTCTTGTGTGTCAGTCTACTTGGTTATCTTGTAACTATATTTGTATCACACGTTCATGATAAGTTTATGTTGATTCAAAAAATCTAACACACCAGATTCGGCAAAAAACGATCCTGACTTTCAGCATGCCATATCGATGCTCTGTGGCTTAGGTGGGCCACTGTAATAGTTTGTCTGTTGGCTATAATGGAAATCATTTGGGTCGAAGACTAAGAATCCCCATAAAATTCTGACCATTGATTGATGATATATTCCACGTGTAATCTCCCAAAGTATTCAGCTTCGTGCTGTATTCTATCAGGAACCCATAACCCCCACGTATATACCTAAGAGTATCGTCTACTAGCGTAACATTTTCTCTATCTGAACTGCTTCGTGTTTCTGTCGGCCATAATCATTGAATTAATTAATCGTGGTTAATTATACAGGAATGTCAAAACACTAAACAACATCCCGCTACGTCTCATAATCTATCAAATTCCAACTGCTGCATATCAATTTGTCAACGCGCTACACCAGCCTACCTAGTATGTATAGAATGAACTCGGTGACATATTACAATTTGGCAAACAAAACAGCAGTATTCTAGCATCCTTAGGCGTTGAAATATTATCCACTATTACCCAAGCCAAATAAACTGTAGACATAGCGATACAGAATGTATTCAATAATCCACTGAATTTGTACAGAGAAATACAATCCGTTTGAAAATTAATGTTTTCCAAGGTAAAAATATTTTATTATATTAATCACGTACTTTTGATATTGCAACTTAAGCGGACAAAAATGAAGTGTATATTTTAATAAATAATTAAGTAATATATAGATATATATGATAAATATTTGTTGAATATATATGCCCTAATATATATATATATATATATATATATATATATATATATATATATATATATATATATATGTATATATATAATCGAAAGGATTAAAACAAAGGGAAATAACATAGTATATCTAAATTATATAACCAAACCTGTCTGAATATATATATATATATATATATATATATATATAGTGAGAGAGAGAGAGAGAGAGAGAGAGAGAGAGAGAGAGATGTGTGTGAGGGTATGTGCGTCTGTGTGTATATGGGTTCGTACGCACGTGTATATGCCTGCTCATCTGTGTGTGTGTGTGTGTGTGCGCGCGCGCCCAACACCACCAGATTATTAACACTTTTTACAACATTTTTTCCTATGGGGAAATGGCGCTAAATTCGTCTAGCAGCTGATCGGTGAGAAAACACTTTTTTTTTCGTTTTACGTCTCATAAAAAAAGCATAGTGGCTAAGGGAATGTGTCAATCTTAATTTCTTTCAGTGCAGCACAGAATATCATTTGGAAGATTTTGCTGTGCCATTATTTCAAGAGAAATTGGTTACAAATCAGGCTGTTAAAATAATCCTTATGCAACTGATGTCAACTCCATATCAGACAATCTGCTCCTTCTATGAACGCAATCATCAGGATATGTGAAGTGTTTAGCAGATCGACTATTTAAAAATAATAAAGTTACAACTCGCTGTCTAATAGTAAGTGACCGAGTGGTTTGGACGTTCGTTTTCTGATTATGAGACAAGGGTTTGAATCTCACCATAGTCGATTTGTCAGGAAGGAAACTTCCTGATGTGATCCGAATGGATTAAGGTCGATCCCAGCATTCGGCCCCTTTGCAAAGTGCTTGAAAAACATAGCACGGGTTGATCCAAGACTTGTGAGTGAAATTGGGTAAATTGAATCCTTGTGTGAAGAAAGATATTTGTGCTAGTACAAATCCACAAGTCATCGTGGCCGAGGGCTTGAACGTGCTGTCCTTGTTCATGTTGGTGATCGCTCTAGATAAAGCTCTCTCTCCTAGACACGGTAACTATGCTCTGCTCAGCATAGTTGCAGTATAAAAACCACAGGTGGGATCGCTGTGTTTTGAGCAAAAACAAAATGTGCCTGAGAAAGCGTCTTCAGTAGGGATTGGATAGCCGCCCTAGAAGACGTATATCCTCTAGTACGAGTGGAGAGCTCTCTCTCTCTCTCTCTCTATTAATATATATATATATATATATATATATATATATATATGTGTGTGTGTGTGTGTGTATATATATATATATATATATATATATATATATATATATATCGATCGTAGCTAGAAGCAACCGGACGTCTATCCACACTGATGAGCTGTGATACAGCGAAACAGTCTTTCTGTGGATGACAATACACACATACACACACACATATTAGGTTGGTGCAAAATAATGACGTAATAATTTCGTTTTTTGACGTTAAAAAATACGTCAAAAGCGACATTATTACGTCATTATTTTTGCACCAACCTAATATATATATATATATATATATATATATATATATATATATATATATATATATATATATATATATGAACGTTTCATTTATTTAATCAATCCTGGACCATCTCTCTCACTCAGACACACCTATATGTGCATGTGTGATGATTGCTGAATTTCAAGTAATATCATCTCTTCTTCCATCCTAAAATATGACCAACACAGATTTGATTTTTAGTCCTCCTAGAATCTCACATTATCTTGCGTTATTTATTTCAGTAGTTACTGCATAATTGTCACATGATATTCATTTCACATTTGATCGCCATCTTCAGGACATTTGTGCTTTGTTTTGGATCCATTCTTCATTTATTTATACTGATGCTGCATTATTATTTGTAACGTCTGTTTGTTTATTGTAAGAGTTATAGGGTAAACGGTAACGGTTACGTTTCAAATTATTACGTTGCATATTGTCTAGAAATAATCCTGGAAAGATGCGAGCTAAAAATTAGAGATCTTAACATCTAAAAGGTACAGAAGTTTAAACATCTGGGAATTGTTTTAACAGAGGAAGAATTAGTTTGTTTGGGTTTTATGGCATATCAACCACTGTTGGTTATTTAATGCCAAATCCAGTTTATATGAATATTAAATGTCTATTTTGTATGGAATAAAAAACATATGGCTGGCAACATTCTTTCAAAAACGTATAGCTGGCAACATTATTTTTGTTTTACAAAAAACGTATATCTGGCAACACTATTTCTTACAAAAAAGGTATAGCCGGCAAAACTATTTCCTACAAAAAACGTATAGCCGGAAACACTATTTCTTACAAAAAACGTATAGCCGGAAACACTATTTCTTACAAAAAACGTATAGCTGGCAACATTGTTTCAAAAACTTATGGCTGGCAACATTATCTTTTACAAAAAACGTATAGCTGGCAACATTATTGTTTCAAAAACGCATAGCTGGCAACATTATGGTTCCAAAAACGGATAGCTGGCAACATTATTTTTAACAAAAAACGTATAGCTGGCAACATTATTGTTTCAAAAACGTATAGCTGGCAACATTATTTTCCCGAAAACATTATCTGATGCCTTGCTGTTGGATGTAGTTTATCGCCGTACCTAGGACGCGGATGTAGTTTACCGTCATATCCAGGGCGTGTGTAAGACTTGGAAAAACTAGGAGTTCACTATTTGCTCATAGAACAGAGGAAGAAAAATGCGACATTAAGATTTGAACGTGCATTGGACTAGTGAAATAAGGACTCCAAAAACTAATCATGATACTGAGAAACTGAAGATATTCGCTAGAAACGAAATAAAAGTGTTGGATTCCTGGGCGCTATCCATTCTCTTATATAGCAGCGAATGTTGGATAATCGCCCCAAAAATGTGGAGAAAGCTAAGGATCAAAGAAATATCGGGCTACGGAAGAATAATAAACATTCCATGGACGGAGCGTGTAAAGAAAAAAAGGAAGTGTCAAAGTAAACGGCTACAGAGAGAAAACTTACATTACAGCTGAAATTCGCTGTACACAATGAGGAAAGAGGTTTTTGAAAATATAACCTTCACAGGTCATACTGAAGATAAGAACGATAGGAGAAGGCAATGACCAAATTAACTGTCGAGACTTTGCAAATTCAGAAAAAGTGCTAAGGTATCAGATATCGTTTTGAGCTATGATTGCCTATGTCCCCTAAAGACGTGACACATAGACTTAAAGTTTGTTAGCCAGTTGGGGATAGGAACTTCTTAGATTGTCTTACTTTCAATGCACCATTTACTTGCGAACAAAACATTTTCAATTCCCCAACCAACATCTTAAAAAGATACTTTCAAAAATAATTCATAAATATATATTAAAAGAAAGATCTGTATTGTAAAAAAAAAACAAAAAATCTCATGCATTTTTTATTTTGTTTCTTTTTTCAGAAAGTTTTTCTTAAAATCTAGCTTTTTCTTTCTTTCACGTTTCTCTTCTTTTCTTTCTTCTTTTTCGATTTATTTTTATTTTCTTCATTTTTCGCTAGATTCTTTCTCTTCATAAAATTGCGTTAATTTTTATTCCTTTCTGTGTTTCCTATTCACATCTGTTTTCAGTTTTTTTCTTTTAATTTTTGCTTATCAATTATACAATTATTCTTTTTTTTCTTGGAATTTATTCACAAACAATGAATTGAAACGGGGACAACTTTAATAATAAAAAAGGAAATATATAGATATATCCTAACATTTTCTTATGATACTTCCCATCGGAATAATTTTATCGATTGTTCTGTAAAGAATCAAAAGAAAAATATATATATTTTTTTATCGCTGGCGTTTTGTACGATTGCGCACCTTGCTTCATTCATCAGGGAACAGAAATTTCACAAAAGAATGCCGGATAAATAGATAAAAATTAAAATAATCTTCTCAAGAAAACTCTTCCATTATATTTCTTGCCAACAATATATGAATTGACCGCTGATGACGAATGTAATTACAAGAAATAAGCACATATTTATTAAAACATTAATTTTTGATTGTACGAAGAATATTTTCTGAAAATGCTGTCAACAACGAATTCGATAATCAGTTTTTTTCGATGAGAGTTGTTACTTCATTTGAAATGAATCATGAGAGTTATTTTAATGAAAACTTTTTGCAAGATGCATGTTTTAAATGCATTTATCCATAGAGAACTTTAAGCAGTTAAGGAAGATTGTTATTTTATTTCGCAGCTTGTGCCAAGCAAAATGATATATACTTTATTTTCGAATTTCCCGCCCACATATATGAACGGGTGAAAAATTTGCATATCGCTGACTACTGATTTCTAAATATTTTAATTTCTATTGCTTTCTTTGGCGGATGGATTCACCTATAAAAAGATCAGCAAGCGTCGAGGTATAAATCATATATCAATGCCAAAGAATTCAGTTTTCAAAAGGATTATTTTAGGTAGACCATTTTATAGACTTATGCGGTGATGTTTAAAGGCAAGTACTTTAGAAAATTAATATTGTTTTATAGGCTACAGCAAATAAGAGCTTTTTCTTCTGAGTGACCAGATATGTCTCAAAATTTGTAAAGCGTCTTGTTTATCTTTCAGAATGTGGAACTATTAAATGCTAAACACTTCAAAAACGCGATATATGGTTCAGATCATCTCAATGTTCTAGACAAATTCCAAAGAAGAATCTGTAATGTCATTTATCGTTAGACCTGTAATCTTGACTACGCACCTTTTCGCACCTGTGTGATATGGTTTCGTTCTGTCATTCATATTTTCAATGCAGCTTCTCTAAATATTTCTCCTAGTGCTTCATTTAGATGTATTTAAGAATTTACTAGATTGGCATTTAGGTACATTTTAGGTTACAGTTGAAATAGCTAAATTATATTACATTATCATATATATATATATATATATATATATATATATATATATATATATATATATTACCAATATATATATATATATATATATATATATATATATGTATATTACCATTATATATATATATATATGTATATATATATATATATATATATATATATATATATATATTACCATTATATATATATATATATATATATTACCATTATATATATATATATATATATATATATATATATATATTACCATTATATATATATATATATATATATTACCATTATATATATATATATATATATATATAGATAGATATTACCATTATATATATATATTACAATTATATATATATTAGGTTGGTGCAAAAATAATTTCGTTTTCTAACATATGTTACTATGTGAGAAAACGAAATTATTTTTGCACCAACCTAATATATATATATATTACCATTATATATATATATATATATATATATATATATATATATATTACCATTATATATATATATATATATATTACCATCATATATATATATATATATATATATATATATATATATATATATATATATATATATATATTACCATTATATGTATATATATATATATATATATATATATATATATATAAATATATGTTAATTTCATTACATTATTATTATTATATATATATATATATATATATATATATATATATATATATATATATATATATATATATATATATATATTACTTAATCTATTGACCCTATTTTTGTTAGTTATACCACGATGTTCCGCTCGCTAGACTCTCCGGACTTCTACAGGCTACAATGTATTTCATGCTTGGCGTTCAACTTACAAATGTCCAAACTATCAGCTATTTACAAAAGTTTTTTTTTTTTTTTTTTTTTTTTTTTCAGATCAACGATTAAAAATACATTTTGGAGAATAATCTCTTCAGGTGTTAAAATCAATGCTTCTCCTTATCTCATAGATTGGGTAAAAAGTAAAGAAACTTTACCAAATGAAAAAAATACACCTCTTGAAATCTTCCAGTGGCAGTAACAACTAAAATGGATAACACACGAAAAGAAAATAATGAATTAAACAAGAAGTTATGGACTTTCCACACTAACAAAAAAGTTAGGAAGGAAATACGATAAAAAGCCGTATGAGTGGAATTGAGAAGCCTATTCTTCTAAAAAACAAAAATTATCTAATGAGAAACATTTTACAATTTAAACGAGAGTAACGTGAACGATTGGTTCAATGATTTACGAATATTTCCTTGTAAGGAAACGGTTAATATCAACATTACTATTGTTGAAAAGCTTTGATAAAATGAACGGAAAGTGAATGAATATTTGATTAAATGAGAGAAGAAAATGAAACGGGAAAGATGCTATTTGAGAACGAGCAATGAGTAGAATGAGTGGACAGATAGATTTCTTTGGGAAATATTTGAGTTAGGGACTATCACTGAAGCTGAAGTAGAAAGAGAATTTTCGTAGTTTATTGAAAAAAAAATAAATGAACATTTAAAAGTTTAACTGAACTCACATGTGCTATTTATTTTAGTTTCTGGTGTTCAAATTTCGGACCCATCTTTTGCCTTCCTTGTCGCACAGATGTAATTGGTAAATGCATGAATCGATAGTATCTTTACCAAAAATGCATGCTAATTCACAGATGATAAAGTAAGGAGCGTGTGGAGAGCAAGGCACCGACTATGTTCTGAAGAGACATGGCATATTTAATTAGTTTAATTGTTATGCGAGTGTTACAGAATGCGAAAGTTATGGCTGGAATTGATTACCCGAAGAGCTTACTGATTGTAGTATTCTGACAGCGATGGATTTCCTTTATTTGGGTCATAGGTATAATTCTTAAACGGCGCGAATTCAACAGAGGGTTGCATACAATTTAAAGCATCGATACGCCTCTCACGCCCAGTTTAGCCACCGGCAAAGACCATCCGCGGTGTGACTCTGAGCCAACATAAGACATGTGTTCCCGTGAGGTTATTTCTCCAACTTCGTAGAATCTAAGCTGCTACGTCTGCATCCCTCTCTTCTAAAAAAAAACGAATAAGAAAAATCAATTATCTTATTCATTGATACAATTCTATGTAGAAGCGTGCAGAACCACAGACGACACAGAATGTAACACGAGTTTTATCAACAAGGTACTTAAAGAAAGAAATATATGCTTGTGGCAGATGAGCAATATTGTTGTCATGTCCAGTGTATATTCGGGTCGGGCCAAGTTATTGACTGCTCTCTGCAGATACCGCATTAACGATATATAGGTTCAAAATTTATCTTTTCAGAATTTATTGTTTCCTTTGTTCATAATCTGAGAATTGTAAAACATTGTTATTCAATCCAATTCAAGCGTTTACATATTTCCCTTTCGACCCACCAAAAAACATACCGCTATTCTCAGGTTGTGTCTTAGCTGAGAAACATCTGAAAGAATGTAAATTTTATGTTATCCATGTGGGAAAATAGAAAGTAATGGATAACCAGGTTTATAATGTGGATATTTATTTATATAACCTAAGAATAATTTGTTCTTTTTCATCGTTAGATGAAGTTAGGGGATTAAATTAAATGAAATATCAATACTGGTACTGATTTATATATATATATATATATATATATATATATATATATATATATATATATATATATATATATATATAAGCATTTGTGACAAATAATCTGAGAGCGAAAACTAAAATGATTTGTTTAGCTTATGGAATATGTTATATGAAAGACTGAATGTATAAATGTCATTTGAAAGTTTTATACAACATATTATTCAGTGACACTCGCAAAGTTTGGTAAATATAAAGTCAAAATATCATCGAAATAACTTTATGGATCGTGAAAGATAGCCATCTTGTTTCTAATATCAAAATCAAGCGCTGAAAATCCTTAACACTTTCCTGGCTAAAAGAAACTTTATTTTGTCTAGCTTCAAAACGAATCGTTGTAAGTAGTGTAATGGCGATTATTTCTTATTAGTGGAAGTAATCTTGTGGGTCATGTGACAGCCTTTTAAAATCTTCAATGCATACAATGTCACTAGCATCAGTCAAAATCATTTATTTTAATAAATACTAAACCGTAAGGTTGCCTTCTTTAGCTCACCACCACCTGGTTCCAGCAGAGGAAAATCTGCCTCCTTCATACCTTCATAGTCAATGGGACAGTTTCCCTTTGGGAATATAACTTTTCCAGGTGTAGAATTAAATTCCAGCTCGCATTTCTCAATTTAAGAATGCCCAAGGCACTCGATCCCTTTCATGTAATATATCCTTGAGTGGGAGATAGATGAATCCGGACATTTATAATCTGTTGTCCTAAAAATGGCTTCTCCAGATAGAGAATTATTTCCATATTATATGTACGATCTTCCTATTGATTCTCCTTACAGTTTGATTTTTTGTGTAGATATATATGATGTAATTCCTCTGTGCGGGACATGTGTATATATGTACAAATAGTTTTCTGTATGTCTTTGGGATATAAAAGTCTCTCTATGAACAAAGCGCATGTGACAATCCTTTTCCTTTCAGCCATTCCGTTCCGTCCGTGAATTATGCTGTTATCATATCATGGATATGATAATGCCCATAACGGGGGAAATTCAAATAGCAGAATAAATCTTTCTTCCCTAGATCTCTCCCACTACACCGCAATGCTATAATCCGTCATCGTCTGAAATTATAGGAAATTAACCATATTTTAAACAAATTATACCAAGCGAGGTAAGATGCATACATGAAGAAAAACGATTGATATTAGTCTGTCGTAATGTAAAAAATATATCTATATTCTATTGAAACATTGACATTGTAAGAAATTATTATTGAGATATTTTCTTCCGAAATGCATGATGTGAGACAGTACATAAAGTTCAGTGGTTGTTTCTACATAAAGAATAGGCTGAACGCAAACAATTCCGTTTTAGATTGTTTTTTAAATAAATGTTTTTTTTTTCTAAAATAATTGCCCTAACACGACTAAAATCGCATTGCACCTGTTTACAACGTTTTGAATTCGGAGTTGTCCCTTTCTATTTCATAGACGGGCTGACTCACATGATAAATGAGTCCAGTGTGCAACTAGTTTTTAACCAGTAGGTAAAACAAAATATTGTCATGTCTTTTTCCAATTTGCAGGGAACGAAACAGAGACGTTCAGAATTTGAGGTTGGCTCTCAAGAGATCGAGTGTCAAATAGCGTTCAGAATTAGTTAATAGGGATGTCGTAATATTCCACCTGGGCAACTTAATAATTTAATTCTTTGATCACCAATCATTATAATATACCTGTGAAAATGTTCTTCCTACTCATTATTCATATTATCATGATATTTTAGCTGCTTGAAACTAATTTTAATCAACGCAAAAATACACATAATAAAAAATATTGTAATTCATTGAAATCCTGTAAAATGCAATTTCAGTATTTGCACAGAACTAGCATAATTGGAGTAGCGGAGGAATTGTGAAGTTGTACGAAACAGTTTTGAAATTATAGAAGAAAAAGTTAAAAATGTTTTTCTTGAATTTAATGATGTAATTAAAGTGTGTTATTTTTTATTTCTATAAAATATTAATAATGGATGTATTAGCAAGTATAAAGTGTTATATGTATGTACGTTTTTTGCTTCACCATTTTGCTATTAACCAATACCAAGACAATTCAAGTCATCTAGAAAGAAGGATGGATTGCAAATTGTTCATTATATTAAATTCTACTATAAAACAAACTATAATAAAAGCACTGAAATTATCCTGAGAGGATTCAATTTTCCATAATCATCGAGGAGAACCAATGATTTAGTAAAAGCAAAGGGACTTAATTTGCTTCAAATATTCCAGTATTTGATGAATTAATACATATCTATATTGTATGAAGAAATATATATATATATATATATATATATATATATATATATATATATATATATATATATATATATGTGTGTGTGTGTGTGTGTGTGTGTGTGTATGTATTCAGATATAGGAAAAATGCATAAGGAATAATGGCACCGTAAAAGCTTGTAATGTAATTATATATATATATATATATATATATATATATATATATATATATATATATATATATATATATATATATATATATATATATATACAACTATTTTTAAAACTTAATATGTTGTGGCAAAGTAGATTTGATAAATTCGCTAAATGATAATTTCATCATCTGGCAATTAGGCGAAGATGAATGTAAGAATGTTCACTCTCGTCAATTTTAGTGTTAATCACTTATCAGTTCATCATTTTCTTATTTTGATTTTCCAGTATCTCTCACTGAAGAACAAATGATAGCGAATATCCTGAATACGTCGGGATAATTGAAAATTTCAAAATAAAAAATATGTATACAGAATTCACTTCTCAATACAATTATGTTTGTTTACTCACCCCCCAATGCTCTAGTATCTTTCGAGCTGAATAAAATTACTGCTACAAAAAAGAGAAATATTTATTATTACAAAGATGCAAATTTTGAATATTTTTATTGTAAATCAACGAGAAGGAAACATTCAAACCAAATTATTTTATAGAGCTTTACTGAATAAATTGTATGAGTTTTAGATTGAGGATTGGTCTACTGTATTTGATACATAGGTTTCTGAGTACTATCTAATTATTTGCAAACTCATGAATATATCTCACTAAGAGATATAACTTCAGATATATAAGTGACATAATAACAGAGTTGTTTTCCTTATTTTCAAAAGAATATTATTTGGAAATGTGCACTTTCTCTGTCAGCAACAGGCGTTTATGAAAAAAAAAGATATTTTTAAAAATAATAATTGCAATAATTATGCTTAGTGATAATTAGTATTGGAAAAACAAGTGATAATTAGTATTGGAAAAACAAAATTATAAAATAAAATGTCATTGGTCAGAGGTAAACGACAGTACAATTTCAATGATTATAATTTCTTTTTTATGATAATATTTTTGGAGGTGCTTATATTTAGGGATTATTATTATTATTATTATTATTATTATTATTATTATTATTATTATTATTATTATATTAGTGATTCAGTGTTCAATTTAATGTGAGAATAGTAAAAATGGTATAAAAGTGTCATAGTCAAGTCTCCTAAATGATTGGGTGAAAGTTTTATAAGTGCGCTTTTCAGGGTGAAGAAGTAAGTGATCGTGTCTGAAGTATGAACGATCTTTCAACCGAAACAAATAACACAAGCTGTTACATATTCATGGAAGATAAAACTGAAAAGGAAAGGTTAATCATTGATCCATATTGTCCTTCCAACAAAGGCATGAAGTGTTAGGAAGAAGCGAAAGTAATCAAATCTGAACAATTGGCGTCTGAACTCGTAAGCCTTTTGAAGTTGAACAACGTCACAATCATACAAGATGCCATTGATGCTCATGGTACGGTGCCTGATAGAAGAGAATCATGGATATTTAAAAAAAAATAGCATTGATTACCGAGAGGAAATGTTGCAGAATGGCGTTCTAGAACAATACGGGAAGTAATAAACACTTAGACACAGAGAGAAATTCCATGGTATATAAAGCTGCTGATCCTGGCCGGCTATCATTATTAATGCAATATTACTAAATATTAACTTTGAAATTATAAGGAAATAGGGCTTGAAAAATTTGATGCACACATGTCAGATCGACGGCAAGAGGAACACAGAAAAATAATCTCTACGAAGTTTGAGAAAATTGATCGCAGGCCAGAGATAGTGAGAGATAAAAAAAAATATTAAGTTCAAAAAAGAAGAAATTCATGACATTCATATTCAACACGATCCTGAAGGGACAGGGCATATATTCGAAGAAATCCGTAATAATAATAATAGTAATAATAACCCGTACCCATCACTGACTACGTAGTGCAGGGTTGAAAGCTAAAACCGAAGGTTTTATCTTTGCTGCACAGGACCAATTCTTATTAATTAGAAATTATAAATCATATATACTAAAATATTGTGTTAACCCAAAATGCAGATTCTGTGATAAATATCCAGAAACGATTGATTATCTTCTATCAGGTTGCACGATATTGGTACCCACTGAATATAAATCACGGCATGACAGAGTGGGCCGATATCTGCACGGGATAATTTGCAATTTCTTCGGGAAAGAAACTGAAAGAAATTGGTATGAACACAACCCATACCTGGTGACGTAGAGGGGACCTGTTATAATTCTATGGGACTTCGCAATACACACTGACAGAAGAATCAAAGTCAACCGCCCAGATATTGTTATTAAAGACCACAAACAAAAACAGTCATCCTTATTGATATGGCAGTCCCTGCTGACTGCAATGTATCTTTGAAGATATTCAAAAAGCTGTCAAAATACAAGGACCTTGAAATAGAAATCTCGAAAATGTGGCATATGGGAACATCAACAATCCCTGTTGTAGTTGGAGCCCTAGGACTGTTTGGAAAAGATTGCAATAGACTAATTGAAGGGATTCCTGGAAGTACATGCCTCAAGGAGATACAAAAAAATCGTTCTGACAAATAGAGCCCATAGTTTACGAAGGGCTTTATCTATGTCATTTTTTTTTTGTCAGTGGAAAGTGTCATGGTGCCATTCCTAACCTTAGGTCCCTGGGCGGGACCCGACAGAAATCAAAGAAAATAAAAATAATAAAATAATATTTGTGTTTGCTTATGACATAGTGTCTAGTTTCCGAATGTTAATGAATACAAAAACTGATATGGCTTCTCTTCTCTGGGTCAACCACAGATTGTTAACAGTTATTATTGAATTTGTCTATCAAATTTTAGATAAGAGAACCAAGGCTCGGACTGTGGCTTTAGATAGTTCTGTGACGTTTGACAGCTTTGATAAGCTGTTTTTCACAAACTGAAGAGCTATGGTGTTTCATAAAAACTTGTTTGGAGAACATAAAAAGTATATAAGCAAAATTGGTTTATTGTTCGCATTCCTACAGCTTCCAATGGCAAATCTATTTCATTGGCTTCATCAATAATTTTAATTACATTTTGCACTATCAAATTCATTTTAGTAATCCCCTACCCCAGCGTAGATGTGTATATACGTTTATATCGAAAGCACTTTTTTCAGACAAGGACGAAGAAATATGTTCAAAACATGAACCCGCTACCAAGGTGTTTATACGTGGAACATGATTCTTTTTATGCCCTTCTGACCTTGAAACAAGTTCAATTGTCAACCCATACGTCCGGGAAAGGTGTTAGCTTTATGATGTCAACAGTCGGTTGAAATGTTTGTAATGTCAACAAATACTCGTTGTCAATTTCGTAATGCTCGTTGGAGTAGAGTGTTTTAATCGTAGATACAACTATACTACGCCGTTGAACAATACTAGTGTCAGACGTCTTCGAATAATCTCGCGCTAATAGTACTTGCTCGATAATACTCGTACGACAAATATCCCTTGTAGTGATCTGAATAGAGAATAGAGAAAACCGATCTGTATAGTAATAGAGGATAGACTAGAAATGGTGATCGTTATTCGTCAGTTACTTCCTACATATATGCGTTTTTTTTATAGTCACGTGGTCTACTTAATTCAATAATGGAATCGACTGTGTTACTTAGTTGCGATCTATGTTCAAAATCAAAGGTCGGCAGCGAGATTTTATACTTATATAACAGTTAACCAGCACTCCAGTACTTCAAAATTCTTCAGTTTCTTTGTTACAGTTATGGGGTCCTCCCCTTTTTCATATTAGTGGACTCGACCAGAGTGTTACTTGGACTGCTTCCGTTAAATACCCAGAGTCAGTCAGAATATAGAGAGTGAGAGAGACAGAGATTGTGATTGAGTTGGAGGTAGAGTAATAGTGTGAGGTGACCGCTTGTCGAAGTCACAGTTACAAGCACGTAGACTCTAAGGAATTCCTACTTCGAGACTGTATATATATATATATTATTATTGCCACTAACCGCGTTCCTGGATTTACTAACAGTATTACCCATTGTATTATTTTCTAAATACATTTAATTTCTTATATTTAATTCTTGTGTTTGTCATTCATTGGAGACCGAATTTCATCTCGGAATCCACAACAGTTACTATATTTTAAAAAAATAATCATCTGAAAGTGGAATGTTTTTTCTCGAAATAATTGGCGGACAAATGGTTAAAACGCGTCAAACACAAAAAGAGCATCAAAGTGAACATTGAAAGACCTTCTAAAAAGAAATCAAGCCTGAAAAGATATGAATGACTGAAGCAGGTAATAGATGATTGAATTAAACTGGCAAATAAAAAGAATTATGCAAATAACTTTTATCCGGTTATGGCAAATATATAAATAAAAGATGTTGGCACAATCTCTCTCTTATAGAAGAGGTTGTCAACAAATACAAATGACTAACGAATCCACACGAAATAGAAACTCTAATTCCTAGGTTCACACATCTAAACCTATAACTGACCAAGAACTCTATTAAGACAAGTATAGATCATTGTGAATAAATATAAATATTAACTCTCTAGATTGTGTAGTCGGCTGTATCAGTAGATTACAGTTTGAACATTAAGAAAATGGAGATGTTGAGAAATATACCATGTCTGGAAAAGTAAAAGATATTGAAAATTTGAAAGGTTAGGCACACATGGATTTCTGCCAAAACCATTCAAATTTAGATTGGATAGTTTGGAAAGACGAGGAAATATTGAGATTGTACAGACCATACTGTTAATAGGATCTGCAAGGATAATGAAGAGGATTTTAACTATCGATTATCTGTGAAGAACACTGTATGTATATATGTATGTATGTATGTATGTATGTATAATAATAATAATAATAATAATAATAATAATAATAATAATAATATTTGAAAAATACTGGTTTGGGGATTTTTATAGACTATAGGAAAGAACGTAAATGTAATGCAAGAAAATAAGAATAACACTGTGGGTTGAAATGACTGTTAGCAAAAGACTTAATGAGTGTACAAATAAATGATGATTGATTAGCGGAGCCAAACGATGTGATATTAAGAAGCGAACAAATCTGGAATCAGAGAAATTGAAAATGAGAAATCAAATATTTGAATACAGCAAGTACAGGAAAATTTCCAGCGTCATTAAAAAGAATCCCAGATGAGGATACATGAGATTGAAGAATGTATTTTAAAGGGTAATCTGAGTGCCTTCAATTTTAGATGAGATGTCTTCATTGAGACTATGAGAGAAAAACGAAAATAGATTATGAAATAGTGATCTTCGAAATCTGATGGTTGAGACTGTCAAACTGAATTGAAAACAATGTAGCCCGTCACTTTAAAGGTTTTAATGCTAATATTAGCCGGTTCTGTTAATCGAATAAACCGGCATTTATTAACCGAGTAGCCATTACTACTGGAGTTAACCCGTTTTCAATTCCTGGCCGGGGATTTGATATTATATTGTAGAATATGTTCTCATTCTTAATGTTATTTTTAATATTTACAGTTTCATTATAAGTAAACAAACGGTAAACATTGAGCGAATAGCCAGTGCTAACTCAAGTTAAACTAGTTCAATTCCTGGCCAGGGATTTCATGTTGTATTATAAAATATGTTCTCATTCTTAATGTTATATGTAATATTTACGATTTCGTAATAAACAAACATTCGGTGCCCATTGACCAAGCAGTATTACTGTATGATACACTATGAGTTTGGTACACTTTTTGATATAGAGATATGAGTATTATTGTATAGTAGTGAGATTTATGTATTACTGTATGATACACTATGAATTTGGGACACTTAATTTTATAGAGATTTGAGGATTACGTTATGGTCGAGAAATACGCTATGAGTTGTAGACAAGATCTTTTCGTTGAAAATATTGAGAAGGCAGTTTCCCCTAGTGGTAATTGCTGTTCAAGTTACTGAAATATTAAAAATGTGTAAGTCTGGGAAAATATTTATACATTCCGAGAAAAATTGAAATTAAGGAACATGACAGCCCCGTTTCTTCTATTTATTCTCAGGTTGGCAAAATTCTGAGAAATCTCCAAAGAGGATCAGATTAAAAAAAACTTTTATTTTGCTATGAAAGAGGACCTTGCACCAGAGAAACTTGCTATCACTTGATTTACTGGAAAATGTATAAGATCGGACGTGTGTGAATTGTTAACTTAATACTGATACTAATGAATTTAATGATAATAAAAAAATTCAATAATGTTAAGAAAACAAGTAATCGTTATTAATTTTATTTGAAATAAGATACTATATTTATAAAAAAAATTATGGTGGCTAGGCTTTTAGGTTATGAGGTAAGATTTGTGAAGCTAGGAAAGAGTTTTCTACACTTAAATACAGCGCAGTGTCCCGGCAAGAAGAGGGCGGTATGGCCATGATGAATGATTCATATAACCTCGTAGAAAGGCGCGAAAATAGCATTAACAACGAGAAAACATGATCAGGATAGCGGTAGGAATGTCGGAAAGTAAATTAATGCGAGAATCTGAAATTTGGTTAATGACGGTACATTACTTAGGCTTAGTGCAAGATGAAACTGAATGAAAGAAGAAAAAATATCTAAAAATGTCAGACAAGCAAATATAGAAGTAAGAAAGAAAGAAAAAAATGATTAGTTGAAATGTAAAAAAGAAGTAATAAACAAATATTAGAGAAACAGAAAACAATGGAGACTAAAAATACACACATGTTGAATATATATATATATATATATATATATATATATATAGTTAAACCTAGAGAGCCAGACAAACCTACCAAGGTTTCACCTAAGCGGGACGTCAGGCAAGGCTTAGGTGAAACCTAAATATTTTTGACCGAACCCACGGGCTCGGATATCACACGTTAAACCGACCCTGTGCCACATGATACCTTCTTAGTGGTGGAGGTGGTGACTAAATACTGTTGAGTCTGAAGTCTGGAGTGAACTCCGTCAGAAGTCAGTCAAGTCAGAGGCAGACCGAAACAGAGTCGCGTTCAGACAATTACTTCTAAACCTGATTGTTCATACTAACACTTGTACTTCTCTGTATATATTCATGTTTGTAATATATCTGTGTAATTCCATATACGTGTTCGAGTTCTTCTTTATTGGTTCTACCTTGGACTATCACTGTTGTACAAGGAACGAGGCCGTAACAGAATACAACACTACATCAGATACAGGTATATATAATATAAATGCCTGCAATATAGGCTGATCTAAATTGGCGGAACATCTGAAAACACCGCGTCTACGGCAACCACTTAAAACTGCTCGCAATATGCAGAAATAGAATAAGCCATAACTTCGATTTTATGAATGCCAATGTAATTTAAAGAAAAAAATATAATTCATTCAAATGCTTAGAGGGAGTTCTGATGAATATTTTGCGATCTATAAACACACATCAATCTCACTTTAGTATGACATTGATTTTTATGAAATCAATACTTAAATGATCTAATATATGTTTACATGCAACCACAATCGGTGTAGCGTAAAATAGTTCATTTTCACACAAAACAGTCCAAATCATTATAAGGACTAACACCAAAATAAATGAAAATGCCTAATGGACGCTGAAACACAAATACGCATACAAATGAATACTCATGGTCATCCGAGACCCGCTTAGAAAAAATAGGATTATGAGGAACATAAACGCACGGATTATACACAGGACACACGTGAGGTCAACATACCTAATGAAAAACAAACAAGAGAAAAATAAAAATATTAGACTTTTATTTTCTCTTCCCTAATTCATTTTCAGTTGAAGCGTAAATAAAATCGAAAATTGTTAAGTATATAAACGTTTCCTATTTAGAGTCTGTCTATATTTCTGAGATGAGGTATTATGTACATTATTTACATTGTTTGAAATTCCAACCACCTGAAGAAGGCCGGAGTGTACGACGGCCGAAACGGTGATAAATATGGCGACAAAGATGAGGACAATAGTCCGAATAATGTAAATAACGTTTCCTATTTGTTTATTATAGTATCGTTCCGTTGGATTCTAATCCATAGTTTCCCCCAATTCATTCAGGGTGCGATGGGTAAAATGTCGACATTTTATAATTTGTCGGCTACACAGTATAGTAAGTTTATTTGGGCAGCGTCTGTGAGAAAAAAATAGCTCTATTACGCATTTCACTCCGTCAGAAATTTGGAAACATGCTATACAACTTGGTATTCGTGCCGGAAGCTGAAATATAAAATTTTCAGAATATTAGTGTGTCAACCTGAGGTAAGTGCAGAGGATACGGAAAGATGTTGATGATTTATCCAATCATCAACTTGGTGTTTGGAGAGATCACAAGTGATGGTTACGTTATGCCTCCATTCTTCATCCCACAAGGTCTCACTGAACACGAAGCCTAGATCAAGTACCTTGAGTAGGTAGTGCTGCTCTATGTCAAGAGTGTAGCTGCTGGAATGCGATATGTCTAGCAAAATGTCCCTGCACCATATCATACACGGAGAAGTACACATTCATGCCTGTCAGAAAATTTTTGCGACCACATCAACTCCTTATATCTGACCATGTATCTATTGATTACTATGTGTGAGGTGCAGTTCAACGAGAGTGCAGCAAAACTCCTTGTATCACAAAGATAAACTGCAGGCAAGGATTATAGCAGGATTCATCCAGTTAAACAAGGGTACGGTCCAAAAGACTTGCAGGAGTTGATGAAATCGTCTGGAAACAGTGGTTGAAGTCGCTGGCGATTGTATTCAATATATTTCCTCTTCAGTATTTCAAGATATTTTTTGTGTAATTTTGGTAATTTTTAATTTTCATTTTTGCGTAATGTATACAAATTATTATGTTGGTGCAAAAATAATGACGTAATAATGTCGTTTTTGACGTATTTTTTTAACGTCAAAAAACGACATTATTACGTCATTATTTTTGCACCAACCTAATATAATCGCACCATATATATATATATATATATATATATATATATATATATATATATAGCTAGTCACTTGTATTCGAGGATATATTTATACTAGGAGAGATAGCCAATCCCTATTGAAGAGTCTCGCTCAGGCATATTCGTGTTTGTTCAACATCCACAGAGCCCATCTGTGGTTTATACTGCAACTATGCTGGGCAGACCATAGTTACAGTTTCTGGGAGAAAGCGTGTTGTGTAGAATGATAAACAATCACATTCAAACCCTTGGCCACGATGGTTTGGGATTTCGACCTAGCAGAGCTCTCAACGTGTTCCGTCTACCTAATTTCTCTCTCAAGTCTTGGGTCAACACGTGGTATGGTTTTCAGGCACTTTCCACAGTCTGGGATCGCTCCCGTATTCAGACCGATAAAATCACAAATTTTCTGTGGTTGTGTTTCTACGCCGGCCTTTGCATTTCGATCGGGTTAACTTGCAGACAATTCTGAACTGAAAACATTATTTAATTTGTGGATATAGAAATTGTAAGTTCAATCCCGTGGCCGGGCAGTGTGTACTTGAAAAGAGTGGAAAAGGGCGAGCAATAAGTAAGCAGTACTAAAAACATGAACAAAACGAGATAAACCCCTAAACACACGCAATGTAACGAGAACAATCATCTCGTGTAGATTAAATAAAGGACTCTGATTAGAATTACCTGTTTTCAGTCCAGATCGATAACCACCTGATTAAGGCTGGATAAACAACGGCTGAAATGTTGTAATAAAAACAACAAAGATGAGGACAATATTCCCAATATCCCGGTACACGGCGTTGCCCTGGTGTACATGGCTGCAATTGTATATCTACACAACCTGTATATCTGCACACTTGTCTAGAAATATCTGCCTGCATCTTTCCTTGCATGCATCATCAGTTGGTATACTAATCTACTCATCTTTTCTACGGTATGTCCTTCAAAACTGTTTGATTGTTCTTTATAAAGCAATGCCATCGATAAAATTTCTTAGCTTGTTTTAGATATTCAGTAAAATTCCTATGGCCGTAATAACAATAAAATATTTTGGCATTTTTTCAGAAATCTAATAATCAAACAAAACCAAGGTTGAAGTGACAGAGCTTGATTCATCTGCAAACGCCCCCACCCCGCTTTCTTCGAACGTTTACTGTAAAGCTGGGTTCAATAAGAGGTTCTTCGATTACTTTTCCCTTTTTACACTTCTATAATCCTTCTCGAACAATCTTTGCATCAAAAGTTGTTCGAATGACAGTTTAGAATGAAGAAAAAAACGGCTAACTGGCAAAAACTGATGTTTGACCTAGTTTGTCGCAGATTTAGTCCACTTAACTGAAATAATCTAAATCAAACATTCACACGAGAAAATTTATGTGCCATATGCAATTTACAGGGCAAATTAGGAAAGCATAGAATGAAAAACCAAGCAATTATGGCCGTAAAACCGGATTTTTGATCAGTTTTTCGTGATTTTTTCCGTATACGCGAGCAGAACTCAATACTCACTACCTTATTTCTTGTATGATAGCAAATTTGTTGCGATACGTTTAAAGAAAATAGGTTTTAAATGTTCAAGTTTTGGTTTTAAGTAGTATGAAAATCTGATTTTTTAGCAGTTTTTTCGCGGGAAAACTATCAAGCACTGACATAAAAAAATAACATGGGCTATGCTTTGTATTACGTGCAAGGGACATCAGCTCAATCAGTAAATCATTTGTTCTAATCTGACGTTGCCTTTTGCGAAAAATCATAGCTATCTTCTGTTTTATCGATGTTTCTGCCAAAATACGGGGAGCCTGGTGACTGGTAAGCTGTTAGTAACCTAATTCAGTAAATGTGCAATATTTGATTCCAATTTTATCTAAATTAGTCGAGAAATATGAGCTCGCATAAATGGCATACATATACACAGACAGACAGACACACACAGATATATTCTGCTTTATATGAGTTATGCAAACTCGGATGAGTTACACTACGAAATGTGTGAAGAGCGGTGCGATATCGATTCTAATTAGCTACCTCTGATGTATATATATATATAACGTGTTTTAGTGAACTCAGCAATTTTCAAACTGCTTGTCTAAATCATCTTCAAGAAGCGAGAGTAAGATCTAAAAGGTCAGCCAATCTAACAGTGATCTCATCTCACAATCCTCATACTTGCTCCATATGTGGCCTCCGTTGTAAATCACTAGCGGGTCTTAAATGCCACTTAAGATTATCGCACAAAATTTCATAACTTAAACAAGTAAGCTTTCAGATCCTCATACGTCCAAACCGACGGGAGAGTCCATTATATATATATATATATATATATATATATATATATATATATATATATATATATATATGCGCATCAATAGCTACGATTTTCCGGGATAAATGCTGAAACCGAGTCCTTTATACTTGTTGCAAATTACCTATGCTTGCTAACTCGAAATTACCAAGCACACATACTGAATAATCTCCAAAATGTGGCACATGAGAACATCAATAATTCTTGTTGTAGCAGGGGACCTCGGATTTTTTGGAAAACATTGCAATTGGCGACTTGAAGGTATTCCTTGTATCCGATGCCTTAAAGAAAGGCAAAAAAATGTACAGCCCACACATTACGAAGAGCTTTATCTACGTGTGATCCTTTTTCTTCTTATAAAAGGCCCAGCTGAAATTGTCATTTTGACCTTAGCTCTCTCGTCGAGACTCGAAAAGAAATGAGTTTAGACTAGAATTCACGGTAAATGATGATGATAATAATAATAATAATAATAATAATAATAATAATAATAATAATAATCAATATCCATAGCGTGAAATGTGCTACAATTTTCGAAATTCTATGAAAAAAAAGAAACTAATTTCCGTGAAGCAACGCATATTATTTGCGGAAAGTTGGAAGGAATTTAGATTTTCTAAAGAATGTTTTTTTTTTTTCATCTAAAATTGGAAACCAAATTTTTAATCGAAATATATCTCATACTGGTTATCCATTAGAAAACTTTTTCAAAGAATGGAGTCAAATTACCGCACAGAAAATTAACTGGGATATCGGAAGAAAAAGACTACAAAGATCTCGGGATATTAAATCCTGATTCAATGATCAAGAAGAAATGAAAGATAATCAGATTAATTCACGAGGAACCAGAACGTATCGCACAATAGACAATTGAGACAGAGTAGAAAAAATAAAATAGAATCAAGGAATAAATGAATAGTAACGAAGTTGTAACATTCCAGGTATTTCTTATTTCTTTATAAAAACAAACGGAAATTATATGGTCAAAAGAAAATATATATGTCTATCCAAAAAATGCTGTTGCAAGTCTGTTTACAGAGATAAAAAAATAATAAGCTTTCGATTCTTGGTCAGAAAATTATCAATAGTACATAAAATAGCAAATGAAAAAATGGTAAAACGGAAAATATCCAACAATGATTTATTATTACCCAACCAGTATTCATCTTTTAATTTCAAAGGGTTTGAATTGTATTTTATCGCTTCAGTCTGTGTTGCATCAACCACGTTAAAATTGGCTTTACAATAATAAAGAAAAAGTATTCCTAGTGATTCTTTTGTCAAAGCTGTATTCTTTCTTCCATATTGTTTTCTAACGGCAACTAATGAGGATCGGAGATTTGTCATACAAACGAAGTGAAACTAAGCTAAAATTGTTCGAAATGTATTAGGTTGGTGCAAAAATAATGACGTAATAATGTCGTTTTCTGACGTATTTTTTGACGTCAAAAAACGACATAATTACGGCATTATTTTTGCACCAACCTAATAGCAAGTAAATTGTATGAACATTGATTAAGAACTGTTACCTAAAACAACGAACGTGTCGTGGAAAACCATATTTAGCGTATAGAATGGATTCATTTCAAAACAAACAGAATAGTCATCGAAATTTACCAAAATCGTTAAATTGAAGATGTTAATGGACCTTTTAACATTTAGAATGACCGCAAAAAATTGCAAAATAAGTTGACATGATTTAAACCATTTTTTTTTTTAACGAAATCAGCAAGGCTACTCAAATGCTTGATGTTTGAGGAGACATGTTTGTTTCCTACTGACGACCAATCAACCACTCTAACCTGAAATCGAAAAAAATTTTTTAAACACTCATATGCCCAAAAGGTGAAGTGAGAAAAAAAGGGAGAGAATGAAGAAAAAATAGAAACGAGTAGAGATTCCTTGTTAAAGAATCGGACAATTAAAACCGAACAAGATGACAAGTTTCAGATAATGGCGAAACATCTTCAAATCTTTCAAGCAAATCTTTTAACCAAAGCTTTAAAATTTTTTGTTGGAAATATAACTTCAATGTTGACATAGTGAACATTTCACAGTTTTTAAGCTATTTATATTGTTTAACTCAGAATAAAGCTTAATAATATTGCTGCAAAAACCGAACTCTTAGTGAGATCACAACTGTAAACCTTAAGCGCCTGTGTCCTCTGTCCATGTGCCAATTTAAGCAAACTCATGAAGTAAATATTCAAGTAGGGTGGCTGAAACTAATTTATATTTGAAATACTAAAAGTTGCTTTTGCAAAGACATATTAAAGAAAACAGAAATAAAAATATTTACAAAAAATTACAAAATATATTAAAGAAAACAGAAATAAAAATATTTAAAAAATTTACAGTTTCAGTTTTATCCTTGTTTTCTATTCAGCGCGACCTTTGCTCGGCCATTTTGGGACGGACATAGCAGCAGTCCAAGCTACGTTTTTGATTAAAATCTAACTGAATAAAATGTTTTTTTCCTTGTATTCCTAACTTTTGACAGACTTAATCAGAATTAATCTCTCTGTGTATCTTATGCTTATAGGATGTGTGACATATGTAAGATGTAAGACATATTAAAGAAAACAGAAATAAAAATATTTAAAAAATTTACAAAATATTTAAAAAGTTTCAGTTTTATCCTTGTTTTCTATTCAGCGCGACCTTTGCTCGGCCATTTTGGGACGGACATAGCAGAGGTCCAAGCTACGTTTTTGATTAAAATCTAACTGAATGAAATGTTTTTTTTTCCTTGTATTCCTAACTTTTGACAGACTTAATCAGATTTAATCTCTCTGTGTATCTTATGCTTATAGGATGTGTGTGATCACGACTCTTCACATTTTCCTCTCCTTTTTCACAACACTATTCTGTTACTGAGGTTTTATTTTTACCTAATCTTCTATTTCTTCACAAATAGATTAGTCACTGCATTCTTCTGATTTTCTTGTCTTTGATATTTCCTCTGAGTGTCACAATCTTCAAGCCTTCTTCCGTCATTATATATTCTAATTATTTTTTAGAAATATAATTTTATCGACAGGGATTTTCTCATGGAACAAGAGAGTTTTGTTATCGAGTTTAAATACTTTTTGTCGAAGTTCATATAATTTTGTTCTAAATATGAGAATAATGTCGTCGTCTGACAAAATACGCGCTCGAGGTATTCTTTGCTACCAGAAGTTTTATAAAGGCTAAAGGGATTTAAAAACATATCACTCCTATTGGTCTGATGTTTGGATTATATAGGCGGTTTTTATTTTGTTAATATGATTTTTGTTGTTTTTAATTTCTTATTGTATATTTTACACATTTAATAGCGATGACTGATGAACTGGATTGGTCTATGATGTGTCGCATGACGAATGAATCTAAACAATTTTGATGCATCTTGTTTTTGAAAAATATATTAAAACATTGTTGTACTTTATTATAGATCCACATCATTATGTAAGAATAATTTTGCTCGGCTCACTTTTTTGGTTATCGATAATGTATTTGGAAAAAATGATGAATATTAATGTTTGTTTTATATGCTAGGGGTTCGCTGATAGATATATTCCGGGTAGTTAGGTGTGTTCTATATCGGAACTGTTTTATTATTATTTTGTTTCTCAAATCAATCTATCTATCTATCGATCTATCTATCTATCTATCTATCTATCTATCTATCTATCTATCTATCTATCTATCTATTTCAGCTTGTTCATATCAATCTCTCTATCACTCTATATTCATATCTATCTATCTATCTATCTATCTATTTCAGCTTGTTCATATCAATATCTCTATCACTCTATATTCATATCTATCTATCTATCTATCTATCTATTTTAGCCTGTTAATATCAATCTCTCTATCTCTCTATATTCATATCTATCTATCTATCTATCTATCTATCTAACTATTTCAGCTTGGTCATATCAATTTTTCTATCTCTTTATATTCATATCTATCTATCTATCTATCTATCTATCTATCTATCTATCTATCTATCTATCTCAGCCTGTTAGTATTAATCTCTCTATCTCTCTATATTCATATCTATCTATCTATCTATCTATCTATTTCAGCTTGTTTATATCAATCTCTCTATCTCTCTATATTCATATCTATATATCTATCTATCTATTTCAGCTTGTTCATATCAATCTCTATATCTCTCTATATTCATATCTATCTATCTATCTATTTCAGCTTGTTCATATCAATCTCTCTATCTCTCTATATTCATATCTATCTATCTATCTATCTATCTATCTATCTATATATATATATATATATATATATATATATATACCTTTATACATATATATATATATATATATATATATATATATATTAGTCGATTCATATCAAACTATGTTCATTATCTATCTATCGATCTATCTATGATTTAATCCTGTTCATATCTATCTACATATCTGTCTATGTGCATATCTATCTATTTCAGTCTGCTCTTATCTATCTATCTATCTATCTATTTATCTATCTGTCCGTTTCTATATATACATATACATAACACAGTCTGTTAATATCTATCTATCTATCTATCTATCTATCTATCTATCTATCTATCTGCTTCTATATATACAGATATATATCACAGTCTGTTAATATCTATCTATCTATCTATCTGCTTCTATATATACAGATATATATCACAGTCTGTTAATATCTATCTATCTATCTATCTGCTTCTATATATACAGATATATATCACAGTCTGTTAATATCTATCTATCTATCTATCTATCTACGTGTGTGTCTGTCTGTTTCTATATATACACATACATATCACAGTCTGTTAATATCTATCTATCTATCTATCTATCTATCTATCTATCTATCTATATATATATATATATATATATATATATACAGATATATATCACAGTCTGTTAATATCTATCTATCTATCTATCTATCTATCTTTCTATCAGATCTTCTTCCCATCTATCATGTGACAATTCAATCCAAAATCTCATTAATGCATGATGTTTCCATTGTTTTATTCATTTCACTTCTTTTATTCTTTATTTTTTTTTGTATAATTTGCCTCCATAATGAAATCATCTGAAAGAATAGCTTTATCTCCCATCAGAATGGCTGCGCTTTCTTGGCCTCACGTTTCTCGTCTCGTATGAAGAGGAATTATTATATTGAATTAACGGCTAAATTTGATGCTATAAAAATAGTTTCACTATATCGTTAGAGAACATCTATCTAGCACATTTATTAGTCTACCAGTCTTCCTTGCATCGATTATAGCTTACACATCTGGTTTGATGCTTCTGCTATATAACTAAATATTAGGTACCTCCACTAGGTCACGTAAAAAAGCGGCCTTTCACGATTAAAAATGACTCATAAATCAACGAAAACAAAGTTTTGTCTCAATATGTGTATGTTGTTATGATAGAGGAAAGACCAAAGTATTTTTTAAATATTTTTTGAAATTTTTTACTCCTTTCTAACACGTAGAAAATTTTGGTTAAAAATTATGTTTTTTTTTTTACGACAGCGCGATAAGACTAAAAAAAGGTTTGTTTTATTTTGCGCTTTTCCCGAGGAAAACACACGTTAATTAGGAAATTCTTGCAAAAATCAAATAATTGTTGGATTTTAATGAAACTTTCAGGACTTATTCAGAAATGAATGAAAATATTTAAAAATTTTTTTTCAGAAAATCTTGTTAAAAAGAGATTTTTTTTAACATGTTTCCACCCACTTACATATTTTCATGAAATTTCGAGAAATTAAATCAGAGTTCCCGGGATTTTTTTTATTAGTTATAAACAGGAATCATTGTAGAAAGTAAATCACCAATTTTTTTTTGTCAAACATTTGATAATTTATAGAAAATCAGATTTGAATTGTAAAAAAAAATGTAAAAAAGTATGACATTTAATTAATTAGAAAAGTTTCCACCTGTTTTTGTAGATACGTTGTACTAAGGACATTATTTTGTGAAAAAATAAAAATTTTTCGATGAATAATATATTTTTGGCAAATTTTTTCCAGATTTTTAAAATTTATTCATTAACGTCTCAATACTTCAAAAATCATTTAAAATTATTTATTTCAATCGTTCACGCAATGTAATGATAACGTTAATGAAAATGTAAATTTACGAATCGAACTTTAAAAAGCACATAACACTCGTTTAAGTAGAAATAATTTTAAAATAATTTTAAAAATACATTTTTATTGAAAAACGTTCATAATTTCTATGTATGGAAATGTATACGCGATATAATCCTTAAAAAGGTCACGTGATTTGTGTCGTCTGGCACCGCAGTTATTTCTCTTCTCTGTCCAGTTCAGATCCACATCGTTAACGTGTTTGCAGAAATTCTTTTCAAATTTTAAAAGTAAGTTGTAATTATTTTTAATTACTTTTTATTAAATATTTTTCTTTAAAGTATTTTCTTTTATTTTGGATAATATTTCATTGAAATAATTTTTTCTTATTAATTAATTTAACAAAAGATTAAGAAAGTAAGAGAAACGGAAACCAAGACAAAATAATTTCTAATTTTTTTTAAAATTAATTCTTTCTTCTTAAATTTATATTTGTAATTTTTATTTTAATACGTTATTTATTCCATTCACATTTGAAATTAGTTTTCATTGAAAACTACAAAAAAAAGTTATTTTGAAAACTTTTAAACACCGTGGATTGAGGAATATAAAATTTCTGGTACCGTAAAATTGACGGAGTTTTAATTATTTAAGAAATTGTTAATTAAACGTTTTAGCAATTGTTTAGTAATTCGTTAATAGTAAGATTACTGAATATTTTAATTATTATAAAAAAAATTTCCAAATGAATTTGTTTTCTTTGCTTAATTGTATTTAATTTTATAATTTTTAGATGGTGAAAAGAACAGAAGAAATTGTGCAGAGTTGAGTGTATAAATAGACGAGAGCCAATCAAGTGTGGCCATATTTTTAAAAAATGTTTGATAAATATGGATCTTTAATGAAGATTGCAGAATGGGCCACCCAGCAGAATTCACAAAATGGTTTCCCTCCTATTTCGAAACATTCAGTTAGGAGACTTTCTGAATATTACAAGAAAAGAAATTTTGGAGGTAATTTCTCTGATTTAAAAAAAAAATGTGAAGTGGTGGTCCAATCTGCTAGTCATTCTTCTACTGACACATCTTCCATTGCCTCTTCCACCGCCATCCCAGTTGCAACTTCAAATGTGAATTCTGCTATTACAACCCTGTCTGCTGCAGCTTCAACCCTGTCTTCTGCAAGGCCTAACCTTTCTGCTGAAACCTCAATCCTGTCTGCTGCAACCTCAATCCTGTCTGCTGCAGCTTCAACCCTGTCTGCTGCAGCTTCAACCCTGTCTGCTACAACTTCAACCCTGACTGCTACAACTTCAACCCTGTCTGCTGCAACTTCAACCCCGCCTGCAACAACTTCAACCCTGCCTGCTACAAATCAAAACCCATCTAAAAATTCATACCAATGTGAAACATCTGCCATTCCTTTGTCAAAATATAGCAAAATAATCACCTTGCGAACAACACTATTAAAAAAAAAAAAATCTTCACTTTCAAAAAAAATTTGTGAACTTAAAAAAATAAAGAAAATTTCCAGTTCTTTCGTTAACAGGAAACTCCATTATGACTGACTTTTGAATGGAGTTACTGCTTCTCATGTTTCCAGTGTGGTTACAGCAGTGTCAAGAACTTTATCCTTGGAACACTGCTCTTTCGGAAAAAGCGCTACGACAGTTTATAGAATGGTGGCGGAGCTCGGCTTTCTTTCAGATGTAAAGACGTTCTTTGCTGTGCAAAGTGCAGAAAACTGCACTTTAGTTTTCGACTCAACAACACAAGATGGCAAACATGTGAACTGTGTTTTGTTAACAACTCCGTCAGCCGCCCATCTTGTGTCACTGGAACGTCTTCCTGGAGGAACTGCTATGGACTACAAGCAGCATATTTGTGACTGCATCAACAACTTAGCTAAAGCAGGCTCATTGTCCACTGGCATAATTGTTGATGCCAGTTTGCAAATAATACTTTCGAAAATTAAATGCTGCTTGACAGACCGGGCTCCTGTTAACCATTCAACAGTTTCGTTATTGGAAAAGGAGTCGCAGATAAAACTTATAGAGCTGCATTGCAATTTACATCCATTAGAGACAGTGGCAACAAAAACGAGGAAGGTCCTGAGTGATTGCGAAGAAAGTGTGAATGTGAGTGAGTGCCTAGCATGGCAAATTCTTGCAGGATTAAATTCCTTGAGATATCGTGATAAATTGGGCGTTATTCCAAAAATTCAGGCCTTTATCAAACAACAAGGCATTCCATGGTCCAATATCACTGGATTCCAAGGGAATCGTTTGCATGTAATTTTTCACCTAGGTGCAACTTACTTTCCCATTTTCGCTCAGTGTAGGCAATTTGTTTTGGGACTTTCCTCAACAAATAAAACAGTAAAAAGACTCCAAAACATTATAATGGAAGAAGCTGCTACTGTGGAAATGCAAGTGCTGGGAATCATAGGGAAGATGCTATCGGGACCTTGGATAAGTACCTTCTATACTAGTGTTGACAATCAAAAAGACCCCGTTGACACTATGAACATTGTCAAGGGAGTTATTGAAAATGTGAAGGTACTCATCAACAACCCTATGTCTATTTTCGCCTCCACAACAGATTTCTTTGGAAATACCCTTCCAGAGAATGTTACAGCATCCCTATTGATTGCCCCAGCAAATGAACCCTTATTTTGCAACATGATAACTGCCTGCTTAAAAGGGATTGTGGAGGTTTTAAGCAGGCAGTATGCAAAAACTTTCGAAACAGTAGAGGCTTCACCAAGAAGTTTATTAACATCGGTGAGACAGCACACCATGCTCGCTGAAAGGATCATCGGTGAATTTTGTGAAAGACAGAAACTTGCGCCTAATGCTTATGTATCAAGCATAAGTGATTTTATAAAGGCCAAGCGGAATCAAGTAAGAAAATTCATCGATGATCTGGATGCTGAGCAGTTCTATCAATATTTACCAATTGCACTGATGTACGGCAGACAGAAGACAAATGTAAAGAAAACGCAGCAACTAGAAGTTCAGGAAGAAATTGTGAAAAGGGTGAAAATTAAAGAAGAGCACCAGCAAAAAAAGAAAAGTGCTGACATGCAGAAAAAACTAAAACAGATAACCATTGATTCGTTGGAAGATTACTTTCCTGAACAGGGACATGTCCTGAAACAAATATTAAATGGAAATGTAGTTGGACGCACAATTAAACATATTTGGACAATTGATGGTATCAACCGTGAGTACATCGGTTACATCAAAAAATATGCAAATAACTTTTATAAGATTTCATATGTTGATGATGTAACTGATTACTATCATTTGACCAAATATGAAGTTGGTGCTGACTATGTTTTGCAGGACTTGCATTTCGAAAGTTAGCTCTGCAATGTTGACGATGGAAGAGGCAATAAAAGTTAAAAACGGCCCTTTTTAGAGCCACAAAATATTTCTGAAAGTCTTTTCACCATTATAGATAACAGCGATTTGTAATATTATTTATGGTATTGGATTAAAATATTAAAAGATTGAACATTTATCTAATAAATAAAAAAGTTTAAAGAATGATCTGATTAATAAAAAAAAGTTTAAAGAATGATCTGATTAATAAAGTTTAAAGAATGATCTGATTAATAAAGTTTAAAGAATGATCTAATTACTAAAGTTTAAAGAATTAGCTAAATAAAAAAGTTTAAAGAATTACCTGAATAATAAAAAAAGTTTAAAGAATTACCTGAATAATAAAAAAAAGTTTAAAGAATTACCTAAATAATCAAAAAAAGTTTAAAGAATTACCTGAATAATGAAAGAAGTTTAAAGAATTACCTGAATAATAAAAAAAGTTTAAAGAATTACCTAAATAATCAAAAAAAGTTTAAAGAATTACCTGAATAATAAAAAAAAGTTTAAAGAATTACCTAAATAATAAAAAAAAGTTTAAAGAATTACCTAAATAATAAAAAAAAGTTTAAAGAATTACCTGAATAATAAAAAAAAGTTTAAAGAATTACCTAAATAATAAAAAAGTTTAAAGAATTATGCATTCAAAAAATTTAAACAATTATATAATTAAAAAAATAAAGAATTAGTATCTAATAAAAACTTCAAACAATTATCTAAAAAAAAAGGTTAAAAAATTATTATCTAATGAAAAAGTTTGAATAAGAAAAGTTTATATACAATTATCTAATTAATAAGAAAAGTTTAAACAATTATGTAATGATGTAAAAAATTGTCTAATTTAGAAAGTATGAAAAAAAATAGTACATAATTGCTGAATAAATATGTTAATATTTAAAAAGTACTAGTTAAAAACGAAAAACCGCGTTCGCCTCATTTAAAAATTTGTCAATTTTGATCATCCATAGCTGTCTGTCATCGCCTCGTCAATTGCGAAATCGATGAAAGACATGCAAAAATTTCAGACACATCGTTAAGAAATGTTTGGATACAAATTTTTTAAGCTATAAGTAAGTACTGTTTGTTTCATATCAGATTATTTTAACTTTAAATTTTCTAATTTTACTCAAATAACGTGTCAAAAATATATAAATTTATTTTAGGAAGAAGTTTAAATTCAAAATTTTGTTTGTTTACAAATTTCTTAAAATTTAAGAAAATGGCCGCTTTTAAGAAAATTAAACAAAAATCGAGCATATATTTGACATTCCAATCTATATAATTTCTATCTAAAAGACTTCAGAATATTTTACTTAGTGTAAATAATAAATTTAATGCTTTAGCTTTCAATTAATAACAACATATTTAAACAAAACTTTGTTTTTAATGATTTATGAGTAATTTTTAATCGTGATATGCCGCTTTTTCACGTGACCTAGTCGACGTACCTACTAAACAGTATTGAAAAAATGCAAATAAAAATCTGCAATGTCATGTGTCATGATCTGTCAGCTCGGATTCAGTCTCATTCCTACGTTTGTAATGTAGTTTTCCTGTGATCAATTCTATACATATTTCGACGGCAATTAAGCCTAGTATTATTTTGGTAATTAGTCCATTCATATTACAGATGAAACTGCTTGATGTAAACACAGCTTCGATAATAATAGATGTTTCCTCTTGTACTAGCGAGACTCTATTTCGGCCTATTACTTCCTTGATAATAACTTTATGTGCCGTGTCGCCTGATAAAGTAGGCCATCATGGCATTCGCCAATCTCCCGTCATTTATAACTGTTAACACTTAGAATCTTTTATTTTTTTTTTTTTTGTTATTTCTCCTAAACTTTGTTTCACCATTCATTTTATCAAATGGCGTTTAGCGTTGTTTTCCTCTTTCCCTCTTGCCTTTAAGTTTCAGTGTGTATCAGATTTTTCCAAGTCCTCTTTTATCATTGTGTTCGTTAGAAATTTTAACTGCCTATTTCTGGTGTTAAGTATAAGTCTCCATTTTTTTTTCATTTTATTTAAAATTCCATCGTTGCTCAGAATTTTTGTTACTTCAATTTTCTTCTTCATTTTTGAGAATATTGTCCAGCATTTACTGCCATAACACGTAGCAGTTCAATACTATTTTCTTTATTTCTAACAAAGTTTTCCTGTTTCTTAAAACTCTACTTAACTTTTGCATGGAATCTTTGAATATCCCAATGCGCCTGGGGAATTCCAGTGCTACACTTTCCATCCTCTGTTAAAACACTTACCAAATATCTAAATGAATTTTCTTGCTTGATATTGGTATCTTCGATTTCTAATTTACATTTGAGTCTCATCTCTCTGCGAACAACCATGCAGCCGCTCTTCTTCCAGCAGACATTTAATTTCTTTTAATGTGTTCCTTTACTAGCTTCTATAGAATGTTTTGAAGTGTCATCTGCATATAATATTTTGATAAAAATTTTAGCCGCTAATAAATCTAGATATAATTTTTAATAAGAAATATTAGTATAACTTTTAATTCTCTCTGAAGCGGCTAGCAGAATACGTTGAATAATTCCAATGATAAGACAAGATCTGGTTTTATACCTTTTTCTATTTTTGTATATCTTCGAAATCATTTTGTATACGTGTGTAGGCGTTTTGCTACCAGTATAAGGTCGAGATTATTCAAATATCCATCACAAATATGTCAAGGTTGTTGAGCAGGTCTAACAGATCTTTGTGTCCTAACCTATAAAACACATATACACGTTATGCTGCATATGTATTTCTCTTTCGGATAATATATATATATATATATATATATATATATATATATATCAAATTTACTATATTTATGGGTGAATTATCACGTTTATATCTAGAGGCCGAATTGATTGGTATCCCAACTGCTTACTTGGATCTTCGTATCAATATATATATATATATATATATATATATATATATATATATATATATATATAAATTGAACATCGAAGCCAACACTTAAAGGCGACAGTGTTTCATGGTAGAAGCGATAGTCAGGCCACACGTTCTATCTCAGATATTGAGTATTTTATCCCATAAATATGGCACATCTTCAAACTATGTATGTATATATATATATATATATATATATATATATATATATGCGTGTGTGTGTGTGTATGTGGATGAATATTTTTGGGAATTGACTAGTAGCTATAATCTACCTATATGGCCTAATATCCTACATTTTCTTGGAATCTCTTTTTATTTGAATCAGGGATTTGTAGTATCATTTCAATGGTATATATATATATATATATATATATATATATATATATATATATATATATATATATATATATATATATATATATATATATCAAACTAAAACTTTCATTTTTTTTGTTTTGCTGAAAAAACTTATTTCTTATTGCACATAGACATGTTCTTATCATCTGAAGCCTCCAAAAACGCTTTTGTAGTATCGTGTAAGACAAATATTATACAAAAGTTTAAATATTTTGCTTTAACAGTTAAAAAATATACACAGTCATAAATAGCGAAAATATTCCCTCTTAGTTTCATAGTTTAGAAGAACATTTTATTTTTTTTCATATATGTTTCATTTTTCACAGAAAAATTATAATTTTCATTACAGCCTTTGCTGATTTTGGTGTCAAAATAAGCGGGATGGCTGAGAAGAAAATATTGCATTACTTGTTCCAGTTTGGTTGAAGAACCTACTGTCCTGAATGCGGTGTGATTCCACTGCACACACAACTCATCAACATTAGGATGGTAAGTGTTGTTTTATGGCTTATTAGGCTGGTTGTCCGTTAGTGTCCACATTCGTTTACACATGACTTCTTTAGCAGTGTTATGCTAATATACTTAGGACTTTCGCTACATCACCATTAAATTTAATTTATTATTCATACTTATTATTTATTATAATCATCTTCATGTTGAAATTGCCGCATTCTTTATTAAAATTCCGTCTGGCCCAACCGCGTTGTTTCTGTTCAATTTGGCCAATGCAGATTCGACTTCAGACTTTAATATTTTCGAGCCTTCGATATTTCTTCTTATTGTCAGATGTTGTCTTTCGTCATCGAAGCGTCCTTCGATATATTCCGCCCTACTCCATTTTTTTGTCTAATATCCGTGTTTTGTGACGCATCCTGATGACGAGTATATCTTTTGTTCTGTTAGTTCACTTATTTCTTTTATGCATATCTGCTTTATTTGTGCTAATCATTCTTTTTATTTCTCTAGATTTTTCGTTGATTTTTAGCTTGCCTGCAATTTTCTTATTTCTTAATGTAATGACTCTATTCTGTTTTGTGCCTTGGCAGCGTCTTTGTCTAATTTCAAGAATTGTTATGCATTTTTTTTCTTCGTCTATTCTCTTTTGCTTTGATCGCTCTTTTAACCTAGAAAAGGTTATTGAATGACAACCAAAACAGAGGTTGGAAATGAAATAGTATCTTTATAACATCAACAAAATGAATTACTCGCCTGCGTCTTGAAGTAGATAAACCATCGCTTGTGATGAACTACTTAGACTGCATATTACCCCCCCCCCAACTTACAATAGTGTCCATCGTATTTATGAGGATTGCGGCATACCCATTAGTGTTCATAGGTACGCTACATAACAATGACGATTGATTATGTTGACAAAGATTCTCTTAATGTATCCCACTTCGATTTTCTGTTTTCAATTTGTTCATCGCATCAGTTTTTTACACTATCCATATATTTACCTTCATATTCGGGTCGTTCAAAACTCTGTGGTATTGGAGTTTTGGTGCTAGCTTGGGCCTCTTCAATTTTCGTTGACTGTAAGGTGTTTTCTACTATAAAACTGCACACCTGAATCTATTGTTGATAGTTATGTAGTCCATTCGGTTATCTGTTGCTCCACCAAGTTTTTCACATGTCCATATTGGCTTTGGGTTCTCTTGAAACTAGATATTGGCTACACCTTGGTCATTCGCCGTATATATTTGAATCTAGTTTTCTCCAGGTTCATTAAGAATATTATTTTCGAATTTGCAAACAATTTCGCCATTTTTCTCCTTGCCGTTTCTGGAATTCAGGTTTCCCATCAGAACTGCAATTCCTTGTGATTTGCGTTGAGCCATGGTAAATTGTTTAAAACTTTTCAATTTCTTCTCCTGTATTTTGTCCTATCAGGGCTTAAATCACCATAATGTATATTTTGAGAACCTCTTCTTTCAGTTTAACAACAACAATTATTTCAGATATTTGGCAGTATCCCAGAACACATTGTTTAACAACAACAATTATTTAACATATTTGGCAGTATCCCAGAACACATTTCCTTGTCTTTTCTCGTGTCAATCCTAATCCTCTTTTATTTTTCACTCCGCCTACATATATTATCTTGCATTGTTGTTTAGCGAAATCTCCATTGTTTACCGACTTTGTATCACATACGCCTAGAATATTAATATTTAACCTGCCCATTACCTGCTTTATACTTTCGCACAGGGCGCAATGTCCTAACCCCCTAATATTCCATTTCCCGAGAATAATGTTTGCTTAATGCGAACAGTCGGTAGATGAAGGTGATGTGGCTTCTGTAGTTCATGTCTTTCCTTACCAGACGAGCGACAAATTCCAAGTGCTTCAATCCCCCTTACGCTGTTTACGCTAATTTATAAAAAGATCCGAATTGAAACGTCAATAGACGTGTTCTATTTTATTGAAATCCATACTTTTATAGTATTTATTAATTCTTTCACATTCTGTAACCCATTGCAAATTATTGCCTTTTGTCGCTTTGCGTGGGATGAAATAATTTAAAAATATACTTTCTCTGGTGTTAATATCTAATTTTTTTTTAATCGGTTACACGCCAAGTACTGCAGTAAAGCCACTAAGACACAAGGAATTACTGGGCGTGGAGAATTAGGAACAGAGACTTTAATAATGAACGGGAATAAAAATGAGTAATGAAGAAGATAGTAAATAGAAGTTTAAAGTTGGCTGGAAAGTATGAAAGTATATCCACAAGAGAAAAGTGCGAGAAAATGAACTGTTAGTATCAAATTTACGGGTACATCTAGCCAGCTCATCTGTAAAATGAGAAGATATCAACGCCAGTGTAGTACTGCATTTAAATTAAAAGAAAAAAAAACGCCTAGTTATCATAGTGAAAAGCTCATCCGAAAAATTACCATGAAAGTATTTTCAGAAAAGCCAGAAAAGAGGCAACCTTACGGCAGTGAGAAAGTGAGTTAAGCTGATTCATCAAGTCAGGACCAGTAATACTGCTGCTTTTTCTACGGATTTCATCAATGATCTCAGCGTAACAAGCCGGTGCACTGGGCCATATGATGCAGCATTATTCTAAGCATATTGGTATCTAGCCATCAATCTCGAATATCGGGCGGTTAATTTTCCAATTTGTCATATTATATAAAATTGCATTTGCGTGTCAAGAAATATCTTTTCTTAAGACAGAAATTTTATTCAAAACTTAATTTGAAGATTTGACATGAATTTTCTAAAGTGAGTAATTCCGTTCATTTAAATTAACCAGTTTACCAATAGGGAAATATTTCGGGAATCTATAGCCATGGTTATCTCTGATATAATTTATCCCTTATGATTTCCTGATGTAATGAATATGCATACACTTAGGTTCCCCCTCACAGTAATATGATTGGCTGGTGTCAGCCATAAATATAGACTGATATGGAGGTACATGGAGGACGGCTGTTGTCTTAGCCTATTGTCTACCACTACGACGAAGACCAGTCCATTACGATTACCTGCTAGATTGTCCTACCCGGTTACACTAGTCAACAACCACTTTGCAACTTCGACCAGGTATATCCCTTTCCGGGACATATCAATTTCAAACTAACATTCATTCAAAGGCAAAACTTGATGAATTATCAGGTCTTTGGAAATTCTATTGACATCTCAATGACGTTGATACATTCTATATAACAGACCTCTACGGTTTGTGTATACGATTAGAGAAATTTATTACTTTCTCTGTTGATTAGATTGAATAATTTATCTATGCGAACTGAAATATTTTAGTAGTTTATAATCAGTCACTCATAATTCATTTCTCATTTTGCATTTGAAATCTTAGTAAAATTATTTCACTTTTAGTTTTTAAATAACATTTCTGTACCCACACACAGATACATACACACAATGACTTATAAATTTACTACATTTTTATCCAAATCATAGTTCAAATTTTGCATTCTGTTTTGGGCACAATTGTGTTCTCAAATGTATCCGGAACAGAAATCACGCGAACATGAGAATACGCCCGTGACTTCGTGACAGTTATGCGTGACCGAACCTTTCATTATAATACTCGTCGCCTTTTAAAGCTATAAACGTCTCGAATAATTTGCTTCTTTTTTTTGTAATGTTTCAGTTATTTAGTTCCAAAAAGATAGAAAGGAAGAGGAATCTGAAAAGAAAATAGTTACATCAATAAACATCGATTTATTAAAAAAAAATAAATCTCAAAGTTATTTCATCAAATGCAAAGCTAATTTAACTCTCTGAGTATTAATTGAAATTTGCGTTTTGTAATAATGAGTGTAATAAAAAAAGAATTGGAAAAAGATATATTCGTAGAAATGTAAAAAGTAGAATGAACAACTAAAATAAATGAGCCGGTCCGGATAGAAAAAATCAAACAAAATAGATAGAAGAGTTATGGAATCTCGAATGAAACGAGGAATCGAAGAAACATTGTATTACCGACTCACGCTTACAGACTGATTCTTCTTATATGGAAACAAGGCAGGACACTGCAGTCAAGAAGCAAATACACACGAACGTATCCCCGCCTCCAGGTCTAACTCCTGCGTCGATGATTTTATTAAGTTCATTCGATTTTGGATCAAAGTAATTTCACTGTTACTTGCATTGTCTGAATCACTAGTGTGTCGGAATCTTTATCCGATTAAAAATGATTGAATCAATTGAATGGAAATTAAAAAAAAATAACTAAAATAATTTCAAAGCAATCAAAATAAATATGAAAAGGTTATGTCCATGATGTTAATGATGCCTGTATAATATATTTTCTTTAGGAGCAGTGTTCTTTCAGGACGATGGCGAACATGGCTGTCCATAGCTTCCTAAGTTTCCCAGCCTATAGCTTTACGCATGTTATTCGTTATTTCCCGCCTAATTTTCATCAATTCACGGTACCTTGTGAGTACTCAATTCACCACGCATTCTCTACTCATTGTGTATCACATTAATTTCAACTGTCATTTTCTGATAATAGATATAAGTGTCTTTTTAATGTCAAGTTTTCCTTAAAATTTCCTCGTTGATAACATACTGCATCGATATCATTTTCATTATCTTTCTGTTGGCTAGTCACACTTATATTTGTGTAGAAATTATCCATAATTCACTGACACATAAAAAATAAATATCTCGTTACGCCCATGAGATAGAGGAGGGGTGGTCTTATATTCATAAGTTCAAAAGTTCATAATCTCGTACTGTATTTAGAGGGTAACATAGTGCTATATATATATATATATATATATATATATATATATATATATATATATATATATATATGCTTTATGAAAAACTAGGAAATCCGTATGGGTAAACGTAAGGAGGATAAAATCCAGAGAGCTCAATGTAAATCCAGAGCAAAAAATTTAAATAAAAACAGACCACTTTAAGGTTCCATGTAATAAATTATTTCACCATAGCTCCTTTAAAAGAACTGCGGATCATCAGACTTTACTTCCAAACGAAAAATGAAAAGAAAATTTACACATTTTTGACGGGCCGTATTAAATATATGTAAATTAACGAAGTGAGGAAGTGAGGAGGGTGAGAGAGAAGACATGAGTGAGTTAGCAGATATTGACACATTTAAATGGTTAACTTAACGGAAGTTATACATTGAAATCGAAGGGGTAGAGAAGGAAAAAAACTCATAGAGAGAAAAAGAGAGAAGGAAGTTAAGAGAGAAGAGAAGAGAAGAGAAGATGTCACTAATTTTCTTTGTAAAAAATACTAGAAACAGACGCTGTTATTTTGCTTTACTTTGAAAGTGTTATTTTGGGGGTTCATAAAGATTATAATGTTTGATATAAATTTGAATGTTTCTAGACTGTCTAAAAATAATTTAATTTGATGTTTGTTAGTGATTAAAATTTTTTATCAAATTTTGGGGATTTTCTATGAAATAGTCGATTAGAAAAATATTCATAGAAAGTACAAAATGTTATTTTAAAATATAGTAATCTTTATCAAAATATTAAAATTTGTTTTTTTTTTATTGATTATTAAGTTGACATCTCTATCCGTTTGAATTTTGTTCATGAATTTAACTTGTGACTGTTTCTAGATAGGTAATCTCTTTTACTTAAATTTTAGTTAAGTTAGTATGTGATAATATTTGAAGGTAATATTAAAGATCTTGCTCTGTCATATACGGTATACACACCCATGCAAATATCACATATACACACGTTCCTTTACATATTCAATCACTCATACAGTGCCGAAATACACAGGTAACTTCATGTATTGACATCTACCTAAATATCAAACAAATTTCCAATTTAAATATGTTATCATCAATAATGATTATTAAAGGGTAATATATTTCAATTTAAATTAAATTATCAATTTAAAAATTTGTTCTCCCTGTTATAAAGAATTTAAACTCACACATCTAATTGGAGAATATTAAATGAGAAAATGAGATAAAACACTAATAACATGACCTTCTTTAATTAATCTTCTATGTATCCATAAATATACATCTGCACACATATCCGTACACATACACACATACATATAAATATCCATATATATACATATATTCACACACACACACACATATATATGTGTATGTATATACACATAAATACACACATTCACATATAAATATACACACATACATACGCATTTACATATACTCACACATATATCCACATATATAAACACAAATATATACGCATACACATACAGTTACACATATATACCCACATATATACACACACATATATATATATACACATATACACATACATATACACATACACATATATACACATATACAAACATATACATATACATATATACACCCACATGTGCCTGCATGTAAAAAACATATCAAAATCCATACTTAATTACATTAATATATCTATATTTTACCATATTATATATATGAACTCACAACTACTTATAGTTGTATACATACACTATCTATGGAACGACATAGATGAATCCATCTATATATACACACCCATACCCACACATACATATATAGATATTATAAAAAAATGTATACATACACATCCACACATATACATGTACCCACATACACACACCTACACATATATACACACATATATACATATAACTACATATATAAAAAAACAGCTCGTCTATATATATACAACTATATATACATAAATATTCATAACCATCCCCACCCACTCCAAAATTGTGCCCACAATACACAAAATTAACACATGCATGACTATCTTACCATATAAACGCATATACATATCAAAAGACGTATCAATTTTCAAGTTCAATTACATAGTTATATATATACAGTTATGTGTTCGCAATTATGTGTGCATAGCAACATTTCCAAAAACAAACAACCAAGATCATGTAATATTAGTCTTCCTATATAGTTATTCCTAAATATAATTAGTTAGATTTAGATTGTTCTTATGTCGGCATTTAAAAATAAGTTCATTATGCTTGATTAGTAATAAATACGGATCTTTATATATTATGAGGATTTTTTTCTTTCAAGCATAAGTCGCATCTGTCTCTGAAATTTATTGGAGTTCTGTCTCTCGAGATTATCTTCCACTTTATTTGTGAGGTTAAGCCACCATCCAACAAATCGCAATAATCTTTTGACAGTGCCGTTTGGTTCTTTTTACTTTTATGTTTGAAGGACTGGCGATTATTATAAAGTCGATGTTTCCAATTTCCTTTTAAAAGGGCTGTGATGAAATAATTTATTACATGGAACCTTAAAGTGGTCTGTTTTTTCCTGATGCCAATGAGAGATATATAGAGTAGATCCCCCCACATCAAGTTGGCGGAAGGATCACTAAGGGATTTATTAATCAAAGAAAATTACGAAATAAAGAAAAAATAAAATAAATTTTATATTTGGGGTCATTTTTAAAATTCCTAATAATACGTGACCCTAAAATTTAAAGATCTCACTCAAAGAAAAACGTTTTGCTAAAAATAAGAACATGGTCAGATTAACCCTCTTATATCCATATTATTATTATTATTATTATTATTATTATTATTATTATTATTATTATTATTATTTCCTTTGATTTCTGGCGTTTACACATTTCTTTCCGGGTCCCGCTTAGGGACCTAAGCTTAGAAATGGCATCATGACACATCCCACTGACAAATAAAAAAAAAGAAGAAATTACATAGATAAAGCCCTTTGTTAAGTGTGGGCCGTATCTGTGAGAACAATTTTTTGAAACTCTTTGAGTCATGGGCTTCCAGGAATCCCTTCAGTTAGTCTATTGGAAGCTTTTCCAAACAATCCTAGGGCTCCAACTACAACAGGGATTGTTGATGTTCCCATGTGCCACATTTATGAGATTTCTATTTCAAGGTCCTTGTATATTGACAGTTTTTTGAATATCTTCAAAGATACATTGCAGTCTGCAGGGACTGCCATATCAATAAGGAGGCACCGTTTTTGTTTGTGGTCTGTATTATTATTATTATTATTATTATTATTATTATTATTATTATTATTATAAAAATGAAATTATTAATAAATTCAATCAATGTACAATTTTTTCTCCCCTTTCACTAGATATATCATGAATAACTGTTTATATTGCCTTATGTATATTAAGATATGACACTGGTATCAGAATTCTATGTGATGGCCAAATGTCTATTAATGCAGCAAATACTCTTAGTTGTAATATTAGTCTCTTTAGATTAATTTCCTGTGCTATCTATCTAGTGGCAGGGATTTTGCCTTAAATATTCAAGATGTCCACATCTATTGTTTAGAACTGGAAGAATGTGGAGAAGTAATGTTAAATTTCGACATTTTTACAAAAATAAAATTCAACGAGAGAAAATCTATCAAAAACCTATATAAAAGGCTAACAAAACCTATATAAAAGCACATTTATTAAGGCCAATATTGACAAGCGGGCAAGAAATTAGAAAATTTCTCTTAGGCGTAGGTTTTGAAACACAAGCAATTTCAGAAATTTGAGATGAAAGTGTCTAATAATATATATGGTGTTTGGAAACTGATAAATTCGTTTTATATACATAATTAAGATTTGATTATGCAGAGAAGCGGTGTAGACAGAAACTTGAAATTGTCTATATGAGAATAAAATATAAAAGTTCGATAGATTCCAGATGAATCTGCGGATCCAATCCATTTGGCAAGACCTTGACAAAGTAAACAAGGCAGGCATGATTTTCTGGCAGACCGAATATTAAAACGAAGAGAATATATTTAGAAGTATCTGAAACGAAATTTAAGAATATATTGTACAAAATAGAGTTTGCAGTTATCTCAGCATTTTTAGTATCTATGCAACAGTTTTGCAAATGTCTATGAAGGTATCTACATTTTAGAAAATATTTGGAGAAATTGAAACTATCCAGACGAGAAAAATGTTCAAAGATACGAAGCTATAAACACATCTGGAATACAACAGCGAATTATTAGCACTTGGCCTCCGTTGAAATTCACCATTGACTATAACTCTGTTTAAAAGTTTAAATTATAATAATAATAATAATAATAATAATAATAATAATAATAAGAAGAAGAAGAAGAAGAAGAAGAAGAAGAAGAATACCAAAGAGAGGTTTAAAATTGCGTTAATTCGAAATGCAGTTTCTATTTTGAATATACAGAAAGAATTGACCATTTTGCGTCATGTTGCAGGGTATAAGCATCCACTGAATATAAAACACGACACAGTGTGTCAATATCTACTACTTTTACAGAAAAGAAACAAAAAATAACTGGTATGAACATCACGCTGATCCCGTTACACAGATAGTGCCTGTAACAATTTTATGCGACATGACAATCAACACAGACTGTAGACCTGGTAGTTCTTGCAGATTAGAATGTATCTTTGAAAAGTTTCAAAGAACTATACACATTCAAGGATCTCGAGGTGGAAATCATTTCAAAACGGTGGCCCATGAGAACATTAATAGCCATAGTTGTATTTGAGACCCGCGGATTGATTGGAAAACTTTCCGATAGACTCATTGAAGTGATTCCTTGTAGACAAAGCCTTAAAGAAATCCAAACAATTGTACACACATTACAGCCCACAAATTACGAAGAGGTTTATATATGTAAAATGTGTGTTATCTTTTTCTTTTTTTTCCGTTAAATATGCTCTGTGGTAGTGGTGGATAATAATATATGACTACACGCAAGTACCAAGCTAATATCTTACAGAATAGTACAAACTTAAAATGTTGGTTGTATTACCAATACAGAGAATCTATAGATCAAATTATTTCAGGATGCTCAAATCTCACAACTAATGACTACACAAAATGTTGTGACAGGATATGTTAATATGTGCATTGGGGGATCTGACATCACTACGTGATAAGAAGAGACAATGGAAAAATGGTGGGAACATTATCTTGAATCTATAATTAAGGTAATAGATTTTCCCTCTTCTGGGAGTTTTCTGCCAACCCAGATTGAACAATAGAAGCGAATCGCATCGACGTTATTATCAAAAAGAAAAAAAATCACGCTGATAGACCTGAGCGCCTCAAGTCACAAACGCATCTTTGTGAAGGTTTTTGAAAAACTAGACAAAAGAACTGGTGATTGAAATACACAATACGTAGCGCGTAAAAACTAAAACAGTTCCTGTTATGATTGGAGCTTTTGGTCTGACAAAGAGAGGAAAACAAGAATAAAATCAACAAATTTCCTTCTCTGCCATTTCTCCTCAAAATTACTTCTTATAAGCATAATCAATATTCTGCGTGTTTTGACATATTTTTTCTTTCATGTTTTTGTTCAATTAATTGGAGACATCAATAAATCATCGCGTTTGCTTGACCAAGGTATTTGGTTATAATCAGACATGTCTAAGTCAAAACAAGCCAAAAAGTATTTATTAAAATAATAATAATGAATATCTTCAAAAGTGTCACAATTATAATTGCTTTTTTAAAGCTTAAAATAACTAACCTTACACTCACACACTGTCTATTTAAAACATTTACAAAGGTATGTTGACTGAAGACACATCTCCTTCCTTTTTTTGTTTTGTTTAGCTCCTTTTACCTCTTTCTTAATAGAATTGGGGAGACATATAATGTCTCTGAGATGCATGCAAATAACTTGTATATGTCTATATTTCTTAGATGAGTTATTATGTACACTATTAACATTATTCGGACTATAATGTCGCCATATTTATCACAACGTTTCGGCTGTTGTACGCTCCGGTCGTCTTCAGCTGTTTGGAATGTCGAACTTAAACCTTTATTTCGCTCGCTAGACTGTTCTAGTTCCACATGGCATTTTTAATAATTATCAGTTAATTACCCTCTCCAATTTCTCCACTGCCTGAACCCGGTATTGAACTCACTATATTTTGGGTACTCTCACTGGATCTAACCAACGCCTTTATCCACTGTGCCATGTCTCCTTGAGGACATCTGTATATGCATCTCTGGGTATTATAAAATTAATGTCATCAGTAACCGTTTTTTTACCAGTGCTCATATTGCAATTTTTTGTTCTTATTATCGCTTTTCTCTGGCACTCCTTATTACTTGATCCCATATTCTGTTCATTTCTATGCTTGGTCGGCTCAGAAGATTTTTGTGGCCTAGCATATGTGCTGATTTCTTAAGTTTACGAATTTTCAATGGTGTTCTTTTTCTATGATAAGGAGTGTCAGAGAAAAGGGATAATAACAACAAAAAATTGCAATATGAACTCTGGTAAAAAAGTTGCTTTGCTAATGACATTAGGTTTATAATACCCAGAAATTCAAAAACCAATGTCGTCAAGGACACATGGTACAGTGGATAAACGCGTTGGTTAAATCCAGTGACAGGACCCAAAGAGTGTGAGTTCAATATCCGGTTAACTTAGTGGAGAAGTTGGAGAAGGGAATTAACAGGAGATTACTGATAACTGACATCCATGAAACATGGCACGTGGAACTAGAACAGTCTATCCCAGCGAGCAAAATAAAGGGTGCAGTTCGACAGTCCATCAATCGGAAGAAGGCCGCGCGTACAACGGCCGAAACGTTGTAATAAATATGACGACAATAATGTAAATTGTATACAAATAACCTATTTTAGATAAATGTCTTGAGGTTATAGGTCCTCACAGAAGTACGTTGAGAACATTGGCAAATTGTTCGGCTTAGATAAATGTAAGAAAAATACAACGAGAAAATTTAGATCTTTGAAGATCAATGATATTATTTTTGTTATCAGCAGCGCATTTAGAGTGTCATTCCTGAACGCGGCCTGCAGATAGATATCTAGAAATTCAAGACAATCATGGCTTGAAACATTTAACAGAGAAAAGGCTAAGAAGGATGAATTTCTACAGTAGAAAAAGTGAAATACTTCGTATGGAATTCAATGGTAGCAATCGGATTATGTCAATAAATTACTAACAGTATCCGTTGTGGATTATACGTTCAATATTATCAATTGGAATGAAGCTGAAATAAAGTAAATGAAAACCCAGTGTAATAAATTATTGATTGCATAACATACACTATACAAGGCGGTGGGTATCATGCGAGAATAATTGTGGTAAAGACTTAATCCAACTGAAGGTGAAGTACCAAACAGCAACTAATAAATAAAAAGATATACATTTAGATATCAGATTTTGGATTTTGGATTCATTTCGAAATTGATTAATATTCTTGCGCAATCTGTGCTGCAAAATGATATGAACATCATTCTAATCCAGCTATAGAAGTCCCTAATTCACAGGTCTTGGGAATTTTGACATTCTTACAGACAAATAGAAATCAATAGATCAGTAATAAAAAATTGTATTATTATATATGTGGAACTGACATCACACGAACACACACACAGCCCTCCCATATATATATATATATATATATATATATATATATATATATATATATATATATATATATATATATATATATATATATATATATATATATATATATATACAGTAGCGGCCATAATATAAGGAACGGAAACAACAAAGACATAAATATGTGTATTACTTAAAAAGTAAGACATAATTGGCAATGACATTTTTACCGAATTAAGATTAGGGTGTAATGCATAAATATTATACAAAGTTACAAAAATTTATTTATTATAGTTTTTTCTTTTTTTAAATAAAGATTAAATGGAACAAAGGAAATAAGCCACTGGACAAAAGATGTTAATAATTTACATAAACATTTAATTTACATTGTTAAAAAACTCGATGGAGCTTTTCAACAATAAGTAAAATTTCATTTATAATTAGGACTTTACTTTTAAGCAATATGGCAAATTCTACACGCAAAACCCTGTCTTTTGAAGAAAAAAAACAACTCAATATCGCTAAATATAAAAAAAAAAGTCAATTTCAGAAATTTCTGATATTGTTCAGAGGTCTAAAATTGTCCTTCATCGTGTAATTAGCAGGTATAAAACCGATAAAATGTTAGATGCAAAACCAGAAACCGGCAGACCTCCAGAAACATCGCAAAGAGAAGATCGAAGAATTGTTAGAATATCCACAAAAAAAAAAACTATTTTGAATATGCTACATGAATTGACCTTAAATTTAATGAAGAGACAGATAAGATCTCAAGGAAAACAGTTGCTCGCAGGTTAAAAAATGCAGGATTGCATGCCCGTATTCCAGCTTTGAAGCCTTTCATTTCAAAGCTTAACCAAAGGGCACGCCTGGAGTATGCGAGAGAACATGTTGTTTGGACTGACGCACAATGGGATACAATTCATTTCAGTGACGAGTCCAAGTTTACTATATTTGGTTCTGAGGGCAAAACTTACGTACGCCGTAGAACAGGTGAAAGACTGTCTTCTCAATGTGTCAAGAAAACCGTTAAGTTTGGTGCCGGCCGTGTGATAGTGTGGCGAATGATTTCATCTACAGGAGTTGTCTCTATTATCCGCGTACATGACAATATCAATGCTGAGATTTACAAAAGGCTTCTTCAGCAGCATGTGGTACCAAGATTACACCATAATCTTTATGAGTCTCCTATTTTCATGCAGAACAATGCACCTTGCCACAAGACTCAGAAAGTTATGGCTTTATTTGAAGAAGAAGGAATCGCCCTAATGAAGTGGCCAGCTCAGAGCCCCGACCTGAATCCAATAGAAAATGTTTGGAAGATAATCAGAGAAAGGGCTAAATCAGCAAAATACCTGTGGCATCATTTGTTTAGGAAATCCAATAAATATTTATAAGAAGTACAACGCATAACTTGCGAAGGGCTTTGAAAATTTATGCAGCTTTCTTTTTACTTGAAAACAAAAAAAAATCAAATAATTCACTTGCTGTATTTCATTGGTTATGATCTGTCATGTTCTTAAAACCAAATGCAGGCTAAAAAGTTTTTTATTATAAAAATAATCATGGATTTAAAGAAGCCAAGTAACATGAGTGTTGAAGAAATTCCCTTTGTAATGGTTGGTCTATGAACACCACCACGACAATAAAAACAGCGATTAATATCAATTGGAATTAAGACCAACTATGACACCTATAAAAATCTGCCATAATTTACTCTGCGAATTTTCTCCGAAATGTTCTTGAGTCTTGTTGACGCCATTCCTCAGTGTCAGAAATACTACTGACTTTTTCAATGTGCGAGACCAACATAATATTAGGTTGGTGCAAAAATAATGACGTAATAATGTCGTTTTTTGGCGTTAAAATACGTCAAAAAACGATATTATTACGTCATTATTTTTGCACCAACCTAATAATTAAAATAATAAACGGCCAGTTTAAAGCATTTTGATATAAAAAGATTTTGTTTGTTGGGTAACTAATTAAGTTAGAACTTATTAAAAATTTCCTCGTGAGATTAAGTAAAAATTGAAGAAGGTAATCTTAGCAGTTCCTTTAGTAATACGGAATTGAAATAGAAGTTGTTATTTCTCTGTTGCTTAGTATTTATAAATACGATCTGCTCATAAATTATTTGTCTACATATCACTTGGATCTTTAGTATTTTCATGGGATAGTTTGTTATCTAATTGGACTTTTTTGATACTAGGTTCAACTAAGCATGCAAAGATTAACACGTAGAACTCATAAAAGCTTAAATAAAATTCAGATGTGAATGAAATATTGATTTTAAATTCAAGTTGCAAATAAAATATTTTATATAACATTACTGATTAAGAGAAACAGAAATTGGCAAAGAACGCAGGTGAAGAAAGAATAGTAGCAATCGCTTCGAGGTAATAATTGGAAAAAAAATCAGAATCAAAAGTCATGTGAGGGCATATAACAGAACGAAATGCGCCTGGAAACGGATGGCAAGAAGAAAGTAGAAGATTCATGATAAAAGTACAACCAATAGGAAAAAAAGAATCTTAAGATTTCCGATTATAAAGCAAATAAATCTGAGATGAAATAGAATTAAAAAGTTAAGACGAAAAGGAAATATCTACCCCACCAAATTTTATTCGATATCAAAATTTAAAAAAAATAATTTATCTGCCACAATAAACAATACGACAAGAAGCTTGACTAAAATCGTTTTAAGAGGATTTCTCAGAATATACAGAAAACCGCATATTTCATAACAAGGTAATTTTCTTAATAGAAGATAAACAGATATATAAGTAAAAAGAAAACAGAATTAAAAACGCTATATAAAATAACGTTCTGATATTCCAAAACATAGAGAATGATTGACAAAAAATATCGAATGGTAAAAATTTAATAAGAAAACATCGAATTAAATGAATAATCACACTGAGTAAAATATCTAGTTAGATAGCATTCAGACCTCATTGAATCCACATAAATATTGTACAGCCTAGTTCGATAATTCACCCATATTCCAGAAATTAATAATCTGAGATTAAATCCCATGAAGACATTTTGCGAAAAAGAAATAGTCTAATCATGTGTCTACACAGGCTGTGGAAAATATTGCGTAGGAATATAGCAGATATTTTACAGAAAGCGTTGCCTACTTCTGAAAGAAAATCATGGATTTGAAAACAATATCAAAAGATCGAAGTAACAA
>OZ010578.1:17236423-17288923 GCA_963932145.1 Acanthosepion lycidas | reverse complement strand
ATAGAGAGAGAGAGAGAGAGAGAGAAATTCGGCTTACATTTGAATTATTTCCAAAGGTTAGTCTTATTTAATCAAAGTTAAATCCAGTTAAACATACTTTTAAAATACTCCTCTTGTAAAAGAAAAAGCCAATGAATAATTTGTTCAATTTATTGTTCATGCTATCTACACCTCCGTCCAAATTATTAATAAAGACTTTAAAACAGAAAAACACCGACAAAAATACATATGACAATTTCTTATTGGCCTTTGTAAAGGACAAAATACTGCTAAGATGATTATTCTATGAAAACATCAAATGAATTATTTTCTGAAAACTGCTAAAGAAATGTATTTACTTGATTAATTTACAATAAATAGCACTTCAAATTCCGATTGTTAAACGCATTTATCAAGTTGAATTTTGCGAGTACAAGGTAAAATCCGGGTCTATATTATGGGGAATTTTATTTGAATGAATTTGAAGAGAGACTAGTGAAAAAAAAATGAAATTTCAAAAAATAATTGGTATTTTTTCTCTTGCTCGTTAACGCTCTTCATATATCGATACATTTATATTATATCTAGATGTATATATTATATTTATATGTATATATTATATTTATATGTATATATTATATTTATATGTATATATATATCTATATGCATATATTATATCAATATCTATATTTATATTATATCATAGGCTACTAATAAAAACGAAAATGCTAGATACATATATATATATATATATATATATATATATATATATATATATATATATATGCATGTATAAAGAGGTATTTTACACCTACATATAAATATGTATAATTGTTTCTAAATTTGCCATCTTCAATGAAAGAGTTTTGCATCTATGTATCTCTCTCTTTCCATCTATACACACACACACTTACAAACACACAGAGACATATATATATATATATATATATATATATTTATATATATATATATATATATTTGTATATATATATATATATATATATATATATATATATAAGAATGAGGTTTATGTATATATAAATATACATATATATATATATATATATATATATATATATATATATATATAACACCTCATTCTTCGCATAACGCCAATTTAATATCGTAATGTAAATATCCGGGTTAATTTTGTGAAACACCTTCACTTTAAGGCTAATGCCTTCAACCACACCTTTACCACCAAATCTGGCATTTTATCTGACTGAAAGATTGAAATGGATAAACTGTGTATCAACAAATACATTGAGCTTTTTTATGGATCATTTTTAATATTTGATAATACTAGAATCCACTTGGATTATATACCATCGGATTTGTTATCTTTACGATATATATATATATATATATATATATATATATATATATATATATATATATATATATATATATATATATATATATATGTATATATATATATATGTGTGTGTGTGTGTGTTTGTGTGTGTGTGTGTTGGGGGTGAGAGAGAAAGGCAGTGAAGGAGAGATAGTAATGGCTGTCCCATCTACTAAGTTCGCAGTTTAATATTATTTCCCAGGCAAATTTTTAAAAGAAAGCTATGGTTAATTAGCCGTAGAGACAACCTGTCAATTATACAGAGACTATGCTACGTGGGCCTTATTTACAATTACTGGGAGAGAGCGCATTATCTTGTGTTCATAAGCAATCAATGGTTGCCAAATAGTTCCTTATAATTTTACTCAAAACGTCTAAGTTAATCCTTGGCATATATTTCAGGCACTTATAAAAGGAACCAAAGCTGAAATCGACTGACCTAGGCTGAAATCATCAAGAAATCAACGACTACCATGATATTCAAACAAGAATTCGAAATGGAAAGTTCGATCTACACGGCCCATATATATATATATATATATATATATATATATATATATATATATACAAGTATAGGATTGGTTTATACGGAATAAATTCCAATAACCAATAATTAATTTTCTTAAAAGAGAGCTCAATACAGAGTAGGCTTAATATAATCATGTATTGGAAAATTATAACATAAATATGATATAAGATCACTACAAAAATAGCCATTTTGTTTCAACAACTCTGGTATTTTATCAAGCTAAGACACCAGAGGTGTTGAAACGAAATGGCTATTCTTGTAGTGATATATATATATATATATATATATATATATATATATATATATATATATATTAATTCTACAACCAGGTAGGCAATGACTGGGCTCTACTTAAATTATCATGTGCTTTCACAGAATCTTGAGGTTGCCAGAAGATTGTGTCCGAACAGTTGAAACTTAAAATAGTGGCCAGTCATTGCCAACCTAGTTGTTGAGTTAATGCTCTGTAATTTTTATGGCATAGAGCACTTTTATAAAAGCAAACTTATTTGGGGCAGACTCTCTCTCTCTCCCCCTCTCTCTCTCTCTCTCTCTATATATATATATATATATATATATATATATATATATATATATATATATGTATGTATCTATGTATGTATGAATGTATGTATGTATGAATATATGTATGAATTCAAGTAAATAATCTTTGGTACAACAAACATCCTCTTTCATTATCAAAATATTATCTTATAAATGAAATATTAGCGGTTTTTGTTGCAATTAATTTTCAATGCAACATCAATCTCCCTGAACGTAAGCAATAAAAAATTCTATACACAGCTTAAATCTACAAAGCTTGCAGAATAAAATATTCATCGCTGTATCTATCACTGAATATATTAATTCAGTATAAATTACACTCTTTATAGATTTTCCCTTCTGTTTTAAACAGTGCGTATGCAATACAGAGACTCTTTCTCAGACACACGAACACACACTTACACAGGCACAAACATAAACACACTTATATATGCGTATATTTTGGCAGCATGTTTTCACTGAGATATGTTTCATTGAATAATTTAGACAAGTATGTTAACTTATTTTCAATTGGATCAATTCATATTCCCCAACACGTTTTTTGGTGCCAGTATTGAAATAATCTAAACAATTACCCTGTTGACACAGGTTATTTCTTCCGATTATTTTAGACAAAGCACAATGTCATCATCAGAGTGTTTTTCAGTCGTTCATGTCGATCTCGGTCGACCGGCTGATCGGTTGAACTCTCTGCCTTTGGGCGGGGAGGAAACTGAAGGAGGCTACGCCGAAGGGCGGATTCGCTTTTGGGGAGGTAAAACGACCCTGAACCCGTTTATACGGGTTCAATGGGCCTATTTTTTGTCGAGCCAACAGACTCGAAAATCCCACGGGCTCGGAGATCCCACGTTAAACCGGCCTTGTGCCACATGATGCCCACGTGGTGGGGTGACTAAATATGTTGTTTAATGAACCTAAATATCTAAGTGTACATTATTTTCAAAGGCAGAATTGTTGTGTTCATCTGAAAGTCATTTTTTTTTTGCTTAAGAAATGAAAAACAATATATTCAATGATAACATATATACATACATACATATATACTTACATATAAATGTGCGTATATTTTTGTGTGTGTATGTGTGTGTGCGTGTTAATTGTAGTGAATACCCAAACTTCATAGACGCTGTCTTTATCTTAAATATCCGACATGCTTTTAACCGACTTGGCCGTGAAGGGAATCAACGGTCAAACAAGTCCTGATACTGGATCGTCTTTTCAGTTAATGTTATGGACAGCAAATAGAGATTAAATTGTTAAATATCTATCGGAATAAAAAAAAAATCAAATATATATATATATATATATATATATATATATATATATATATGTATATATTAGTAGGGATATTTCCAAGTGCACAAAGTAAGAACACAGAAATATAGTGAGGATTTAATGTGAGAAAGATTTGTATCGCTTCTGAAAAATTTCAGTGTATCTACTTTAAATATGATCACTTCCTTCCTCAAACTATTTTTAATTTGTCAAGTCCCGGAAGGAAAAGTCTTTTCTGGGTCACCCTGTCGACTATGCTTAATTCCCTCTTTGTTTATTTCCCTCTTTCCATTATTTCTCTCTTTCCTGCTCCCATATCCATAGCTATCTCTTTTTCTCTTTTTCCGAAAAAAACGATATATCGAAATTTTTGTCTTTCTTCGCCTTAGTTCTTTCTCCGTTTTCACATTAAAACTTTTTTTCCTTTTTGTCTTTTCCCTCATTTTTTCCTTTTCCTTGTGTCTGAATAAATTGAACTCCATTTATTAATGAAAAATTGGTCTCAAGAGATTGACGTCAAGTTAATGAAATGAATTTATACCTGATCTGATGGATTTTAAAGATTCTGTATTCATTATATATATATATATATATATATATATATATATATATATATATATATATATATATATATATATAATGTAATACATATATATATATATATATGGCATATTGTTGTGAGACCGTAACATACCTAAAACATGGACTCTTCCGGGACTATATAAACTATGCGATATAACACTCTAGGTGAAGAGGAGGAAAGCGAGAGAGAGAGAGAGAGAGAGAGAGTATTCTAATACCGTAGTATCAGCCGCGTACGACTAACAATAATGGACACTAGCACATAATAAGCTCCGCTTACACTTACACTACCTTTGTAACCTTTTTGTTTAATATATCTTTCTTAGCTTTCCGTGTTTTCGTTCTGTGGTCCCGACTTTTGGACCACATCACACACACACACACACACACACACACACACACACACATATATATATATATATATATATATATATATATATATATATAGAGAGAGAGAGAGAGAGAGAGAGAGAGAGAGAGAGTGAGAGAGAGAGACATCAGCTTCCAGAAAATGAGTGTTTCTCGAATGGATTGTTTTAATGAATTATACCTGTTTTATTTGAATAATTCTTCAGTTAGTCGGAATAATGAAACCCAAATATTGACGCCAATGCTTAGATAGACTTTTAAAATTACGTACTTCCTGTTAGCGCCAGTTTTATTGGTATCAATACCCTGTAAAACATGAGCTCTGATGTCAATCTGGATTAAGGCAGCAGTAGTTCAAATATCAATCTTTTACAACTGAGGCATATAGCATCTCTGTAGGTATAACATATTGAATCTTGAAGTTGATAAGCTAGGAAGCAAAAAACTATTCTTGCTAGATAAAAATTAGAAGGTATGAGTTCAATGTGATTGTTTCCGTCAATGTTGGACAACAGAAGATTAATAAAAATACATTGTTTGGTCTAATGTGTTTTTATTTTCGCTGTGACATTCGGTGTAACGACTAGAATTTAGCTTAACGACTGTATAAATCTTATTTTAAGTTATGAACGAATCTGGCATCTGATACGGATTTAATATATATGGTGTATATATTCTTGATGTACATTATAATCTTTGGTACCATATAATAATCGTTTTAATGTAAATATTAAGAAGGACAATACGACGTATCAGAAATTTAAAAAAATAGTGTCAGATTGCTTCAGGGAACAAGCAAAGTGTTTTCTCTAAACTGAGATTCACAGTCACTGGATATCTCTTCTATAGATCGGTTTGTGTTATGGCGGAAAGGGTGATTCAAATTCTGGATGTGCAACCAATCAATCTGTGGGATGTCATAAGAGTGTGGGTACACATTTCCAAAGAGTTCTTCAGGATATTGTTTCATGCTTCCCAATAAGAATTTATAAAGAGAAAAAGATGGAGATAGAGATATGGAGAGGAAGCTTGCAAAGGATACCATAAGGCGAAATATTTCGTGACGCCGCCTATATAACGTGACCTCATTGGATATCGAAATCGCTACAGATTTAATCACATGGTTTTTAATCTACTATATTTAATATGTCATATGTATGCATCCCTATTCTAATTTCCGATGTGTCTGTGTGCGCTGGATGTGCAGCGATATAATAGATAGATAGATAGATAGATAGATAGATAGATATTAAGTGCGGTAAAAAGACACAGGAAATAGAAGCAATATTGATAAGTAGATGCAATAAACCGAAAGGAAAAGCGAAATCTGTTCCATTTGAAAAGGCACACAAAAGATGGAAACCTGAAACTTTTACAATCAAATCGAATGTGAGTATTAAATATTGAATCGCACAAATTCCTTAATATAAATCTTTTGGGCCAGTAGTTTTACACAGAAGCACCAAAAATGCTAGTTCTTTAGATTCAGGTTTCATTTAGGCGTTTCTATGCTTTTACTTTTTTAATATCATACATCCAATAAAAAAGATTTATGTATTCGTGCACATTGAATTATGTATATGTATATATATATATATATATATATATATATATCATAATTAATTAGTTCATCTAGAAGAAACCTCAACAGAAAGCACTGGACGGTCGTTTCGTCCAATATTTGGGATTCAATAGCGGTGCGCATCCACTACCAAGAATTGAAACCCGAAAAGTTACGATAGGAGGCAAACGCCATACCAAGTGTGCCAACGAAGAGGTAACGAATTAGACTCGATATAGCGCTGCTCGATCACAAATTACGTGGTAGAACTTCTCGGTAGTGGATGCACACTGCTGATGAGTCCCAAACATAGAACGAAACGGCCGCCCAGTGCTTTCTGCATTCTGTTGCCGTTTCTTCCAGACTCAGTGAATGACATAATTATGATTATTTCAAATCCTCTTAATTATTTCTCTCTGTATATCCTTGCTTCAACCGGCTTCTAATTCTCTGGAGTGAGCAGCTTAGGAATAGTAGTCGTAGCTCGAGGAGGCATAGTCCTATGAGTAAAAGAGAAACTCGGAGAAGTTCTACCACGGAATTTGTAACCGAGCGGCGCTATATCGAGTCTAATTCGTTACCTTTTCGTCACCCAGAACCGTTGGAACATTTGGTGCGGCGTTTTCCTTTTAGCGTAACTGTTCGGGTTTCAATTATCTGTAGTGGATGCGCACTGCTGATATAGTCTCAAATATATGTAGGGATGGCCGTCCAGTGCTTTCTGCATTCTGTTGGTTTCTTCTAGACTCAATGAATTACTTAAATATGATTATTTCAAATCCTCCTAATTATTTCTCTCTTTTTATATATATATATATATATATATATATATATATATATATATATATATATATATATATATATATAATTATGTTTTTAAAAAATATGATTTCATCACTACATAGAAATTAACATGTTTCAAAATTTGCATTTAACGGCGTAAAAAAGGGGCCAAAATCTTTCTGCCGTTGAAAAAGAACAGACGATATGCGTTGAACGGATGTCATCATTCGTTTGAAAAAAAGGGCACCACGGCCTTACCTGGACTTAATCTCTTTTCGAAAGTAACTAATATGTTGATACAATAGTTGTCTGTGAAATTGAATACCCTACCGCCTCTTATTAAAATGATTTGTTTTCTCCGTATCCATAGAAACTAATTTCACAGATTTATATGCTTATGAACATCTTTAAATTTCAAAATTGGTTATTTCAAAATTCGGTTGAGGTTGAAACGTAATTCGGTAATTTAATTTAATTTAATTTAATTTAATTTCTATAATTCAATTGGAAGTTTTTAGCTTTTGTTTTTGAAATATGGTAATTCCTATGTAGCGATGGAATTATATTTTTAATAAAAATAATTATAATAGAGGCTCTATATGTGCATCGAACACTGTTTTTTTTTTTTTTTTTTAAATAAGAATAAAAATAATAAAGAACTTTGGATTATTAACATAACGGTAGTTTCCTATTTTTCAATATTTTTGCACACACACACACACCTATCTATCTATCTATCTATCTATCTTTATATATATATATATATATATATATATATATATATATATATATATATATGAATGAAAGAACAGATGGAGTAAAATTCCACTGTCCGAAGCGTTTACTTTAAAAATGTGCTCAATACGAAGTAAAGCAATATATTATTATTTTTTATTATAGGAGATTATTTTAGACACATGTTCAAATCGTTAAAAAAAAGCTTTTTATGTTTCAATACTTGGATTGTACTTCTTCAGGCGATAGTGTGTTACTGGTGATTAAATGATTTTTAAGAAAATTTAAAAACAATCTGTTACTTGCTATCCTAAATTTAAAGCCTGGTGGAACATAAGGTCAGATTTATAAAAAAATAGATTTGACGTTATGTCTTGATTAACTAATTAAATGTCAGTTCTACGTTAAATAGAAAAGTAATCTCAGATGCTGGAGGCGGATGAGTTATTTTTTCATGCCTTGATAATGCGGAAAATAGACAGGCTATCATTGAGGATCTTGAAAATTATTACAAATCATAATTAGAAATTAGAAATGCATACAAAAACTTAAGTAACAATAGCCATTCCAACGTATCAAATGTATATAATAACAAGTGTAATTGTAGAAATCATTGCAAAAGCGATGTCAACAAGACTCCCTTTATTTAAGCACTATTTCTACTACAGAATTGCAACAGTTAAAAATTCTATATCGACAGTACCAAGAATTCCTTTAAAAGTAGGTTGGACTTACATGTATTATGTTTCTCCAGTAACGTGTACAGAAAACGGACGAACCTAACTATATATTTTAAAACTTAAAAGAAGTTAATAAAAGCGGTACGGTGAAATGGAAAATCTATCTATCTATATATACAAAACTGACTCTGTGTGTGTGTGTGTGTGTTCTCGAACTACTCGAGAACATTTAGGCATATTTCAACCAAATTTGGAACATAGATTGTACTCGATACTGGGTATGTCTACGAATAAATAGTCATTTTTTCCAAAATCAATAACCGATAATCGATAAATATAATGTTCACATGGGAATTTCCATTAGTTTGGTTGTTTTTAAACTTTCATAATTGAAGTCTTAACCCTAAAGCCGATTTTAATGAAACTTGATAAGTATATGCAACTTACTTTCACGCTTATTATACACTATATTGATTTTCATTTCTCTCGACACTGGGACCCCCAGGATGCCTAAAAGAGACTCCAAAAAATTCAAATTGCTTCGATTTCGATGAAATTTAGCATGTTTGTTACGCTCTTACAATGTGATAGAAATAGATTTTCAGATTTTTTAAATTCATAAGGGGTCCACAGGATGATCCTATAAAGCCCTTGATGTCTCAATTGCTTTTCAAGTGCATTTTGTAACAGTATTCCCCAATTTCAACGAAAATTTCAATATATATTGAGATTATATTGTGTAACTGAAGTAGTCACTTGGAATTCACGGAAAATAAACACTGGTACCCCGACGAGTCAGGGGACCAGCAGGGAACCCCGAAATTTTCAATTAAGTCTACAGCCTGCGCCATAAAATCGATTAAATAGAAAACTTAAAATAAATGTGCTTTATTAGTTCAATTACTATTAGTCTTAAACCTGTCCTTTGGCTTTAAATTTGGGACCCCTAAGGCGAAACAAAGCCACCCCAAATTTTCAAATGGCTTCGATTTTGACGGAATTTTACATGTATGGTACAATCTTAAAATTAATCAAAAACAATTATCAGATTCTGAAAACTACATAAGGGGCCCCAAGATGACTTATGAACACTTTGCTGCCTATTAGTCTTTCAGTTGTAGTGGTTAGCAACATTCCGATGAAACTTTGCACATAATTTGTCAACTCAAAATCAAAATTGACACCCCATGTGTCATAAATACATTATGAAGCATATCAGTTTTTCACATGTATTTCCCGTTTTGGTACTGAAATAGTTTAGTTTGCATTAACTTGACGGCAAAAATTATATCCTTCCTTGAGAAAAAAAGAAAAGTGGAAACGAAAGTGTGCACCGATGAGAGAAGTTCACGTAGGTATAAGACGCGAGATGTGTAGTGTGTACAATTGATTTTGCTCCACGTGCAATGATCGATCGATTTATGTCGTGCGTACTATCGATTTTGCGTCACGTGTAGTGTTCTTTAGTGCTATATGATGAAATAAATGCAAAAATCTCATTCCATTCAAAGTTGTCATTGTTACTTTAAATTTAAATTTTGAAACTCATATAAAAAAAGTTTAAGCGTAAATGCCAATTTTTAATTATGTATTTATCATCTTTTAATCAGTGTTTAAATAATGCTTACGAATTCATATACCTGAGCCCTAAAATTTATTTTGAGAGTTTTATTCTAAAAATGCATTTATAATAATGTAAAACCCTCTTTCGATTCATTTATAATTATGCTTCATTAGCGTGTACGTTTTAAAGTTCATAGTGAGTAGTTTTTTTTTATCTGCACGTTAATTTTTATTTTTATCACTAGAACGTTTTTTTCGTTTGTCTATTTTTAGATAAATCTTATCTTTACGAGCTTGTTTATAATTTTTTACCACGTTTACGTGGTCTCCCTTATAACCTTGCATTTAACTTATTGTGGCGATATTTGTATTAATGTGTATAATATTCTTGCTTTTTACTTCATTGTTATTCAAAAAGCTTAGCCAAACCGCTCCAACTACAACCTGAGAGTAATGCCAAGAAAGCGAAATCCTTCACTTGGATGTGCTACTACTACAGCCAAACGCATGAAAGCACAAAGAAGAAACCCTTTGCAACAAGAAACTCAAATTAGACTGACACAACATATTATTCGTACAGACAATGCAACGTCAGCAGAAACTAATGAGCAACGGTTAACTAGACGATTAAGGAACGTTGCCAGAACTCCTGCTACTCGAGCTGTCTAAACTGAGGAGCAAAAAACAATTTTATACAGTCTTTGTGAACGGTGGTTTTCAGCTTTGGCACAACCGCTAAAAAAAGTCTTTGTTGAATTTCTTCTGCTTCAAATGCATGTTGCTCATTCGATATAGTTTGAGCCAAAGCTGTCAACAAAGCATTTCTCCTCAATAATTTTCGAAAACCGATTGCGATTGATGTACTCTTCAGTTTCTGACAATTATTCAGTTTCTGACAATTATTTTGTATCTTCTTTGCTTCTGTAAAAAACAACTTTCTTTTGTTATAAATGCTTTCACACTTCATGTCATTATAACTTTTCGCCATATTTATATAAGAGGAACTAAAGAAAAATCTCCTTTATTTTAACTTTACAGATTGGATATGGTTCGGGATCTTGTTTTGAATAAACCCAGGCAACGCAGAGTAATACTGCTAGTACTAAATAAAAATAGAACTTGTAAATCTTTAAAAGAATGGTGCTTCGTATGTTTACACGAAAAGACGAAATTATCAAATTTGATGACAAAAAGATCCCTATTAAACCAACAGACTGAATTAACTGTAAATTGTCGACACAGTTTACCTTTTACTTTAAAATATATTTAAATTTAAAAAAAAGTATTACCATTTCTTATAGTTATAATTTATTATAATATAATAGTCCACTCTCTAGGGGTAATTAATTTTGTATATTCATCTTTAACAAATAGACTATACGGTATTTTTACAAATAAGTATATTTGAATTTAATTACTAATTAATCATCAAATATAAAAAATGTATGTTTCATCTCTCTTCTTTATTATTATTTTTTTTCAAAATTTATTATTACTTAAGAAAAACATTTGACAGTGCCTACAAACATAGCTATTTATTGAAGATCCAGACATAGTTAAGCTCTACATTGGATGCACACGCAATGAATTTAAAAGAAGGTGGAGCCAACATCAAACTTCCTTTAATAATAACAAAGATTAAACTCAAACGCCCCTATCTAAATAAAACACCAAAAGTAAAATGGAATTAATGAGAACAGCTAGAATTTGTAGGTCATTAAATAACGCATGTCCTTTGTGCATTCTTGAAAAATTATACATTATTAGGTTTCTGAAAAATAAAAAAAAAATACTAAATTTTAGATAACGCCAGGTTATACAGGTTCTCTCACAGACTGTAACTAAATCTAATTACAATATAATAAAAGTGCTGTGATTTACAAAATTCTACAGTTATTAAGAAAGAATGTGGGAAAATCATCGAGAGTGCTGCTAGAGAATCAGATCATAATATCTCTGCGCCCGAACTTTTCAAATATTTTCTTTCAAGAAAGAATTACCACATTATACATATATGAAAATATCAATACAAAAATATTCAAATATATCGCTTAAATTCGGAGAAACATATATGTATCATCATATATGTAAAATCATATTCGAAACCCCATATACGATACAACAGTCTCTAAAGATAATGCTAGATAAATATTTCGAGTATAAGTAGAAAATAGACAGAATGATTTCAGACAAGTTTAAAGAAAAAGTTACAAAAATCTTCATCAATAATCCTGCATTTTGGCTGCAATGCAGCAAGTGACTGCATGTTATTACGAAAATAACGTTTTCCAAATACTCTTAGTTACCATTTCATATTGGAGTTACTAAGAACTTGATCATATCTACAGATTGATCTCGGTAAAGGTTATACAAACTCGATGAATAAAAATGATGTTAATAGTTATCAAAAGAAGGATTTCATTGTTAAAATATCACTCGACTTATATGTCTGAAAGTGTCTAAAATATAATGGCTTATTGCAGAAACATTTAATATAGACCGTCATGTTAATACCATTTCGCATCGCGTTAGCTAATAAAGTATTAACTAGAATTTCGAGGAAAAGCTGTAACGCATATATATATATATATATATATATATATATATATATATATATATATATAAAAGTGAACATAGAAGTCAACACTTAGAGGCGACAGTCTGTTTCATGCTATATGCAATCGTCAGGCCATATATATATATATATATATATATATATATATATATATATATATATATGTATGATTAAGACAAATATAAAGTTGTGTCACTTAGCTAATTTGTGTTACCTTCAGCATCCCGAAACTAGAAATTCGTAGATGGACTGTCCTGATATCACTTTGACAAATCCTCAGGCACACCAGCAACTAAGAGTTCATATTTCTTGTTTACCTTTTAATTATGCCCTTTTCCTTGGTACAAATTTGAGCTCTCTGTGGAGTAATCAGTAACTATTACGGCTAATAATGCAAGATTCTTCGGTAAAGTGAATCGAGTTATCAACGTCAGTTTGTGTTTAACAAAAATAAATACGCTTACTTTCACCTTCATCCCTGACGTGTACCGACAGCTTAAGGGTAAAATCTTCGACTGATGCCAATTCAGCTAGGTTTCAACCCCAGCAACCGGATGTCTAACCACACTAATAATCTGTGATACAGCGAAACAGTCTTCTGTCTGTGGATGACACCACACACACACACACACACACTTATATATATATATATATATATATATATATATATATATATATATATATATATATATATATATATCCTCTTACGATGAGAACCAATATAATACATGTCCAACGTTCGTAACACTGATTTAAAAGATGTCCCACAGCATAATAAAGCAATGTTATTTAATTTAGGATATTAAAACAAAGACATGTAAGTAACGCTACGCAATTCTAGTCATATTTGAACGCATAAGAATGCGTCACTTCAGGCAATTAAAGTTACTTGCGAGTAATTTACAATCGCACCAGTAAATCAGTAAATTACAATCGCATGAAGAGATGTATTATTATGCGTTGAAACACGGCTGGAGTTGTATAGCGATTCTTACATATTTTTGTTGTAATATCATTATATATATATATATATATATATATATATATATATATATATATATATATATATATATATTGTCTGGCCGCTCATATCCGAGTATGACCGTTTGCTAGTTAGTGCCCTTTGCAGATACATCACTTACAATTAGCATTAGTTACACTCACTGAGAGAAAATTTATAACCATGAGTGATCGACAATTTGTACCAGGCAATTACACACGGTATGACATTTTGTGACATTATACTTGAAAAACAATTGAGCCTAACAAACTTAACACAAGTCTTTGGTTTTCAGACGCTTTCCAAAGAGGCTACACACACACACACACACACACACACACACACATATATATATATAAATATATATATATATATATATATATATGATGCGATGGGTAATTGTTTCTATTTTATATTTTTTAATTTTGCGTAACAGCGTTGATTTTTTATTTTGTCGACTGTACAGAATAGTCGTGTCAGTTGGGCAACCTCTATTATGAAAAGAGAACAAACGACGCAATAAAATCCACAAGAAATTTTGAAAAGGCATTATGTACAGCTTGACATACGCACAAGAAGCTGCAACATTTTAGAGTGTTTTGGTGAAAATCTGAGGATATTGAAACTCCTTGTAGCACCAAAGATGAAATCAAAGCAAGGGCTATTGTAGCATTCCCCAAATTAAAAAAGCAGATTGTCCAGAAGAGTTGCAGATGATTCTTATTACATATACATACATATATATAATGACCTTTCTCTATACACATATATCATAATGCCCGTGTGATTAACGATTTCATTAAAAGCCATCATTTATCAAAAGCGCCGTACATATATATATATATATATATATATATATATATATATATATATATATATATATATATATATATATGTATGTATGTATGTATGTATATATATATAATGTTTTTCTTAGGTATACAGAGTTTTATTATGGAAATAAAAAAGGTAAGATGAGCTTTACCATTGATGACTGTAAAGAACAAAAATAACCGTCCGACCGATTTGGCCTTCACTCATCAGAGATGAAATCGAGAGAAGACTAAAATATAAAACATAAGAAGCTTCTAATGAAATAACAACAGAAAATCAGAGAAATAATAATTCTCTCTCTCTTTCTCTCTCTCTATCTATTTATCTATATATATATATATATATATATATATATATATATATATATATATATATATATATATATATATAAGATATATATAAGATTTGTTTCTTGAAACAATGCATCCTATGTATATATAATGTAAATAACGTTAGATTTGTTTAAATTTATTGTAATTTACGCAAACGAATACAATATTGCATTAAGGCATATTGTTTCGATTTGCATTTCGTGAGAATTAGCGTTGAAATCTGTACAAAAAATGTTTTTTCTCTTAAATACATACACTTTGCTAAACAATTACAGTGCTGTGTTGAATGTGCATATTAATATCAAGCAGAAATAGTCCCATGAGTTAATATGTCGTTGATGACAAGGTAACATGTTCTTCATAACATTAAAAATCCAACAAACTCTTCTATGCAGGGCACAATATATAACATGCATAGGATTTCATTGCATAGTCATATATTCCATAGTTAGAAATATATAGTCGTATTTGACGTAAGTGTATCAAACCTACACTCTCTGGCCATTGATGGTTAAGTGAGCCTTATAAAAGGCTAGGACTTCCGATGCAGATTATTGTGGAAGTGATTTTGTAATATTTCTGTAATCAGATTATCTAATAAACACGCACTATTATTATGTTATTAGTGAAGTCGTTAGGATCAGTATTAAAATAAATACACAGGATCTGTCTACATTATTCCATAATATATATATATATATATATATATATATATATATATATATATATATATATATATATATGAATAAAATGGACAATATGAAAACAGTTGTCTTCAATGTGTCGTTTCTACGGAGATCTTATAACACACACAAAAAAACAATCACAGAGACACACACATCTATATATATATATATATATATATATATATATATATATATATATATATATATATATATATGTGTGTGTGTGTGTGTGTGTGTGTGTGTGTGTGTGTGTGTATTATGAAATGGACAAAGTCCGAAATTTATTTATACATTTTTATGTTTATCAATTCTTTTTATAGATACAAATATTTAAGTAGATAGTCTGTTTATAATAAAGAGAATTAAACAAAATTTACCGGCCCGAATGCCTGATAAATTTTCATAGAAAATATTCGTCCCCAGACAGGAATCGAAGCTGTATCCTATACGGAACAATCATATCGTCTGACGTGCCTTTACCTAATTTGAACGCTCCTTTGTGGCGAAATCGGATAAAGGTACGTCAAGCTATATGACAGTTCCGTATAGGATACCCATTCGATTCCTGTTGGACGACGAATATTTTCTATGATGGTATTTGAGGGCTGTACAAAACTAAGCCAAAAACAAAACTATGTGTCTTGCAATATTTGGATAAATCGACACCTATCTCGCTAAGATTTAAGTAGCAGAATTTTGCAGGAATATTTGTGAAAATTGCAAGAGAACATTTCCTTTTGATAACAAAATAATCAATATTAATTCAAACTTAAACAAAAAAATACAAACTACACTTACGCCTGCTAACATCGCACAACTTTCAAATTTTCTGTCGAAGAATGAATATATTAAAATATGTTATTAATCCCAATGAAAAGATTCACTCTGGACTGTTCTTAAATATTTTTTTCGAAGTAATAATTCGACGACATTATTCAGTCATCAGGAAATACGATTAGTTTTATAATAAATGTAGAGACTTATATTACATTTTTCTAATATATCCAATATCTAAAATATCGATACAAATATGAGAGGCGTAAATGCTTTAACGGATTGAAAATATTCCTGTGTGTTGATGCAAACACAGTGACAACGAACATCACCTTGCCGTCTTGAGAGAAAGACTTTCTATAAATGAGAAAAAATTTAAACTCTCGACTGACGCCATAAATATATTTAGGACTATAATTATCCGTCATAATAAAGCAGGCTTACGACCACATTTCGTTGAAACACCGGTTCCCATAGGATTAGTGAAGTTAAGCAACGTCAAGTCTAGTCAGTACCAAGATGGATGAAAGCTTGGGAATTATAGCTGCTGTAAGCTTGGATGTACGATTGTTGTAATGGATAATGGCTCAGAAATGTTAATTGGAGAGCCGCGTTCGAATTCAGTTGGGTTCATTAAATTCATTTAAGTGTAAATGTCCTTGGCAAAAATATGAATCAACCTCCCAGTTATTGGTTAATTAGTAAGATTTGTATCAGTAAAACAATTATTGTCTTCAAAAATAGATATTAAATATCCCATAGATGTTAATATGCCACTGAACTAACCGAGTAACACCCAAGTAAAGCAGACAGTTTCTCATTCAAATGACAATAGTCGTTATGTACTTGATAAGTAAGCTATACAAATATTGTTAACAACCTTAATATTAGGGACTTTTAAGAAAAAAATCAAATAGTTTATTTGCAATAAATTAATATATATATTAATATAAAGTGATTACGTATTTTGCTGAACTTTTTTTCTGGCTCAAGATGTGAATTGAACTCGTGAATTTGGTAGTAAGACGGCTGCGATAAATATCACACTAGGGCAAGAGGCCACATACTTATGTATGGACGTGATATTTATCTGGAACATTAATTTTGAAGGTGTGCGCAATACTGACAAACGGCCACACGTGTCAATATTTTTGTTGACAAGAGACGAACCCGGAATCGCTTGCTAAAAATGCTGAAAGTGTCATACACTGCAATTATGACAAAACTGTCTTCTACATTGATGCATGTTCTACAACATAGCAGTGCTCACTCTCAGTGAAGATGAGTCGTTTTCATGGTGAATTATGAAATCAAAATCGGTTTGTTTACAAGACAGAAAATATATCTAGAAAGTTAAAAAAATTACTCAGATAATTATTTTAGAGCTAAGGTTTTTATTATGCCTTTCATTGCAGTCTATACGACAGAAGCGATAACAATCTTGTAACTCGTCTCTGTCATTATCACTGTGCATACAACTGGGAACGAACTCTTCAGTGTAAATTTGGACAAAGGTGAGCGATATTCATAAAGATACAATAATCCTCTACTTGATGCAATATCTTTGGTACAATGCTACAATAAAACGGTAGATACTCGCAACAAGGCCTCTAAAATAATCTGTTTGTTTCAGAAAAGAGGGGCGCTAACCATTATACTTAGGGGACTAGCAGATAGTTCAAAATCTCACGCACTTCTACTAGACAAATGAACCCAGCAAGAATTGGCATCACAAAATATGTTTTTTAATATACATGTATAAAAGGGATATTTTTTGATAATTTACTTATAATATTTATATATATTTATTTGTAAGTTATATTTATTGGTCTTACTATGTATGTATATGAGGCTGAAAAAGATGAAGGGCAAACATAAAAAGAGGAAAATGGGAAAACCGAACTAATATACCCTTGTGCAAATTAATTGAAATAAAAAGAATAATGCCATTAATATTTACTTATTTCGTATGATTCTAATGAAACATAACGCAGTTCACATGTTAGTACTTTGTATCTCCATTCCACGGAGTCGTTCTTTGCAGATTGACAACAGATTCTTGGCCGTAGGACAACTAATGGACATTAGAGACAATAGTGTCTAGGTGTGATATAAATCTGACGCAAACACGGAGGGTGCACTATTTTTAAAGCCCAAAAAAATCAATCATACACCCCGAAAATACATTCATATTTCTGCACACCACTGAAAATGAACTAATCTGATGTAAAAATAGAAGTCGATTATACCCTGTCACTTCAGTGGGATTAAAACTGACCGAATGGTGAAAGAAAGAAACTAAAGCTGTTGTTTCAATTAATTTGCACAAGTGTGTAGCTGAGGTGATTTGATTTGTAGAGTAGAAGGACTCAAATTCAAGGAACATATTTGGACTTTATAGTGAAGAGTTAAGGACAGATCTATCTTGCGTAATTACTATGTAGCAAGGCATAGAGAAAACTCGAAATGTGTAAAGTTATTTATCTATAAGAAAAGTGAAATATCCTACATGCTAATACAATCGTTGCTCTTTGTATGACGAAATACATTGCTAGTTCCATATGTGCTGTGTCATATTTTGCCAAAATGCTACACATTCAGGAAAACAGCTAGAAAACCAATCAGTTATCTAACTGATTTCTACAAATGTGTTTGTGATTTAGTTGCAAGTCAGCCTTTGAAGAATATTTAAAAATAATATACAGGCTTCAAACATTGAAATTTATACCTAGGTCTACACTTGAAAATGAACTGTTTACGATGTCATATATATATATATATATATATATATATATATATATATATATATATATATAATTTATTCGGAAATTGTAACAAAATATTATATTTACTCTGCACTGAATTGAACACTCTCTTAAGTATAGTATTTTTGGTTGCAGGAATTTATTCTGTATACACCAAACCTATACTATCATATATATATATATATATATATATATATATATATATATATATATATATATATATATATATATATATATTATGCGCGGTATTTAGGTGCTCAATATCTGTGACAGAGCTAACATATTCATTTGCATAGATATTAGTTTGTAACACCGGTTTTCACGATTTTGCAATCATCAGACAATGTGCTTTTTTTTTTCAAAAGTTGTATGCATTTCAGTTCGTGCAAAAATACCCATATATGTAATCCGTGGTATAGGTCTGTTTGTACGAACTAAAATTATTACACCTGTATGTGTGTGTCTATGTATGTGAGAATGTCATTGCAAATAAACGCATAAGAAAATTCCCCCCCACTCTTGGAAGCACAAAAAACAAAAACATATAAGCATAAATAGATCCACTTTTGAAAATTTAACTAGTTTGTCTGATGATCGCACAAGCGTGAAACACGAGGTTACAAACTACTATCCATGCAACTGAACATATACATATATAGGTAAGTGAGATACTTAGATATTGCTTTAGTACCATTTTTGTACTATTTTAATTTTGAACTACGCATCAGCGTCCATCCCATGTGCATCTGTATATTTTTTTCAATAAACAATAAGCGATATCTCGTGTCCGATGAGTTGGGTAAACGACGAAACTCGAGTCGCATACCAAACGTAGATATACATATATGTCTGTGTGTGTGTGAAGAAGTTTGGAATATTTAATATATACATAGATAGATAGATAGATAGATAGATAGATACAGAAGTGAGTTTAGCAGTAAATACAACAGGATATTTAGATATAGTAGTCTCCATTTTTTGGTATCTTCGTGTATGTCTTCATCTTAAAATTGCCTATTACAAAGAGGATTATTGTTGTCATTTATCCATTTTTTTATCATTTACCTTTGCTCGTAGCCAGATAAATTCGAAATCATTCACTATTTTAAATGAGGAACAAATGCGTGAATTTGTCAATTATTCTTCAACCACGAGGTATTAACCTTTATATACGTAGTGAATAGTAGTTTTGTGGATTATGACAAAGCACTTCCGTTGAAGAAATTAAATAAATATATGAAATGTATTTGGAATATTCACAAAAGACCGGGGGTTGTTTGCGAAATTTGATTGAGTCTACTGCAATATACATCTTTTCTCGTGATATTGAATATAATAAACATTCACAGAAAAAAAAATTCAATAGATGAAATGGCTACGAACATGCTTTGTTTTGAAATATAGATCGTTAAAAAAATAAAGCAAAAAACAATTTTGAAAGTTTGGGAATATTTCAAACTTCAAAGAGAAATCAACAATTTCACAGCTTTGCAAGTTTCGCAAATTAAAAATCATAAAAAGTTGAAAACCTCTATTAATTGATTTAAAACCATTTTAAAGAACAAGAATGAATTTCTATGACTTTTCTGAGTTATAGAAAGCAGAAAGAAAACAATAGAAATTTATTGTATCCCATCGATTGAGTTTTAACCACTCTTAGAAATTATTGACAATTTTACCCATGACACTTTAAAAGCAAATTTTAAATGCAGTAAATATAAAAGAAATAACAAGTAAGCAAGTGAAATGTAAATAATTCAATTTTAGAAATAAAAAGAAAATGACAGATTTATTCATTTTTAAACACACAACTCAATGTGTAAAAGTCAAAATAAACTAGAAATGCCCTCCTCGCGTCTTTTGAATCAGCGTAACATCTTTTTGACATGTTTTGGCGGAAATTTCTTGATGAAGCAGACATCAGAAAAAGAAAAAGAATTAGAGAAGCAAAACGTAAAACGAAGCGATTGAACAAAAATATTTTTAAATGTATAGAATGCCTTGAAATGTTATTCAAAACATGACCTATGGCTTGAAAAGTGTTGGTAAATGCGTTTGCATTTATGAATTCCCGCTATTATTTTATTATTATGAATAATTCTCTATTTACTTCTATCACAAATCATAATATTTTTTTAATAGTTTTGTTTTTATTTAAGTACCGAATGATCGCAAAACAAATATTTCAATTGAAGGTAGCTATATTTTAATTATATATGAATGATATACATTGTGTATAGTGTGAAAGAGTGACAGAATTAATTTCAACTTGCAACTAGTTTCACCTAGGAATTAATTTCAACTCGGAACTAATTTCAACTGGAAATTAATTCCAACTTGGAATTAATATCACCCAGGATTCAATTTAAACTCGGAACTAGTTTCAACTTGGAATTAATTTCCACTCGGAACTAATTTCAATTCGGAATTAATATCAAATCAGAACTAATTTCAACTCCAAACTAATTTCAAAGCGATTTAAAATCAAAGTTAGCAATTTCCGTGAATTCCTAAATAAAATGCAATGAGTTGGCGTATTTTTTTTTTTTTTTTTTTTTTAATTTAGCATTAAAAATCCTTTGGAGATAAGATAATTCAGAATTCATCTTTTCTGCAACTTTTGTTTCTTTTTGTTACAAAACCAAGTTCAAATTAATTCCGAGTTGAAATTAGTTCCGAGTTGAAATTAGTTCCGAGTTGAAATTAATTCCGAGTTGAAATTAGGTCTGAGTTGAAATTAATTCTGCACCCTATATGAAAACGTAAAATACTATAATCTGATCAGGTTCATAGGACAATATATATATATATATATATATATTAGAATATTGTCTATTGATACATAATACAAATGAACTTGGTTAGAGGGATTGATTGTGTCGAAGACATTGACATTTACAACATCGTGGGCTATCGTTCAGATTTATATATGGAATGGTTGAGATAAGTTTAATGAAAGTAAAATGGATAATTACGAATAATCTGAGTGAAGTGAGAAAGAACGTTCGAAAGGATTAGTTTTTGTCATTACTAATAATTGTTTACGCTAAAACCTGACGGTCGATTATTTTGTCAGATTTTCGATGAAATCTCGTTAATTTTACAACCCCTTCAAGGTTCATATTTCGATTTGAATAAACGTATATATATATATATATATATATATATATATATATATATATATATATATATATATATATATATAGGTGGCAGAAAAAGTTTTAGGAAAGATAAAAAGACATATTCTTTAAGTGCTACAAAACAACAGACAATTATATCTAAAAGATTATAAAGACGGCTTATATATATATATATATATATATATATATATATATATATATATATATATATATATATATATATATATATATATTTCATACAAGGCCATCATTTCTACTGTTTGTCTTACTTAATAACAAGTAACTACGCACTGCTATCAAATATACTTGTTTGTGTAGATCTCAGAGCAGATGCTGAGTTTTCTTCAGCTATGTTAAACGGTTGTATTCTCGCTCAAAATTTTTCCAGTGACGTCTATTGGGAGTCAAGATCACACCAGACCTAATGTAGAATTCGTATATACATAAAGATACCTGTCTATATATCTGAGATATATCTATATTTCTAATTATTTACAATATTTATATTTTTCGGAATGATGTTCTCATCTTTGTTGCCATATTCTTTTTTTTTCTCACCGCTGCTGTAGCCATGTATTGAACTCACAACTCATCGTGTCAAATGATTGGATTCAACTAACGCTTTTAACAACTGATTCTTGACAAGAGTTGATTTACAAGTTAGATAATGGATACTGAAACATCCGGAAGAGGCATGATACATGGAACTACAGTGCCTAAGAAAAGTTTTTAACCATGAGAAATAAACTATATTAAAATTTAATTACGTTATCCGTATTCAACCGACACAAACAGTATCGGCTATTAGTATGGGTAGGTCCTCTCTTTGCTAGTTTCAGTGTTTGTATTCGATTTTTAACGGATTTGATCAAGTTATCAACAATTGTCTGAGCCATATCTTCTTTATCAATGTTTCCTTAAAGGTTGCCACTGATATGATTTTCGCTGCACGCTCTCTCAGTCTTCAGTCAAGGTGCTCCTAGACGTAATCTATTGGATTAATGGCAGGGTTTTGGGCTATGAACGGCAGTCAGTGACTTGAATCCTTGCGATTCCTTCCAGGACTTTACTACTTTGCTCGTATGACAAGGTGCTCCTACTTCTTGAAAAAGGTAAACATTGTGGTCAAACTGATTAGTTTCAAATAATGGAAGTAGTCTTTTTAATATTTGACAGAATTTTCGACTATTCAACCGCTTGTCAACAAGAATCAGCTCAGATTTCCGTCTAAAATAGACAGTGCCGTACACCATTGCTCCATTCTCTACATGTATCACGGTCGCAAGCGTATATTCAGTGCTACAAGTCTCATTCTGATTTCTCCAAACATAAACCTATCTCGAATTCGAATATTGTCAGAATTTACGTTCATCTGACCAAATTACAGACTGCCAAAATTCATAATCACGAATTCTCTTGTCCAGTCCATACGAAGATTCCTGTTAACCACTGGAATCAATGGCTTCTTTCTTGCAACTGTTCTTTCATATCCTAGCTCTTTCAAAGTTTCTCTCACCGCATATCACGACATTTTCATACTGTTGGTAACATCTTTGACGCTCTGAGGATGGTTTCTGATGACTTCCATATCCAGTGCCATTTTTGTTCGTTCAGACACGATGCTTGGTCTTCTTAAACGTTGTTCCACACGACAATCAACTGCAAAACCAACTTCCATTTGATATCTTTTTTTTTTCAAATTGATCGTTTTCGTGACGTTAAACCTGGAGAATATCAACCCAGTGTTTCATGCTTATATTCAGCGAGATACAAGTTGTGAATGAACAGTTTCGACACGAGACAATTTCAATAGTGCTGATGAGATAACTCTTCATATTTAGATATTCTTAACACTGTGTAGGGAGAGCCAGTATTTGAATTGGCTACCATCAACAGAATCTATACGAGAAAGAGTAATTCTTCTTGAGTACATTCTTTGATATTTCCGTGTAAAACGACTTTGAGCATTTTATTTTTAATATACAAATGAGAGAATCAACCCAATAGATATTAAAGTGTGAACAAGATATGTTATGCATTCTTTGTTAATCAAATAATGATTTCTTAAGTGGATATCGGAGTTAATGTTTGTAAATTTGTAAAAAATCTGTTATAGACACATACATTACCTATTGTCATCGGTCTGTTTAAATAAATTGCACCCATTTCATTTTTCTTTTGTGCTGAAACGTCTTTAACCATTCAGCTATTAAGTCAAGTTAAAGGCATTTTCTTAAATAACCAAAATATAAACTTGTTAAATATAGAAAGACAGTAATCGTTTTTTTAGATGATTTGTAATAGATTACATGATTCTTTTTTTATTTTTTGCTCCTCATCAACCATTTGACGGTTATTTAAAGCCAGATAGTATTTATAGTTTGTAAGAATACTTTTGAGAATATCATGATTTCTTGATACAAGACACACTAATCAACTAATCGGCTAGAGTCATTCATAACTTGACAACATTATTTGCGTGTAAGTGAAAATAAAGAAGACAACTGGAATTAGAACTCGACTTCCCAAATTCTAATTCAGGGCTTTTGTTTATTACACCATTGGCGTAGCCAATTTTACAGTTCCTGGTATTCGAAGTCGGTTCAGTGTGTAGGCACTGACTAGCTACGCCGGTGATCGGGTTCGGCGGGGAATTGGTGTTTCAACATGGTATGGCCATAATCCAATTAGCAAGTGAAACGTGCTCATGTTTTCTATTTAATTTGACAGTGAAAGACATCAACTATAAACCGAAAAATCCAAACGTCAATTATTACCACTTGACTAGCCTTGTGATCCTCGGTTCTTGTCAGAAACTTTGACATGTATTCCAACTTTCTTCTAAACTACCCAAATCAGACATGGAGAGAAGAAGGAAAAGATGTATGAAGTCTGAAAAATATTCCAGTTGTTCCTATTCATCGTGGTTTCCAATATAAAATATTATTCTCGAAATAAGGTAGACCTGATTTGAAAATTGTATATAATATTTATGTCTTTTAATTAAATTTGAAAAAAAAAACACATGTTCAAATCTTCTAACTTAAATTAAGCGGAAATAATCTGACCTCAAAATAAGATTACTAAGTTTGGATTCATTCTGTATTAAGACAAATTAGATGAAATGACTGTAAGGAAACAATTGTGCTGCTCCAATTTTGGATGGGTCAACATCCACTTGGCATAGAGACGGAACATGAAATTTGAACTCGATCACTGAGAGTAAAAAAATGGAAATAACGTGCTATATATTAAACTGGAATATCAAATCTGGTTACGTTTGGAAGTATTTTATAAATTTTATTTAGAAGGAATCATCTAACATATATATGAGTGTCGAAACGTGTCGCAAGTAAACTCTTTCCAAATTGCCAAACATGCCTCCCCATATATATAAATAAATATGGAGTATATATATATATATATATATATATATATATATATATATATATATATATATATATATATATATATATATATATTGAATATATATATATATATATATATTGAATATATATATATATATATATATATTGAATATATATATATATATATATGTACATATATATATATATATATATATATATATATATATATATATATATATATATATATATATATATATATATAATGAAAAACAAACCACTTTAAGGTACCATTATGATAATTTATTTCACCTAAATCCTTTTTTAAAGATTCAGGATCATCACGTAAAACTTCCAACAACGAATTGAAAGGAAAAATGTGATTAGAAATTGGTGGATAGTGTAATTTTTGTAATTTAATAGAGGGGGTTGAGAGTGGTAGTTAAACAGACAATATAAAGTATAGGGAGTGGTTAATTTTATATCTCTCTTAAGTATGTTTTATATTGGAGTAGGAGGAGTGACAGAACCTTGACCTATTTAGATGGTTAACAAAACGGAAGTGAAATGTAGAAAATGTATACAAGTGAGTCTTATGGTAAAGAGAGAGATAGGGGGGGAGAGATGGAGTTGTTATAATTTTGTTTTAACAAAATTATGTAAAAGATAGCTTACAATGTTTGATAGAAAATTCGATGTCTGAAAAAAATTTTGTTATTAACTTAAGTCTTTAATTTTTTAAGTAAATAGTTTCGGGACTAAATATAACTATTATTGTAATAAACATATTTATCGAGGACATCAAGAAATATTTAAAATTTTAATAGTTTATTCACCCGACTAAATGTATTTCCACAATATATAAAGAAAAAACTGTAACAATAACATCTATTTTAATATTTAAAATTAATTTATGAATGTAATTTTTATTTATTATATTGGTAAACTAAATTAAAGATTAGGTTTCATTATTTAATAGTATTTGAGGGTAATATTAATTTTCATTTATTCATATATGTCACACAAATGCATTCATGTGAATCCCTGCATACATACGATCATTAACAAGTCCAAAAAACACATAGAAACACATGAGATAATTTACACAAAAATTCATTTATCCTCGTACATAAACTATATATACATTTCACAATCTTTATCTATATTTTAATATTTGAAATATATATAGATTTTAGTTTGATTCCATAGTTAAAATTTAATTTTAGGTGATTTCGGAAGTGTCTCATTTTAAAGGAATTTAGCTAATATTATTACTATTATTAATAGATAAAGAATGGCATATTTAAATTTAAATTATCAATTTAGAAATGAAATTCCCTTCAGAAGATAACAAAATTTAAATTATAGAATATTACAAGAGAAGGATATTACGAATTAAGAATAGTGAATTTAAAATGTCATTAGAAAGACCCAATATTTCATTTAAAATCAATTCATGCCCGTATGCACATATATACATACACACACACACACACACATACACATATATATACATATATACATACACATACACACACATATACATCTATGTATATATACATATATATATATATATATATATATATATACATATGCATACATATACAATTCATATATCTATATACAAATCTATATATCAAAAAATATATCTAAACCTTTAATCAGCTATATATATATACATATATATAGACATACTCATATACACATACACACCCTTAAATACATATACATTCATATATAAGCACAAAACACCTACATACATAAAAGATATAAAAAGAATATATATATATATATATATATATATATATATATACACATACCACCATACATACACACAATTATATATATAAAAAAGAATATTTCCTACAATTAATCACACATGCATGTATATGTATTTATATTACATTGTTATACACCCATTTACATACATATACATATGTATATTTCCCAAATAATTATTCTAAGGTAATTACATCTATATACATATATAGATTACAAGTAGTTAAATCTATAAAAATACACTTATTTAAGTACATGTACACACACACATATCCGTACATATACATATAATATACATATACACACACAAAACAAACATAAAAACATTTATACATATACATCCACACCCATGCACATACTTTATTAAAATGAGGTGAATTTTATGCCTACATTTACAAATCAACTCATTATGTCTGTTCAATAGTATGTCCGGATCCTTATGTTTTGTTATTAATATTTTTTATATTTATTTTTTATTATATGTATATATATATATATATATATATATATATATATATATATTCAACATATATATATATATATATATATATATATATATATATATATATATATATATATATTCAAAATATATATATATATATATATATATATATATTCAATATAATATATATATATATATATATATATATATATATATATATATATATATATATTATAGCATTTTTTAATTTGATAGCTGTTAACATATTTACACCGACCAAAACGGAAAAAATAAAGAATGCAGGAAAAGCGAAATGAAAAGATAATTAAATTACATTCCCTTTCATATTCACTGAAACATGATTATTGCTACCCAATTATGCACGTTATATATATATATATATATATATATATATATATATATATATATATATATATATATATATATATATATACACCAAGGTGCCATGGTTGTACGTATATATATACATATATATATATATATATATATATATATATATATATATATATATATACATATGTACCGAGGTGCAATGTTTGGGTATTCAAATTTCAGTCGAGTTTGGTATATTAACTTTAATATCTAATCTCTTCTACTTTCACCTGTAATGGTTTAAAAATTTAAAACATGACATAGATAGATAGATAGATAGAGAGAGAGAGAGAGAGAGAGAGATGTGGAGAGAGAAAATAAAAGATTCAGAAAACATTATATGTTGACATAAAAATATCAATCTTTTTTTCTAGTTATTTATAAATTTCCCTTTGACAAGATATGTTTTTTTAGTTTTGAAAGATTTTTTTTAGTTTTGAAAGTTTTTTTTTAGTTTTGAAATCTTTTTTTTTTTGTCACAGTAACATTCTCCTACCACTTCTTATAGTCAGTTCATGTGTTTACAATATACACTCTCCATTAACCTTCAGAAGAAAACATGATTATTTTCTGTTTGTAATTCTTTGTCAGTATTATCAATTCTTTTCCAATATTTTCCCACTTTTATTTTTTCTATCTTTTACACTTTCTTTCCTCTATCTTATATTTTCGATTTTCTTGCCTTCTTTTCTATTTTATTTTTCCTTCCTCTTCATTCTTCTCAGTACTTTTTTTTTATTTTTATTTAATTCCCTGTTTTATACAGTATTAATTTATTTCCTATTCCTTTTCTTTTTTTCTACCGTATTCCATTTTTTTTTTGTTATCAGGTTGGTGCAAAAATAATGACGTAATAATGTCGTTTATTGACGTATTTTTTAACGTCAAACACGACCTTATTACGTCATTATATTTGCACCAACCTAATATTAATCTCTCTCTCTCTCTCTCTCTCTATATATATATATATATATATATATATATATATATATATATATATATATAAAAAACAACTTAAGAATGCGAAAGTATGATGATAACTGTTCATTTTTTGTTAAGTTTTCTTTTCACTATTGTCTGGCTTTTTTCAAAATAATATGAACAAACACGTTTTTACCGAAACTGACGACAGATATTTTTTTCCCTTTTTGCTGTATTTTCCATGTTTAGTATCTTCCACAAGAAAGTGATTTTGATTGGTCTAAACATTAAGAGACTAGAGAAGGCCTGGCCTTAGGACCCAGATATCCACGTAGGAGGTTTTCACTTGTGCATAACAGAGAAACCTTTTCACACGATATTTTTTAAGCAGTCACCGAATGAAGGAGACGGGATGACGAGTCAAAACAAACACTAGGGCAAGCACGAAAGTCTCACACGGTATCGGTGGCGAAAGAAAAAGAAACAAAAATAAGCAAGACAGTCAGATAATTACGATTGTTCTGAATTTGAAGAAAGAAACACGAAGAAAGAGAGAAAAAACATTCCTAGAGAGAGAGAGAGAGAAAAAAAAATAAAACAAGACACAAAAGAAAATTAAACAGAAAAAAAGGTCAAAGTTTAGTTATACTGTATTGAATAAAAATGTCAAGAGTTGTGAACTGATTCTTGTGAAAGCGGGGAGTATCTCTTCAGAAAATGAATAGAAAGTGACCATATCAGACAGGGAAACAGAAAAAAACCAAGCCTGATGTTGGACGGACGAGAGTTTAAAGATGAATGATTTTCTTTAGTTGCGTGTTAGTTCTTTTCTAAATGTACATGTAATATTTTCGTTTATAAACAGAGAAAAAAAACCTGTTATTTCAAATTCGTGTGTAATTTTTTTTTGTGCGCTCACTTTGTTAAGAATTTGTCTGATGCCAACTGTGCAATTGTATCCTTCTGAATTAACGCTAATACATAATATTAACTAAGCTTAAGGTCAATTGATTTCAACGTTAGCAGGAACACATGTTGCAGCTATCTGTCACATGGGATGGGTAACCTGTGTGTGAAAATTGGCCACCAAAATCTAAAACAATATTCTTCTTCCATAAAGTCTCCTATTAATGTCTCCAGTATTCAATGTCATTATGATACTGTAGCGGTATTGGAGGCGAAAATCAATTCGGACACTATTTACTTTACGAATGTGTAAGCTAAAGAAAAGCAAACAGGAGAAAGAACACAAGAAAAAAAAACTTTTCATAACAGGTATAATAATAATATTTATATATGTCAACGGTTTTACATGAATTGTCAATATGAGTTACTTCCCTTTGACTGGGTTATATTCTTCACTACTGAAATATGTTTTATCTGAGCTTACAAAAAGTTGAATTAACTTGTCGCTCAAAATATCCACTGAAAGTGAGTTTAAAGAATTTTGTAAGGCTGAAAATATGTTGATGAACTTTTAGCTTTAAAGAAGTTTGAGAAGTGAATGTTCCAAAATGTCTAATTTGTTTTCGTTGCCCGTGGTTAAATGTATTGTTCGTAATGTTCCTAATTAAGTTTCGTAAGATTCACTAGCGTGATTGAACAGTTTTTAGTAAGTTCCAGAAGAAGTTAGTAAGTCAGTTGTTTAGTTGAAATTTTAGCTTGAATTACAGTACAATTATTTCCTGTTAAAGAACTTGAAATTCTAACTTTGTACTTCGCTGCTGCAGTAATGACACAAGCGTCGTGAACTCGTTTTGCAAATGTTAGTCGTCGTAAATTCTCGCTGACTGGGTTCGCTCATACATTCAATTTAGGTCACGTGACTGGCTCCAAAAAAGATTGTTTTTTTCGACAGGTCAAAAACTAGGTTGATGTTATTCGGAGGTAGTTCTAGACAGGTCAATTGTATTTTTAATTTGTGTTAATCACTCAGATGGCGTCTTACAAAACACAGTCTTGAGCCTGATATGTTTTGCTTTGCTGATTTAGAACGATGCACGTGAAGATACACGAGATAAGTTTAACATTTATTGTCCAATGAAATGTTAATGTAAATATATATGAAGCTGTGATCCGCCATTTTTGCACAAAAATCGACCTTGATGTGAAAGTGGCAGTGGGATGCTAAATTACTGAATAGAGGCGTGTTTAAAACTAATTCATGTATAGCGAAACTCCTGAAATTTTTGAATGAATTTTAACCCATTCAGTCAAAAATATCTGTGTATAGTGTAAGCGGTCACCAAAAATGCAAATTGTTTAACCATTTCAAAAGCAATTATCTGCGTATATTGCATCTTCATAAATTGTGTGTAAAAATTCATTCTAAATCTTGTACTATACACGAGTATAGACGGCAATTAGAAATTCACTAGTATTTATTTATTTTTTTTGGTTTCTAACGGATTTATACTTTCTCATAATATATTAGGCTTTTGGGGGACATATTATACTATGTTCGGTATCACATAAAATGCTTCCTAGCAATTTAAATTTCTGTATTTGCGTGTATTTTAGCCACAACTTGCACCGTGATTCTTGCTGACCATTATATATATATATATATATATATATATATATATATATATATATATATATATATATATATATATATATATATATATATAAATTCCTACGTTTTTTTTTCTCTTTATAACAACGTTACCTTGACTTCGAGTTCCTGCAATTTTCTTTCAGTGCTTGCCATCAAAGTAGTGCCATCTGTCTATTCTTATTAGAATTTTGCCCACCAGTAATAAATCACGGAAGAGCTTGTGACCTTACGACACTTCCTTTATTTGATCCTTTTTCTTTTTTATTGTTCGTCGCTAGTAGTTCAGCCTTCATTTTCCACACACGCCATTTTGTTTCACGCTCCTGGTGCTTGAGTCTGCAATAGACGAAGATCCACTTCCCGTAGTCTTCATATCTCTTCAATAGATCGTCACTTCCCTGTCAGCCAAAGGCAATTTCCCTCGAATAAGTAGATCTTTTGAAAATGATGGTTTTCCGTCTCATATTGCATCAAAGCTCGATATATATACGTACGTTTTTATGTGTGTTTGCGCGCAGACGCTTTCATTTTATTCTTTTTTTTTTTTTTTTTTTGTATGAATATAGCAGGATGGCGTTGAAAATACTGTGAACACATTCCAGTGCAGGATTATTATTATTATTATTATTATTATTATTATTATTATTATTATTATTATTATTATAAATAAAAATAAAATATTAAATTAAATATTAAATATTAATAATAACAATAATGAAAGTTATAAATAAAATAATGTAAGACAATAACATATATAAAGTAAATGATAAAAATGAAAAATGAAAAATAATAAAACACTTCCAGCATGCAACAAAAACTTTTCCCACAACGAAAGACGAACATTCAGCCAAAAGACATGAAATTCGATCTCTTCACCACGAGCCATGGTACGGGCAACACGTGTCCGACTTCTCTCTGCATTATGGTTTTTAATATTACGGAGCAAATTGCCCCTTTTATGACTTGTACCAAGAAAAATTGTAACCTAAAAATACACAAAAGGATAAAGGAAAAAAATAAATTAATTACATGAATTTAACATAGAATATACCATGAGTTCCCGTTGTTTGTTTACGCTTTATTTCCTATTAAGTCTGCTTTTATCTTTGTGAGGTCAAGGTTAATTTCTGCTACTTTGATGCGTGTGATTCCCCACATCAGAAAGAAGTTGTTAACAAATAAAGAAAATTTAATTTAATCATGGTGTCTATAGAAAATTTCTGTATATATATATATATATATATATATATATATATATATATATATATATATATATATATATATATATATATATATATATATATGTTGAAAAAACAATTTAATGTTATATAAATACTTTCCATGAAATAAAATCCTTATATATGCCCTTGATATGACGAAACGCTACATATAGGAGAATGTATCATTTGACTTTATTTTTCATATATATATATATATATATATATATATATATATATATATATATATATATATATATATATATATATATATGTATATATATATATACATAATACCACTGGTAAATATGCACATGCATATGCAATATATATATATATATATATATATATATATATATATATATATATATATATATATATATTTATATATATATATATATATATATGCATACACATACATAAATATTTTTGGAATAAAAATTTCCAAGAGGATAGAATCCAGGTAGAACTCAATGAACAAGGCAGAGTAAGGATATAATAAAAGGCTTAAACACTATTATTCCATGGTCACAATTTATTCCAAGGAATCGTAAATACGATTCAATTCATTTTGAATTTGTAGGTCTGATGAATTGGATCGTATTTACGATTCCAATGGAATAAATTATGACCATGGAATATTAGTGTTTAAGCTTTTTTATAATATATATATATATATATATATATATATATATATATATATATATATATATATATATAAAGAAAGAAAGAACAGTAAGATATATAATCCGATGTTCTTATAGATATTTTTATTCTTACAAAATAGTGTTCAATTTAAATTTACAGAGCATTAACATTTAAAATTGGAGTTAATTAAAAAGAAATTCTAATCTTTTAAAATTGTAATTAAATGAAACATATTCTAACCTTTAGAGTTCCCTCTAAGTACTACAAGCACTTAAAATAATTCAATAAAACACCTACAGTAAAATGAAATTAATATGAAAAGCTAGATGATGTAAGCCATTGAATGACCCATGTACTTTTAAACTTACATTAGAAACAAGATATTATTAGGTTTATATAAAAAAAATAAAAGTTTACTAAATCAGTGAAATCAATTAGCTATTTTTGTCGTCATTGTGGTAAATTTTACTTAAATAATATTTAAATATAATTTTAAAAATTTTTTTCCCAATAATATGCATACTTATAGTTGATGCGAATATAATTCTACATACTGTATGATATTCTAATACATTTACTTCTTCTTAAATGAATTATAGTATATTAAAAATTAAAAGTCAAAATACTTTTCAAATCGTAGTTAAATACAAGGTATTCTAACCTAAACACCCCCCCCCAAAAAAAAAATCTTTAAATATACAAATTGGAAAAATGCCGCAATAATCTTTGCCGTTAACAATAAAATTAAAAAAAATCCAGTTGACATGCATTTAACGGATGTCGGATTTCATTGAAGAATATATCCCTACCTCCTACGAAAACGTAACTAATAATTGATACATCAAAATACAGACATAATCAACACGCAAACACCCCTTGTCTGGTTGAAGTAAATCTCTCTGTATCCTTGGAAACGTGAATTATGATTTTTGCTGTCTTTAAAACCTAGTAATTTTAAAAGTTACTCCAAAATTCGCTTGAGTAGTAAATAGAACGAATGTCTTTAATTTAATTACAAAATTAAATTCGGATCTTCCATTTTTGAAACATTGTTAGAACTGTGTAACGGAAAAAAATATTTTAAATCAATTAATTTATTAAATTATATATATATATATATATATATATATATATATATATATATATATATAAAGAAATATAGTCTTAAGGTGTGGCATATTTATGAAATAAAGTGCTCAATATCAGAGATAGAGCTTGTGTAAATATAAAATTGAACATAGAAATCAACACTTAGAGGCGACAGTCTGTTTCATGCTATATGCAATAGTCAGGCCACATATGCTGTAATTTTTCTCGGCTATTTATATATATACGTGTTAGTGGTGTATTGTGGGTATTCTATTATGGCAGTTATTTTACCGGAAGTCGTTTGTTTATTTATTTGGGTCAAATTATATTGCTTATTTTTATTTTTTTTATTTTTTTGTTTCTTATTTTATTATTTATTTATTTATTAACGTATAAAAATTTGTTTATATCACTTATTTAACAGTTTTGTTTTGGTTTGAGAATTTAATTAAAGCTATTTGTTCAATTTTGGTGTTGATTGTTGTAGTTCATTCTAAGTATTATTTTGGCGGGAACAGTTTTTAATTGATTATCTTTATTTGGGATTGGTTTGTTCATTTATTTACTTGGATGAATTTAGGTCAATTTATTTTACTTGTATATTTTCCCTTTTCGGTTTTCGATTTTTAAGTAACATAGTATTTATTTATGTTTTATTTCTATTTTTTATTGTTTTTTTTTGTTTATTAGTATATTTATTTGTTTTTATTTTATTTTTTCCGTTTTTCATTTTTTAGGTTACGTAGTAAAAATTTATTTTCATGTCTGCATTTTGAGATGAGCTCGGATCTTTTGTTTAATAATTTATTTTGGTCGGGGAAAGTAATGATAGCTATTTTTTCCTCCAAGAAAAGTTTTACAAGTTTTTGATTGGTTGTTGTAGGCTGATGATTTTTTCCTTATCTTCCAAGATATTTTTGGTGTGATGTGCGTTTTGTTTTTAATTTCCCAGATATACTTAGAAAGAATTGTACTGTTCGCATATTTACTATTTGTGAAAGATGTTTTGTGTGTATAATTTCTTTGTTTCCAGGGTCCTTCAGTTACTCCTATGTATACTTTTTCTTCGTTATCTGTTGATTTTATCTTAGCTTGGTATATTACGTTGTTTTGTAAACAATTTCTTTTTAAGGGATCTTTATTCTGCAGTTGCACGTGGGTTTAATATGTTCGTGTGGTTTGTTGATAATTTTCCTATTGTGCTTTTTTATTATTCGTGACATTCTCTCGGTGCAGCTATAGCTGATTTTTACTGTGTTTTTGTTGAATATCTTGTGTAAGGTGCTTGATTCTGGGAAGTGTTTGTGTAAGAGTCTGAAGAATATTTTTTCTACGTTTGTTTTTACGTTCTTGCTGTACAGTGGGTTGAACCATATGATATTTCTTCTCCTGTTGGCCTTTTTTGTTTTCTGTGGTGAGTATGTGAGTTTTTCTGGGAATCCGCTATCTTTTAGGGCCGTTTCATACACATATATATATATATATATATATATATATATATATATATATATCTGTGTGTGTTATGTCTGTACTCTACTCTCTAATCAGCCATATAGACCACATCATATACGCGCCAATCTTGCTTTAATCCTGGAAAGTAACAAACTTGACACATTCTACAACCTCAATACATTACACAAAAACCCTAAAATAATCAAAGACACAAGTAGATACGATGCATGACCTGATAGAATATCTTAAAATCCGGCTGGCCTATAGTTTCCGATATAGGAACACTGGAAAAGCATTTCTGTATACTTTGACCAAATCCTCAGACATCAAGTACCCTCTGTTCCTAGCTATATTAAAGATACTACCCATTTCCTAAAAAAATTCTGAGTAATTTCGATAATTTACTTTACAATATCACTAATTGTGGCGATGAAAGTGTCATCCTTATATTCTAACATCCAAGATTGGGATGGTATACTAGCCTGCAAAAACTTTTTAAGTACCAGATGCTTCCACGAACACCGTCTACTAGATATTTCGAGTATTACATATTTTAAACTCACACACAGCAGCTTCCTGTTTTACAAGCACCACTTTCTTCAAGTTACAGGCAGAGCTACGGAACAAAAATGACACCCATTTATGCTAACATTTTCATGGATACTCTTGAACAAGTTATGTTTCGTAGATACCAGCTGGCATCCCTAAACTACACAGGTATATAGACGACATTTTCTTCATATGGACAGACGGAGAAAACAATCTCGTAGATATCTGTCTGTTCTACAAATACTTTCATGGAAATTTCTTTGAGGAGCTGCATTCGCTTGTTCCCAGACGTTATGATTTCAAGCGCCATACGAGGCTGGAATCCCGCTCTCACCCCTTCACTGTCGAAACTCCTAAATGTATCCGTCTCTTCTACTCCAATAGCTTCATGTCTCGCACCTCTCGCCTGTGGAACTCTTTTCTCAATTCCTGTTTCCCTGTGATCTATAATCTCCAGCTATTCAAGTGTAATGTCAATCGACATCTCCAGTTGCCTTGATCTATCCAGTACTCCCATCGTTTCTCATATCACTTCTATCTGATCTTGCTCTAAATTTTCTGTAACCCCTTGCGTCCTAGTGGCTTCCTGCCGTGCTTGTGGTGAAATGCTTAAAAAAAATATTTAAAAAAACACCAAAATAATATCCACGACACCATCAAAATTTTTTGGAATATTCTACCAGTGCCATTCCATTTCTCGACACACTGGTACTTCTCAATAATAACCACATCGCCACTGAACTATGCAAGAAACCCACTGTTGGTAATTGTTGCTTTAATTTCAATAACTGCTACACCACCAACCTAAAAAAATCTATAATCTACAGCCACTGCTTAAATATTATAAACATCTGTTCTCACAAGGAATATTACAACATACACATAGAATAACTAACTAATGATTTTCTTAATAGGAATTACCCTACCGAAATAATCAAAGAATCTATCACCAAAGCTTCCAAACATAACAAAAACACTCTCTTTAACTACGTAACTAAGAATAATAATTCCAGAATTCCCATGGTCTTTTATTTTAATTATAACACCAGCAAATTCCTCATGTCTTAACTGAAGATTTCCAATATGGAAAATTTAATAATACTGTTAGTAAATTATTTATGTATAACCACCTACACGTGAAGAAACAGTCCCCGCACCCAACATATTCAAAGTTTTAAGATCATCCAACATCTACAACACATCACATCACCAAAGGAATGTTACCTGCAACAAACCCCTTCGTCTGGATATACATCATCACTCACAACATTTAAGTCTCCCCCACACCCGGTACTAGGTATTCAATCCGACGGTGCTAAGCTGTGACAGTTCCAATCTCGTATAGTTTCCTTTCTGTTACAAATGTGAGAAGGGGAATTATGTGGGAAACCCGGGACAGAGTTCCTTTTACGGTTCAACTCCCCATGGACAACAATAATTTCACATTCTCTGTGCACTTCAACCAACCTTGTCATAGTTTCGACGATACCGGGTGCGTGCTTTTAGCTATGTTTTTTTTTTTTATTTCGGTTGTCAGGAGGACAGATTTAGATCGGAGTTGAATCATATCTTAAAAGTAAATTCCCACATAGAGGGACTAAACCGGGATTTGGGTTTACCTGCTACAATTTCCACAAGGAAACGCATTATCAACAACTCCATACCTCGGATGTGTAAGCCCTCTATCCACATTATAAATTTCAATTTTGACAGCCATCACTGGACCTACATACTTTATTTTTATGTTCTAACACCGATGATTTCCCTCCTAATGCAATCAGTAATGGAAGTATTTCCTCGTGCACTCAGGGCTACTTTCCAGTCACCCTCTTTTATACCATCATTGATTCTATCACTATGGTTCCTTTACATATAAGTTTATGTACGTGTTGGTTAGTCTAGATACATATTAATATTATGCATGTATTTATATCTTTACGTGTATTCAGATTCATAAGTTTCCATGGTTGCTTATGTTCAATTTTTTTTTCTGTACCAACGTTTTTGTTAGCAATATATTTTCAAATTTTTCTCCATGTTTTTTGCTACTTCAGTTTCTCTTTTCATTCCATTTCATTTGAAAATATTTATTATAATAGATTCGATATTTTACTCTCTTATTTTTTGCATCACATCACATTCACACCACAGTTCATCCTTCTACAGTTGACAAGTTGGTCACAAAATATTTGGCTTTAGTTTGCGACACACGAGACGTATTTTCTCCTCCCCAAACTATAGCTCTCTTCGTCTATGTTTAAAATCTCACCAACCACACTCTAGTAATAGAAGCCCTGTCTAATCCTTTTATACCGATCAAAATTTTAAATGTATGTTTATTTTTATAAAGGGTCTCGCACATCGAAGAATCAGCGAGATATCGCTGATTCTTCGATGTGCGAGACTTTTTACATTTAAACTTTGATCGGTGTAAAAGGAGAGAAAGTCCTTTTATAAAAATAAACATACATTTACAAACAATACAATTCCCAATGGAAAATACAACATCTAGAAAAAATCGTATTTTTTCTGTTTATTACTCGGTCGATGACGAACACAGGCGTGTCCGAAAATTCCGAGCTGAAAACCTTTCTCTCCTTACTTCATTTCTATCATATGGTTAATAATTGATATTAATAAATGATTATCTTACTGATTATATTGGTGCCTTTGGTTTGACCTTGTTTTATAAACCACCATATCAGTTTTACATATAATAAGAAGAACACGTAGATTATTTTTCTTCATATATATATATATATATATGTGTGTGTGTGTGTGTGTGTGTGTGAGAGAGAGAGAGCGAGAGAGAGGAAGGCGGTAGGTGCGCGCGTATTATTAGAAACTTCATTTTTTATTTGAAAAAGGCGTCCTGAATATTCGAGAGATTATATTAGAGAAAAATATGCGCCCTCATAACGGATTCCAAACTTCGTGCCGCTGGACGGAGGGAGCCGGCGTTAGATCCAAAGTATTTTAGACCGACTGCTTCACGAAATTTATTGTGCCTTTCAGCAAATTAATTCTCGTCGTAGATATTATATCTGTTCAGATTCGTATTCATTATATATATATATATATATATATATATATATATATATATATATATATATATATATATATATATATATGCGTGTGAGTGAAAATGGGCACACAGATCACCTTGCGGCCGACGAGGGCTTAAGCGCGATGGCATTGCTCAAATTGTTGGTTACACTCTTTCCCAGCAACTGTAACTAAAGATTTGCTCTATAACCCTCAGATGGGCTGAGTTTTGAATAAGCACAAATGTGCCTGAGAAACCTTCTGCAATAGGGGTTGGCTAGCCACCCTAGTAGATGGATATCCGTGAATACGAGTGTCTAGCTATAATATATACATATGTGAGAACGTAATAAAGATACATAAATTATTGATTTTTATTCGGGCTCGTTAGTTCGGATATTCATGAGTCGATCACGCCAACCCTCACGATCCTACATCAAGATCGTAAGGTCATTTGCTTGGCATTCAGCGTCATAACAGCTGGTCAATGTAGGTGGTTGCTGGGCTATCAGTTCGTTGTTAAGTTGGTTGACGATTTAAGAAGAACTTTGACCCTACAATAGACTTCAATTTTGAAACTGAAAACAAATACATTCTTCCTTTTCTAGATATCATGTTACACAGAAATAATAACAAACTCAATTTTGACGTTTGCACAAAGGCTAGAAACAAAAATGACCTGATCAGCTTCTACTCAATGCACTCTACTAAAACATATATATATATATATATATATATATATATATATATATATATATATATATATATATATATATATATATATATTCTCAATTTCTCACTCTAGTTGTTAATCCCCCCTCTCTTTCTTTCCTTCCGTAAAAACCCTCAGTCCATCTCTTACTTCTTACAACTTTACTTTTACACTTCTCTTTCTTTTTTCTCTTTTTATATTATTTCCGGTGAGTTGTTCTATTAAATAGTTCAATGTCTGATCATAACCCCACCTCCTCTCTATTAAGTATTGTAATAAAATGAAATTTAAAAGCATCACTATCTCTCCCTTCCCCCTCTGATTTCGACCATGTATGTTACACTATATCTCATCCCTCTGTATATCACATTACATCAACTGATTACGACCCTCCAACAGTGTAAATTTTAATTCATTTTTCATACTTGGAAGTGAGGTCTGATGATCCAGGGAAGAAGAAGATCCCTGCGAAAATAAATTATAATCTTATGGAAACTTAAAGCTGTCTGGTTTACTTTAAATTAAATTATATATATATATATATATATATATATATATATATATATATATATATATATATATATATATATATATATTAGGTTGGTGCAAAAATAATTTCGTTTTCTCACATAGTAACATATCTTAAAAAACGAAATTATTTTTGCACCAACCTAATATATATATATATATATATATATATATATATATATATATATATATATATATATATATACCGAGGCGCAATGTTTGGCTGTTCAAAATTCAGTCCAGTTCCGTATATTAACTTTGACATCTAATCCCTTCTACTTTCCCCTGTAATGGCTTAAAAAATTTAAAACATGAAACAGAGTGATAGATAGATAGATAGATAGATAGATAGATAATGAAAAGAAGAAGATAGATAGAAATATAGATAGACCTACGGACAATGATAGATAGATAGATATGTGTAATTATATATATATATATATATATATATATATATATATATATGATATATATATATATATATATATATATATATATATATATATATATATATATATATATATATATACGGGGGATATGTATATATATATATATATATATTGGGGGTAGTTTTTTAAGATCAAAGTCGAACCGTGAAAATAAGAGTGAACAATAGGTGTTGATTTTTTGTTCCTGGTTTCATATGAATTAAGAACACCAATAACATCCACAATACTAATGACATTTTATAAATAAATACAACTGGATATTTAAGTTTGTTTTGATTTGTACCTACCTTGTGAATTCAAGAAAAATAAGTTTTTTTAACTGCCTTCTTTCTTTGAGTAGAAAATGCAACATTGATTTTCCCCTCCTCGGTTTTACAGCGTGACAATGAAAACAATTAAAGTCGATCAACATTGTGAGAAATAAATTTACTTACTACCTTTGAACTGTATTTGAGACTGATATACTTCATAATAAGAGAGACAGGGGGGATCCCCACAGTGTGGTCGTTAGACAAAGGAAGTGAAAATGTTATATACATACAGAGATCAATTGATATAAGTATACATGTTTACTTACACAAATATTCATATATTCGTATATATATATATATATATATATATATATATATATATATATATATATATATATATATATATATATATAAAGGGAGAGAGGCACATAGTAATACATATGGGCGTAATTCTACTTTGCGTCTGGAACTGTATTTTAGCAATTATTTAGATGGCGACGTCAAACCTCAAAGGCAAGAATTGTTAGGTAACTCTGAAGAAAATTCTCGTGTTTTGCAAACACCAATTTACGACAGTACTTCAAAAACATTGCCTATTGCATGAAATTTACATCAGCGTTTGACACTGTTCTACTAACGACCCAACTATAGGACACTATCTGATCAACCACAATTAATTTCCCGCCTCTTCTTCACTAAATTTAGCCATACAGTGATTGTATCACTTTTTGCCGTGATTCCAGTCTAGTTTCTCCTACTCGATTACCTTAGTCCAAAACCGCTTGCTACTTCGAACTAATATATCCCTTTTCGGGATATATCAGGCTCTCTAGGAAATGTTCCCAATACTGGCTGCTATTGCCTCTATACGTAAGATGCCTGTCGTAATGTCTCTGATATTAGCTGCATTTACATCGGAATGGTCAGAAATAAAAACATTATTAGAAGCATCAATTGAGAATCAAAATAATCCATTCATGTTTTGTTCGTTAACATCCCGAATAAAATTACATTAAATTATAGCACATTTTGATTGTTGTAATTATGACGCGATTGAAAGATAATTATTTGGAAAAATTATAGCGACTGAAAGATTTAGTATCATCTAATTACTCTCAATTTTTATGGACCATGTAAATTCTCCATCTTTTCTCTTTAAATGAATCTTCATTAGTCACACATGCAATCAATCCATAGTTAATATGTATCATTATACTTCGCAATATTGCACGTTTTCATATAATATGCAACTACACCTTTGTTCGATATAGTTTTAGACATCCTACTATATTACACAAGAAATAAATTCACGTATAAATGATTCATGTCTTGTAGGTTTGTTAAACAGATAGTTATATATATATATATATATATATATATATATATATATATATATATATATATATATATATTTATATATATATATATTTATATATATATATATATATATATGTATGTATGTATAGCAATTTTATATAGATATTCTTCATTAAAAATAACCTGTGACCTATTTGTAAATTAATTATTTAAGAAGAGTTTTGTATAAACAATTATTAATTCCCTCAGCGTTCGAAATTGTTTTCTTTCCTGCAATTTTTAATACGATATTTTAAAACATTTTTGCAATTAAAAATTAAATATTAATCTCAAGTATTTTCTATCCTCTATGAATGAACTCACTATTTGAAATCTAAATATATACAACGAAATATAGTTAACATTAACATATTAAATAAAAGAAGTGCATTATATTTTCCCTCGAATAATTTAACATATTTCCGTATATATTTAATGAAATAATCATCAGGTTGGAAGGAAACAATATGGCAAGTGCGTAAAGTATTAATCCTTCATCTAAATATTTTGTCTTCTAATTCGTCTTTACCTGATGGAAGCAAAGACTATCACAGTGAACAGATCTATGCAATTCAGTTTTATTTATTTTATTTTTTAATCATTTAAACACAAGTAAGGTGCTAATGACACTAGGATGCACAGTGCTATGGATTGTGAAATAATCTGAAAGAAATGTTATTGAGGAGAGAGGACAATAAACTAATAGATTCGTAGCGGACATAAAAGTCAGAAATAGGAAGTTATCTGTAAGCGAAAAATGTGAGAGAAAAAACAATTAAATTAGAACATATATTTACACCAAGCAATTTCGGTATTGACATTGTGAGGCCTACCTGCCAATCTAGTACTGCCTTTAATTTCGTGGCTGAGATTACCAAAGCGGAAAATCTATCAGAACAACATGAATATATTTATGTATTACATAATTCGGTGAATAATTTAGCATATTTCTATACATATTTAACGAAACAATCATCAGCTTCAAAGGAAACAATATTCTTATTGTTTATAACAAGTGCGTAAAGTATTAATCCTTCTAAATATTTTGTCTTTTAATTCGTCTTCATTGACTTTTTACATAACAAATTCTATCACAGTGAACAGGTTTATGTAATTGAGCTTTTTTTTTAGTTTTTAATCATTTAAACATAAATAAGGTGATAATGACACCAGGGTGCACAGTGCTATGGATTGTTAAATAATCTGAAAAAAATGTTATTGAGGAGAGAAGACAATAAAAGAACGGATTCAAGAAGGGGCTTTAATAGATCTTGAACTTACAGGTTGCGACTGTTATTTGAGGACATACAGATTTAAGATTAATAACGCTTCCCACTAACTTCTAATGCTTTTATTTTCCAGAAATCAATAATGGCAAGCCCTATGATAACAAATGAAATGAAAAGGCATGTTGTGATTGTGGCATTAAAGGCTGATCATAGCGATTTGGATATTGCACGTTTCATCAGATTTGCAAGATCGTTTGTCCACAAGATACGAAAAGAGTTAGAAGACGCTGACAGTTCCCCAATGTCTGTATCAAAACATAAAAGACATTCTGCACGTTCTGGTAAAGTGAGAACATCCGAATTTATTCAGGAAGTCAAGCAGACAATTGATGAAAACCGAGGTCAACCAATGAGGTTAACTGCCAAAAAGCTGCATGTGTCTGAAAATCAATCAGAATGAGTGTTCATGAAGACATTCGATACAAGTCCTATGTGATGAAGAGAGGTCAATTCATCTCTGAAAAAAAGAAAACCGTTTAAACAGATCCAAAAGGCTTTTAAACAAACTGAAAAATCCTTCAGAAGCTGATGTGAATGGGTTTTTCTCAGATGAGAAAAATTTTGATCACGATCAAAAACTTTCTTCAGATCCTTCTGAGGTGCCAAGGGCGTTGCACAAAAATTTTCCTTCAAGTGTTATCTATTGGGTGTTGTTAGCAATGAAGGACTTGTTATGCCGCAGAAATCTTTTCCACAAGGTCTTAAAGTAAATGCTGCTGCTCACATTGAGGTTCTAGAACAAGTTGTCAAGCCCTGGATTGGCAACATATGCAATGGCAAGCCTTACTATTCCGGCAAGATTCGGCTCCCTCCCACAAGGCTCTACGAACACAAGAATAAATGGTTGACCATTTGTACGGGCACATCACACACAAAATTTGACCTCCTAACTATCCAGATCTACATCCAGTAGACTATTATGTGTGTTCCGTTTTTGAGAAGGAGGTTAATAAAAAGCCTCATAACACCAAAGACTGTCTTAAAGCTGCAATAGTTCGAGTAATGTCTGATATAAATAAGGACCAATTAATCAGAGCTTGCAGTCGATTTCGACCTCGTGTAGAGGCAATTATTGATACTAGTAGTAGTTTTATTGAATACAATTAAATAATAGTTAGGTAAATGTTATGTTTACTAGTTTGTAATCAAATATAATTGTATTAATTTGCTTAGCGAGTTTTTTTTTTTTTAATAATCCATAAAAACTGTCCTCAAATATCAGTTACACCTTGTATATATCTGAAGTTCGTAGTATATATGAAAGAAATAGAAAGAGGGTTCTGTAAGCGAAACATATGAGAGAAAAAACAGATAGCATAGAACGTAAATTTACACCAAGCAATTACAGTATTGAAAATGTGAGACCTACCTGCCAATCTAGTACTGCATTTAATTTCGTGGCTGAGATACCAAAGACGAAAGTCAATCAGAACAACATGAATATATTTATAGAAAATTCACACAAAGGTTCCATTACGGTGTTCGGTTGTGACTGAAGCCGAGACGCCAGAACAGGACCCGATAACATTTTAGATTATTCCTTGATTGTTTATCAATTATGACTAGATACCTATGAAAAGTACCAGTCCAGGTATTGCAGCAATATTCAATGCACAGTCAAATAGTAGACTTATAAGTTTCTACCACAAATTATTGCGGAAAAATTGTCTAGAATATCACAGTGAATCAATTAAGTACCAGAAGTCTTATCGATACATTCGATCTAGACGTCCTACATCATATCAGTGGAAAGACCGAGAAGTTACTAGCTTGCATCATCACTCATGATAATGTAAGGCAGAAAAAAGTTTCTGTAAGATGATCAAAGATATCGTTTTTTTTTGGGGGGGGGAGCATTAAAATAAAGGTTTTATTACCAAAATAATATTCAATTAGTTGTTAACTGGGTTAACAATTGATTGAATCCATTTTTTGATCAGCTGCTAGATTGATCTTGTCAGGTTTAATATTAAGGATAAATAGTAGATAACAATTTGGAAACTGATGACATTTTGAAGGTCGTTGGTGATAATTAAGATCAAAGTAGGTCAAAGGGGAGAGCACTGGTTGACACCCGCTTTAATACAAAATGATTCAGAAAGAGTGCCAGTGAAATTATATCAAATAAAATATCCTGTCAGAAATACCTATCATCAACTTGTGAAGCCGACCCTCATACCAACTCCTGCAAAACTTCTTGGGTACAACTAAAGGAGCAACTCAAAATTCACTATTCCTATCGAATTATTGGTGGATTCGTTCAATAATAATGATATATATATATATATATATATATATATATATTTGAATTTATCTTTTTTATACTACTACTAATAATAATACTACTACTAATTCTGCTACTACTAATAATAATAATAATATGCATATAAAATAGAATATAAGCATATATTATATTTAAGTAATATATAACATAATTAAATATTAATAGTTATAATTTTATAATTGTAAATTCAAGACTAATCTAGCAAGTAATATTTATGTATTTATGTTTTCATATAATTTTCATGTATATATATTTTCATTATATATATATAAATATATATATATATATATATATATATATATATATATATATATATATATATATATATATATATATATATATATATATATATATATATATATATATAGTTAGTTAGTTAGTTATTTAGTTAGTTTATAAAAAACTAAGTAATCCGTATGGGTAAACCTGAGGAGGATAAAATCCAAAGCGCTCAATGTAAATCCAGAGCAAATAATTTAAATAAAAGCACACCACTTTAAGGTTCCATGTAATAAATTATTTCACCACAGCCCATTTAAAAGGACTGCGGATCATCAGACTTTACTTCCAAACAAAAAATGAAAATAAAATTTACACATTTTTGTCGGACCGTGTTAAACATACATATTAAACATTAACGAAGTGAGGTAGGGAGAGAGAGAGAAGATATGAGTGAGTTAGCAGGTATTGATATATATATATATATATATATATATATATATATATATATATTAGTAATTATATAATATAGTATTATACTTCTATAGTTTTCAATTCTTCATTATAGTCTGATATTAAGAAAGTTATTTTCATGTATTTCTTCATTTCTTTTTGTAATATTTATTTAAATTTGTAATGTTTGTTATTTTTCTGTCCTTGATATCATTCTGTTTTTTTCTTTCGTGACAACAACATTCCTTTGTGCAACCCCTTTTCTTATCGTGACCATTTTTATTTTTCCTTTAATCTTTTAAAGTACAATTCATAGAGCCATTTTTCTTGCTCTCATCTTGCCAATATTTCTTTTCAGTTGTTTTGTAATCTTTGCTCAACGCTATTTCTTTTCCGTGTTTGGGATTTCATTCAATACCATTGCAATATATATTTGTTCCTTTGGGGCTATTTCTTTCTGGCTACTCCTAAAATCGCTAAATATCTATGAATAAAAAAATTATTCATTTATTATTCTATATGTAACAAATTTTAAAATTTTCCCTTCTCGCTAATCTCGACTATGTCACTCATACCATTCCTCACCACGGTCTATGTCAACTTATATAAGCTTAAGATTAGGTTGGTGCAAAAAGAATGTCGTTTTCTCACATATGTTACTATGTGAGAAAACGACATTCTTTTTGCACCAACCTAATACTATCCGTCAAAAGTGTAAATTTTAAATTATTTTTTCGTTTCACCTTTGAAAGTGAAGTCTGAAGATCCAGAGGAAAATAAAATTATCTGATGAAATAAATTATTACAAATGGAGCCGTAAAGTAGCCTGTTTTTCTTTAAATTAAATTATTCACTTAGAATTAACGTTGAGCTCTCAGGATTTCATCCTCCTTGGGATTATCCATACGGATTACCAAGATTTTCGTTTCTTATATACATACATATATATATATATATATATATATATATATATATATATATATATATGTATATATGGTTTTGTGTATGTATTAATAATTTAAAACTCTCTTCCGAAGAAAGCATGTTTGTCAAGTTTTTTCTTTCAGCCATTCCGTTCCGTCCATGAAATTATTATAGCCGAGATATAACAATGGCCATAACGGGGGAGACGTAAAAGTGGAAAATAAATCTTTATTTCCTAGCTCTTCTCTCGTTACAGTATATTTATTTTCATAAGTTTGACCTTCGCATTCCATACATACCAATCTATGATTCCTCTTGGGATATCTAATTCAGCGTCTTACTATCACTCTTCGTTTCAGTGTGAGAGTGGAAAAGTGTGTTTCATCCTTAAAGTTCTAAACTGTGGACTTCGGAAGAAATTTATCATACATGGACTTGAGCCTGCCTCTTTTTTTTTTTAGATCATCACAGCCTTTAAACCGTTTTGCTATTCACCTTTATTCATATGTCTGAGGATCCGGACAACGTTCAAGGAGTTTCTAACTGAAAACTTTTTTTTTTACTTTCCTGTTCAATATTATTCATATTTTGCTGTCAGTGAAATTATTATAAGAAAATAAAACTAGAGAGAAACCAATACGTGATAACACGCGTATTGTTTTCTCTTCAGTTTTTATTTTCTTATAATAATTTCACCTCAAGCAAGGTGGTAGTTCCACTAGTACGCAAAGGGTTACAGAGAGTGAAAACAAAAATAATAATAGGCGATAGGGGTAGGGGGATAAAGGAAAGGATACAAAGAAGACACCGGAAGATGTCGATTGGCATTACATTTATACTTTTTAATATTATAGTTATCAAAGAAGCAAGTAAGAGGAAAGGAATTCCACTGTTGGTAAATGCTAGAGAAGAATTTTTTTCAGTACTGCTAAGTTATTGATGCTTTTCCTACAATTAAGTCTGGTTTTGTACTTCACTGCACAAGGGCTGAACTTACAATCACTATGACAGTAACTGCACAAACAGACACTTTAATTCTATTGGTTATTATTTTGGAGAAGCCTACAGATAAGAAATATCGTAAAGTTGTAATAATAAAAACAATGATGAGGATATCAGTCTGAATGTAAATTATGGACTTTCCTGACACAGGAAATTCCCACAGAAACAGTCAATAATTAAAATAGAAAATTTATCTCTGAAAATGATGGAAAACCTATTTATAGCGATGCAAGAAATGGCTACTTAAATTTGACACGTCGAAAATGAAACTTCTCACATATAATTGTTTGAGAGAACCTTTCTTGACTTCTCATCATGGATAATACTTACAGGACTGTGACACCTTACGCTTTCCCTTGACAAGAAATATTATATTAAACAAATACTAGGTTTGCTGCTATACAATTTTTATCACTAGAATCTATCCTATATATGTATAGGTCTACTATTCTTCTATGATTTGAATATTGCTGCCATATATGGTCTGGTGCTTCTTTATCTATAAATTATTTCCAACCGCTGTAATTTAGCTTCCCTGCGTATTTTCTATAAATATTTTTTTATGGTAATTGTTCTGGATACCTTTCTTCTATGTTAATTTTATTCCCCACCCCGACAGACAAATCGTACACATGGGAATTCGTTAGAACTTGACAAAGTCTTAAAGTTATTATGGTGGCTGTAGTAAGAATGTGTTTTTTTTAATTTATTTATTTATTTTTATTTGCAGTAAGGATTACTGTAATATGTTTAAGTCAGTATATGTGGTTATTTAAGTTTCAGATAAGACAGAATGAAAATCATTCATCCCATATTCGCTGTTTTGGTCTTGTGCCATTTTTTTTAAAAAAATAATATTACTTTCCTTTCTGTTAGACTGTATGAATTTAGGCGCATTACTAAATTGGAAAAGAAGTCTCATCATTTTACAGTTGAAATGACAAGATATAACCGTATGTTCTATGGTAATAGCTTCTTCTCTCGTAACTTTGATCTTCAAACATTTCAATGCAATTATATTTTTTCTTAATTCTTGTTCTTTTATTATTCTCTCTCGATAAAAGGCGTTTTATTTTTTCATATTCTCTCATACACAGTAACCGCATGAAAATTTGCTAGTGCCTTCGTATGGGTTAAGTGATTAAAAAATAATGGCTGCTTCATAAATTAACAGAAAACAGATTAATAAAATAAAATAATTGCAATAATATATTACTATGAAATTATGTGATTAAAAAAACATTCGTTCTTTCCTTTAATCTTGGCAATATTTGCATCTGTTTTTTTCATATCATATTAAGGCAGATATCGACGTATTTTCTATTAAAGTAAGTATTTTACATTTTCTCTTTACAATAAACGAAATGCTCACATTACTTCCCTTGCTCTTCGGGAATATTATTAAGCAAAATTTCCGACATGTTTATCTCGACTTCGGATAAATGTAAATAAATGCATTATCGGTTGACGGATTTTCGTATAAGTTTAGCTACTCATATCAAACTTGTCGGCAGTTTTATGCTGAAGTAGTCTTCATGTTTTCAACAAATTAGATACATCGCTTATATCTGAATTAATGAAATATGCTCAAGCTGTTAGACATTTTATAACAATACATACTCAGTGTTTGAAAAGAAACCAGAAATATTCAGACAGTTTCTGATTTCTGCTCCCTTCCAAAGACTCAAATTATCAAATGAGTTAGGCTTAAAAATTAAATACTCATTGGCTTTATCCTAAACAAATGAAATCTGAATATTCGCTCTTGAGATATTTAATTCCTGTTTGACATTAAGCTACAAAATGTCATCCACTTGTCTAGGGGATATTTCGTTGGCTGACTCAAACTTTGTAAAATATTAAAATGCGTTTATGCGTTAGTAACTATTGCATCTTTGACGTAACAATTTGTGGCTACGCCGGCGCAGATATATATGTGACTTAATATGCATATATATCATTAAAAAATCTAGCCAGTATTATCAATAAAAAGATATAGGCCGATACAGAGACGACGCTGTAATATTCCTAAAAAAATCTCTGATAGAACCACTAAAAAAAATATATATATATATATATGAATCAACACAAATATTGAAGAAATCAAATTATGGTTTGGTTTTGTTTGGTTTGTTTTACGGCAAGTTTTTGTTTTATTGCTGGTAATATTTTTTTTCTAAAAATGTATTTCTGGTAATAACTTTTTCTACAAAAATATGTTGCTGGTAATATTTATTATTTTCAAACATGTATTGCTAGTTTCATAATGTTTTGACTCCAATTTGAGGTTAACTATTTGCCCATTGTTGGGGCCTTAACAGGTGATATCACCACAGGTCAGGACGAACTTGGGAACACCCACAATTAAGAAGTGGTTCCACGCTCTTCAAAGCTTCTTGATCAGAGACCTGGCTGTTTGATGAATTTTATCGTCTTAACCACGACACGGATGTAGTTTATCGTTATACCTAGGACGGAATAAAATCATGTACACCTTAATATTAATTAACCTAGGGAAAATCACAAGGTTAAATATAGGGAAATTAATATAGAATTATTACCCTGCATTAATTTTAATATTATAGTCATGTTCCTTGAATTATGATAAATATTTGAAAGATGGATATTGTTTAGACATAAACAGTAATTAATGAAACATAAATTTAATTAATTTAAGTTGTACATTTTTTAATTGAATCCAAGTTGAATCCCAAGTTTTTTTATGAATTTGCTGTAAAACGTTTTAATCAATAGCATTTTGTTGTCAAATAAAAATTGAGCCATGTAGGAAAAGGTAAAGTAGTGATACATTTCCAAATGTCCAGGCATATCTATGCATAAACTTCTATCCCCGAATAGAAGGGACATAGAAAAGGCAAGTCCGACTCTTGTCAAGAAAACAGATGAAGTTAATGAGAGTTGGCGTAGCCGTTTACGTATGACAGACAAAAAGGCGTCGATCTGGCTTATCGCCGTCGATCAATTCATTGCCTGCTATTGAACTATTCAATTTTATTAGCTCTCTTAAAGGTACGACTGATTGCCTCTTTTATGGGCCATACGCTTTTCGAAGAGGCTTTTGTCTACATCCAAAATCAATACAGTTTTTCATTTTGACTGTTTTTTTTTTTTATATAAAAATGGTGGGCAAATTAAATCTGGAAAGATGAAGATGCTGTCAAAATATTTCTAAATCCCAGCTGAAACGAACTGAATATAATATCCCGTTTGACACACAATCGGATTAGTTTAGTCTTTCACCTCGCATTAAGAAATAGATCTCTTTCATTCTTTCAATTTCACTATCTCTCTCTCTCACACCCAAACATAAACACAGTCTCTACATCTATCTCTTTTGCCCTATCTCTTTCTCGCTTTCTATCTCTCCAGTCACTATCTTACTCGCTTTTTCTTCTTTTCTCATTAAGATTATTGTGTTGGGTGAAAGATTGAGGCAATATGCACACAGACACACAGGCACACATTTATGCGTATT
>OZ010578.1:17206423-17233923 GCA_963932145.1 Acanthosepion lycidas | reverse complement strand
TATATATATATATAGTGAGATTCAGAGACAGAGAAGGAGTGACAGACAGACAGATTTGGTATTGACAATTAATGTCAATATATATATATATATATATATGATTGCTTTATCCGATCTCAAGAAATAATGATATGATTTTAGATTTCAGTTTGTAGAATTGTTGAGTTTTAGAACCATACTGTTGAGCAGCTTTGATGCTAACAGTGACGTCGTTGAAGAGTTAGTCTCCCAGAGCGCTGTGTTTCGTATTTGAAAATTAGGGGAGACATTGACTTGAAGATTCAAACAGTGTAATATTTGTATGGTAAATAAAAATTTAATAATCTTCAAATAAAGAAATCCATAGCAGTAAAAAGGGAGGAAATAAAGGAAAAAATATTTAAGGTAAAGACAAATATGAAAATGAGATTAATCACAGAAATCTTGTGAAAGGCATGAACGCAAAAATACAAACTAAGCTGACTTTAATCTAAAATCTAGCGATAAATGATTAAAGAATCGAATGGCCGTTTAACAAGTACTAATGCAGAGATGAACCATCGATAGCTGTTCTGAAAATAAAGAGGAAGGATAGTCATCAATATTGATGACTGTGTTGACATTATAATCAAAAGACTTGCGGACGACACACAGCAGATTAAAGAGAGAATAATTATGGTAGAGAAAAAGTACAATGAATCCCAGCCAAAGAATCAATATTAGAAATCTTGGAAATTAGAAGTAAATTATTGGAAGAAAATCAAATCCATGGAGAATTCAGATTGTCTCAAAGGACTGAATACGGACTAAATTCGCCTAATTACGAAAGGGTCATTTCAAGAGAGAACTTGAAACACAGATAAAAAATGTAGTGACAGGCACAATTGTAAATGAAGGGAAAGCGGAAATAAAAAAAAGATAGAACAAAAATAGTAAAAAAAAGATATCGAACGTCAAACTCCGAACAAACCGTTTCCGTCAACTTTATAATAAAGAATGGATTGGTGTAATTAAGTTGAATATCATTAGGTTTCGTTTGGTTGGAGTTCATATTCTCCTGTTGTTATTTTGTTTAATACATCGGTTTGCCTGTGAAGCCTTTGGCACTGAGATATGAGTTTTCATTCATACACGTCCTGCCAAATGTTTTCATCTATAGTTTCTTGCGCGTGATAGCAGTCCATAATATTAAGTCGTACTCTTCCGGTGTAAACATTCAGAAATTTCCTTATCATGATGTGCAATTAGTTACGAATGTTAACGGAAATTTGTGCAGAAAAAAATGATTGCCTCATTCTGAAACTAGTAGAAGGTATTTCTTATAATATATTTTCAATTTTTGATTTATTAACAGTAAATGTGTTGCGATTATTTCATTGTTATTTTGTTTATTTTACAACCAGTAAACAAACGGCCTAATTCGTCTGATTTTCCATAGCTTCTCATTAGATGTTGAGAAGTAACATTTATCGCAAAACTGGGAAGATATAATGTAATCTTCAGATAAAGATATCAGAAACTGTCTTCTGTTGAAATAAATGGAAGTTGGTATTAGGAATTGGTTTATTCTTAAATATACATTAATAATTTTCAGCGCCAAGAGATAATAATTTACATTATTCTGCATTCTTCCAAATCTTTTTGCAATTCGTAGATTTGTTTTAACTTTACAAGAATTGAAGCTATTAAAATTTTCTTTTATCCATCAAATAATGTGCACAACCACCCGAATGTTTGACAACTGAGAAATTTCTATTAATCTGAGCTTTCAGAATTCAGGTAATTCCTTACAAACGGTGGCTATTCCTTTTACACCTCCGGAAAAAAGTAATAATTATATTGTAAATTGGCATATATATATATATATATATATATATATATATATATATATATATATATATATATATATATACATTGTTGTAGATTCCGGGTTGAAATCCGGTACCAATAAATAACAAACGCCAGGAATAAATATATGAAAATAATATATTAACGTAATAATACAAACTGGTAAAGCAGGTTAGTAGTTCCAGGATTACGGGTTAGTAGCAAAATATATATACAGTCTTTGGTATTGAAGTATCGCTGTATGACTTCTTACTGAGTCTACGTGCTCGCACACTGTGACTCCTACAACGCTGTTACCTCACCCTCACTCTTCCGGTTACCTACAACCTTTTACTTTTATTCTGTCACTCTGGAAACGACTCGACTCCTCGGTCTCGGTCTATCGGGTTTTCACTGAGCCGTAGTCTATGTATATACTGGGTGAGTTCATTTGTGTAAAAAGGAGAGAATCCCTGAACATATATATATATATATATATATATATATATATATATATATATATATATATATATATATATATATACACACACACACACATACAGACTTGTGCAAATTAATTGAATTAAAACGAAGAATTACGCTATTATTTACTTACATTTCGTTTTCTTACAATGAAACATGACCCACTACACATTTCATGAAGTCTTTTCTTGCATATTGAACAGATTCTCAGCTGGATTAAAATTAGGAGACTTTCAGGGCCAGTCTCTAGCCCTTTGATTTACCCACTCATAAAGCTTGCCAGTGTATTCGTGCAGCGTTACAATTTTCGTACAATTCGTTTTAAGTAATGTCCATTGCAGACAATGGCTGTGGGACAACTAATGAACAGTCGAGACAATAGAGTCTTCGTGTGATAAAAACAGAGGAAATCCTGGATGACGCATTATTTTTCAAGGTCAAACAATTTTCATCATACACCCTGAAAATATATCCTTAGTACTGCACACAAGCGGAAATGACGTAATCTGAGAAAAATAGAAATCGATTCCACCCTAGCAAAACAGTAAGTTTAAAACTGACCGTATGTTGAAAGAAATAAAACCAAAGTGGTTGTTTCAATTAATTTGCTCAAATATATATATATATATATATATATATATATATATATATATATATATATATCAACACTTAGAGCCGACAGTCTGTTTCATCAGGCCTGACGATTGCATATAGCAGGAAACAGACTGTCGCCTCTCAGTGTTGACTTCTATGTTCACGCGCTCTATCTCTGATATTGAGCACTTTATCCAATAAATACAGCACACCTTGAGGCTATATTTCTTCATATATATATATATGTATATATATATACACTCTCTCTCTCTCACACACACACACACACATCTGGGCACGTGGCTGTGTAGTTGGAAAATCCCGGTTTGAATCCTTGTTTGAATCTCACCATGGCCGTTTGCGAGTGGGAAGGGACTTCTTGAATTTCTCACCCTGGGTTAAACGATATCAGGTTTCTGTCCCTTTCGAAAATGCTCTGTGTGTGCGTGTGTGTGTGCGTGTGTCTCTGTGTGTATGTGCGTGTGTGTGAGTTCGTGTGTGTGCGTGCGTGTTTGTGAGTTCGTGTGTGTGCGTGCGTGCGTGTGTGTGTGTGTGCATGTGCGTGCGCTTATTTGTCCGTATAAAATTTGTATGCGAGTGTGTGCTTTCGTTTGCCTTTTGAATAACCACCAAATACACAATGGGTTTACTGGGTGTGGAAGAATTAGGAACAGAAGCATAAATAATGAACTGGACGAGAAAAGATTATTCATGTGGACCGTAGATAATGATTGACAGTGAATATAATCTTTTACAGATTAAAGATGACTAGAATGCATAAGAGCCGGAAGGGAGTTACACAAGGAAGAATTGCGCAAAAGGAACTGTTTGAAAAGAATATACAGCTACATCTAACCAGCCAACTTTCAATTGATGAGGTCTTAACCCCAGACTATTACTGCGCTTAAATTTCAAAAAGTCCAGCTACCATAGCGAAGAGCTGACACGAAAAATTACCATGAAAGTATGTATATAAATATCCCACAAAGACAATATTACGTCGGTGGGAAAGTGAGGGACACCGAGCCTCCAGACCCGGAACATGAATATTGCTGCTTCTTTAAATTTTATCAAGGTGATCAAGGTCAATAGCAGGGACACCTGTATCATATGTGCATATGTGACTGTAATATTCTTAGCATGAATGAATTGTAGACTTTTAGATATTTGTTGATATATATATATATATATATATATATATATATATATATATATATATATATATATATATAGTGTATTTCAGGCAGCAAGTCACTACCCAAATATATTGTTAAATATAACAGGCAATGAATGTCTATTATATTTGTCCATGAGCCGTTCTAAGCTTCGTATGTTTTCTTTAATTTGTTAGAAAAAATCTAGCCATGTACATAATATTAGAGAGATATTAGTTGATAAAACGACAATACTCACGCATACTTTAAGAGCCTTCAGATATTAGAGGTCATCTACGTTAAAACAAACCAACCAGACACAACAAAATTACAATTAAATCTCGCCACAACTCATTGCACCTAAACACATGGTTCTGTTGTTAATACGCCGTTCTTTCACGTGGTACGACGTCACAGAAACGAATCACGAATTTACGACCATTAATAAGAAAAGTGTTAAAAATTATGCAAAATGAAGAATGAAAAGAGGGAAATAGGATAGACTATATACTCTAACACATATTTAGAAAATAATTAAAATGTTAGAGTCCTCTCTCCTCCATTCACATGTATAATCATATAAGTTTGAAAGGAAATTTAGTCCGATGAATTACTAAAGTATAATACGAATCATACGAAAAAATCCCACTTTGTCATAGATGTTCCTAAAATAGGTATATGTATAACTAGTCGTTTTTTTTTTTTACATAAGTAGTGCATTTTATGTTTTACTATTGCATTAGTGTATGGGATCTTGCGGTATTTATGAGGAATATAAATAACTGAAGTCATGGAGTTTCAGATATATGAAGAAATGCAATGTTAGTCATTAATTTGCGAATTCTTAGATGTATCCACAACCCAGCATCGGTAACAGAAATTCAACACTGAAAACTAGTTCTTCTCATCAATTCTTCCATTATTCATAGTATTGGGTTACTTTTTAGTATTGTTTTCCTTCGGGCCTCGTCAAAATATTATGTGCCTGACTATGATTTGTCATCGTAAACGCTGAACTAAAAACACTAACTTATATTTTTTCAGGCAATGTTTGTTGTTTTTTATCACGCACATACACTGTCTATTTTTCTCTTAGTCATATATATATATATATATATATATATATATATATATATATATATATATATATATATATATATATATATATATATACTATTTTTCTCTTAGTCATATATATATATATATGAATATATATATATATATACATATATATATATATATACATATATATATATACATATATATATATATATATATATGTACGTATATATATATATATATATATATATATTTATATATACATATATATAAATATACATATATATATGTACATATATATATATATATATATATATATATAATGTATATATATATATACACTATATATATATATATATATGTATATATACAGTACATTACAAAGGTAAGTGAACTACTAAGATGATGTTAAAAGCATGTCTATTTTTCCAGATAATTAACGAATCTTTACTAAACTATATATTCATTAACAAAAGCATTTATTAAATGAATTACAACTTTCAAAATATTTCTTATCCCCTGGAATAAAAATAGTCATTAAAAATTTAGATGTGCAAAACTAAGGGAACTCATTCATTTACACTCAGTACTTTTGTTTTGTATGTTTGTCAGTAAAATATGGTAGGAGTACAACGCAATCAGGATGTGGCCGTCTGCAAGTTGGCATCTCGTTCGGCAAACCCAGGCGAATCATGCTGTGATATTTGCAGTTCTCCAAGGCTCCTTGGTCAATGTTGAAATGACTGGGCATAAATCTACAGCGTGTTGAAAGCTGAACGATGTTGATCTTCATGGTAGAATATTTCCACCGCTTACGAAAAAGCACATATAGCCTCGCCTCAACAATGCGAACCTCATATTAACAAATTAGAAATGTACTAGCAAAAGGTTTCATGGTCGGATGAGACGAAACTAGAACCTTTTTGAAGGATTGATAGGCTATATACCTGGAAATGTTATAATACGGATTTGAAGAGAATTTAGTGTCAACAGTTAAAGATGGTTATGACAACATAATGATTTAGGAATGCTTTGCTGCAGCAAATTTCGTTTGCACAGACGGCACAATGGAGTTTGAAAAATACCTAGCAATTTTGAAAGAAATTGTCTTGCCATTGGCTCGAAAGTTGGGTTTTGGTTGGGGGCAGATCTTCCCCCCAGAACAATAATCCGTAGTATCAAGATTAATCCACAAAAGAATGGTTTCGAAAAAGAAATTTCAAATCATGGAATAGCCTTTATAAAATCCAGATCTAAACCCAAATGAAAATATATAGTTCAAGTTAAATAATGCAGTACATTCACACCCAGGTACCATCGGGCAATTTGGATTTTTTTTATCAAAAAGAATGGTTAGAATTTGATACTCTCTACTCTCAGGAACTTTTTAAAAATCATAGAAATAGGATGGTGGACGCCATGGCCTCATGAGGAGATGTTACCGACTATTGAATTCAAGGGTTCACTTACTTTTTACATCTTAATTTTTGATTAATATTTTTATTCCAGCTTGACAAAAAAAAATAATGGAAATGGTTATAATTCGTATAATAAGAAGAAGAAGATTAAAAAGGAGGAGGGGGAGGAGGAAGGAAATGATAAAAGAGGAAGAAGAAGAACAGGAAGAAGAGAATTGAAAATTAAAGAGATGGGGAACAAGAGGAAATTAAAGATGGTCAACCATTGAGGAAAGCGGGAATAAATTAAAAAAGGTACACTTCTGGAATTTAATATGAGATAATATAGATCATGAATCATATATATATATATATATATATATATATATATATATATATATATATATATATATATATATATATATATATATATATACCAATACTGATTGCTAAGGAGACTAAATGAAAAGCTGAAAACGACATTATTACGTTGGTAATAAAACTCGGAATTTTTCGTGGTTGATCCTCAGTTCCATTCTGTAGATATTTCTTTTGTGAAATTCTAAATATTAGGTTAGTGCAAAAATAATGAAGTAACAATGTCGTATTTTGACGTTAAAAAATACGTAAAAAAACGACATTATTACGTCATAATTTTTCCACCAACCTAATACTAAAAGCACAGTTAATACAATAACAGAATGAAGAAACTTTGTAAGTTCTAAACTGGGTTCTCCAAGAACCTACGAGCAATTTGCACGAATCACATTCGTTTTAATATCACCATTGCAATTAAACCAAAAGTGCTTGAAGAACATATCATATAAAAGCTACAACTGAAAACGACAATGATGAATATAGTCTCTCACTTAGATAAATAAGTATTAAGCAAAATCGTAGTAAAATACTTTAGAGGAAAACTATCATAGAATTAAAGAAAAATCGATAAGAAACAACTCCTTAGAATCAGATAAAAACAAACCAAATTTTTTGGAAGAGAAAAAATCTAAGTATATAAAGCATAAGAAAAGGAACAATGGCAGTATTATCGTTCTTAAAATTTAACGCGAAGAAAGTGTTACAGAATATAGATCGAAATCAGGAATTCCATAAAAAAATTAAATATTGCACAACGATAGACATTGAAGGTGTAGATAAGCTAATGTATTTTCTTAACGTATAATTTTAGACTCGGTAATTTGTGTTACTCGACTTTCCTTTTCGAATTTTTTGATGTCGAGTTAGGTGTGGACAGAAAGTAAGAGAAAGCACACATTTCTGCAGAATGAAAAAGGAGAAACGTGCGTGGTATGAGATGCGTGATTTTCACTTTATTGCTTTGAATTTCTGTGTGCAAATCCAGCAATGAAATTAATTCAGTAAAGGTCAAATGTTATTTAACCAGGCGGGTAGCAAAGTGGAGCACGTCCGATTCCTTTTCCCGAAGTTGGATGGATTGAAGCGGGGGAAGTGAGTAAAAAAAAAGAAAAAAAAAAGGAAGCTCTTTCGTAAAATTTGACATGCAGAGATAGAAAATTCTTTCCCGCTAGAGATATGAATTGGACATTTTAGCAATATTTATTCTTAGAAAATCACGATAAATCTAAGGGTCAGTTGGTCTGCATCTACACGATTATGACGGAATTGTTATCGGCTTATATTTTCTGCAGACAATTAAATAGAATCTATTCAAGCATTGTTTGAAAAAGCCAACGAATAAAAGATAGGGAGAAATTCGGCCAAAAACAGAAATAGAAAGTAACAGAAACAAAGAACTTAAAACAGAAACACCGTAAGAGTTTTGCTTAAAGCAGAAAAACACATAAGGGTCGAGTTTTTCGGGTGAAAATAGGCTATATGTTATTTTCTGGAAACAGAGGTTAGTAGGGAAAACAATGGCTTGTAGCTTCTGGGCAGGTCAAAATGTGAATATATCTAATTTTACGGACTCATAATATAGAAACATTTGAATATATATATATATATATATATATATATATATATATATATATATATATATATATGTTTGTGTGTGTGATCGCATGTGCGTGTGCGTGCATGTGTGTCTGAGTGTGTTTCTGTCTTTCTCTCTCTCTCTTTCTCTCTGTGTTTTATTGTACTTGGTTCGGATTTAAATAAGTTACCACCTATTGGTTTTCAGATCAGTTAAATGTCAAATGTTCAAATACTAAATTTCTGTGCAATGAAAACCCGCAGGCAATATTCATTCAACTTCAATATATTCTGCAAGTTAGAAGATGAAATTTTTTACCGGTCTAAAACATGTATTATTGAGTTCCTCCTTTTTGTCCGATTTGGATAAATAAGCTCATAGTTTAGGAAAGTAAGACGAAATGGTGTTTAATTAAAATATGACGCGTGTGATCCTCTAAAATTATGTTAACATCTTATTATACAGTCTTATCCTAACTAATGGACAATTCGGATTTGATATAGTGGAATGGTATACCAGAATCGCTGTTTCCTTGCAGAGAGAAAGAAAACAAAAAGCGGAAATGATGACACACTGGTCTGTATGCTTCAGTGAAAATATCTGTCTATATTTCTGAGATGAGATATTATGTACACTATTTACATTATTCAGACTATTGTCCTCATCTTTGTCGCCATATTCATCACAACGTTTCGGCCGTTGTACGCTCCGGCCTTCTTCAGGTGGTTGGAATGTGGAACTGAACCCTTCATTTGGCTCACTGGGGTAGACTGTTCTAGTTCCACGTGCCATGTTTAATGGAAGTTAGTTATCAGTTATCCACTGTTAATTCCCCTCTGAAAGTTCTCCACTGCCGTGTATTGGGTCCTTTCACTGGTTCTGACCAACGCCTTTATCGACTGTACCTCGGAAAATGTGGCGAAAAAGTAAATTACTTACCCCCAAAAATGCACGTATTCCGCATGGCTTGCTGAAGAGGGAATATTTAAATGAAAAAAACAAGTCCGTCGCAGGAGTCGCCATAAAAGTATTTTGATATGCAAAAATTGAGCTTCCTCTCCCAGCTGTCGACGAATGGAAAAATCTCGGCCGATAAAAGCAGTTGGTGTTCGCGAATTGGGACGTAAAATTCGGGTATTTTGGCCACTGGGTTTGTTGGAGATTGAGTTGTTTTTCTGACTCGTTGCGTGCATTGTGAGACAGTACCTGCGAATCGAGTTTTCGGCATTTCTTTCTGCGCCCGATGTTCGAGTTTGAACTTAGTGTTTTATTCTCTGGTTTGTGGAAGTAATCTGCGTAAGTAATTTCCCTTGCAATACCTGATCGCTTACAAGGAGGTTACTCAATCATTAACTTAAGAATTAAGATTCATCAAAAAATGCCATTGGAAATTATGACACATGTTTCTCATTCAACACATATTTATTGCCTAAACCAACGAGAGTAATATGACAGGTAAAAATACAAGCAATATGCATTATGCATTTCCTTGAAAAATGCAGGAATATCATCTCAACAAATATATTTCATATTGGAACAGATGTTGTAGATCTTATATATTGATTGGTTTCGCTGATATAATTTTCAAGGACTTGACGTGACGTATAAGGTATTTTCATATAAGCAATGCGTACTTGATGAACGTGATTATCAACGGGGTGCTGAGAAGACGACATTAAAACACTATTCAATGAACGGTCAAATATCATTCGATAAATTGTTAAACAACATGTAATAGTGATCCAAAGAAAGTATATTATTTAATTTTTCAATGACAGCTCTCATTACTTGCAAGAAATTTATAATAATATGATTTTAAAAAATATTCAACAGTCATATTTCATTGTAGCCCGAACACATTTTGCAAAACGGATCCATCGAGAGTTTTAAAAGCACTAATATTAAATTAAATATTCAAATTAAAATTACAAAAATTAGATGTTAGTTCTCAATGCCAACGAAGAAAATATTTAAATTATATTGTAAAACGTTTACAATGCTTGTAAAATAAGATAAATCTTAATTCCAATTGAGACTTCATATATATATATATATATATATATATATATATATATATATATATATATATATCGTGTATTGGGTCAGCAGATCGTTATTTAAACGTATATTGTTAAAAATAACAGACAATGAATATATATTATGTTTCTAAAGTTCGTATATTTGCTTTAATTTCAGGTGAAAATAAAAACAACATTTCAACATTTATATATTTCTTTACGAAGCTGGCCTTTGATCTAAGCTTTCGGCTCACATGAGCCATCTTCAGAGTGGTTATACGGACATTTAAACAAAGATATTCACCATCGAAGATAATATTTTATATTGACATATATAAATATATATAATATATAATATGATTAAATACCTATATATATATATATTGGGAAAATTAAATTATCTTTATTTGACACATTGTAATGTCTTAAAATATAAAAAATTCTACATTTGTTTTACTAACAAACGTATAAATTTTTAGTCAGCAATGTTTATTTTCCATTAAATATTGCTTAATTACATTTTATCTTTACGACGAGAAACAAAATCTAATATTCTAATATAAAATACATCCATCTTTTAAGTTTCTCAATAGACCAGATCGAAAATTAAATAAATGTTCAATTCTTTCAAAATAATATTCCAATCAATTATCCCCCTTTAGAAGAAACCATAAAGTTGAGAAATGTATGAGAAATGCTGGCAGCTATAAAAGATAAAACATCATTACTCTTGCTGACCCTGACTCATTTCTATAAAATGGACAGTAAGAATCAATCAAGACGTCATATTGTGGAATAGCTAAAGAAGATCTAGTTTTTAATAATCTCATATAATCAAACGTTTGAAGAATGTATAGTGTCATATATACGTACTATTGAGCGTGCTTAGTATATATAAATATATATATATATATATATATATATATATATATATATATATGTGTGTGTGTGTGTGTGTGTGTGTGTGTGTTTGTGTATGTGTGTGGCAATGTTCACCACTAACACATATTTAAATGTATTTCTCTAGTCGCAGATCAATTTCCTTGACATTGTTTATTATCCATATTTCAAGGCTAACATTGACGGCAATGTCTTCATTATAGAAGTAAAAAAATATTCCGCATGATTTGACTTTGTTATTCTGAGATAACAGCACCGATGTTTTCATGAATGATTAAATGTTTTGATAAAAAGCCAATTCTGTTGGAGTTTGATGATTAGAAACCAATGATTACGGAATTCATCCGAGCAACCAATACTTTCTTTAGGATACGTATTTGAAGAATATAAAAAGGGCTTTTGATGATCTTTGATGATATATAAATATATATATATATATATATATATATATATATATATATATATATATATATATATATATATATGAAATTACCTTTAGTAACCCACATCTCAAGGGTTTTTGTTTCTTCTGTTTTAACCATGTATTTGAACGCAAAATTTGCGGTCATGTCCCTATTTACGTCCTTGGACTAAATAGAGAAATCGATTAGAATTTCCCACATATGACGCCTGAAGAAGGCCTATGACTACAACGGCCGAAACGTCGGTTATATTGCATTAAAGATGAGTAGACCAGTTTAAAAAATGTAAACTGTACGTATCTAAATTACCACATCAGCTATTTTAAATATTTTAAATATTTACATTGTCCAACTGTTGTCATTATCTTTATTGTAATATTATCTCTCTCTCTCTCACTCTCTCTCTCTCTCTCTCTCTATATATATATATATATATATATATATATATATATATACACGCACACACACACACACACACACTCACACACACACAAATATATATATGAGAAAATAAATGAAAAAATAGGAAACGTATATCAAATTAACATATTTAAGTTTCAGAGATTGAGAGAAAGCAGAAAAAAGACAGAAAACACTGGTATTTTCAATTATGGTTGTGTCACTTCTTATTGGTCAAACACGTGTCATGTGTATTAAAGCCGTGTATAATTCTCTTGGTATGTAGCTTTGTGAGGATTCTTGTTTGCGTAAGTGGGCATCGGATAGTAAAATTGTGCGTGCGTGTGTGTGTTTTTATCTTCCCCTCAGTGCGGATCAATGACTCACATGGTTCTAATTTATGGTCGGCCTCGTTAGGAATGTATTCTTTGTATTAGATTGATATAATTTAGATTCCTTTAGAATGGATCCAAGGAATGGTATCGATGTAATTTAATGATTTAGCATGTGTTTATTGTTGTTAATAATGTTATTATTAAGTTTTCAATGTATTTTCTCCTTAACGAACTATGTTCTTCTGTAATTAGGGTTGGCAACATTGAAATCAAAGTTATTACCCGCATGGTTTCAATGCAAAATGAGGGAGTTAGATAGTTTCTCTAAACGCAAGTCTCTCTTGCGTTCGTAGATGCGGTGTTTTAGATCCTCTGATGTCTCCACCAAATTAACATTTTTGCATTTTAAACAATTTATTTTATAAATCGTGGCATTTGAATTGATGATTATTTTTCTTCCAAATTATATCTCCGATTGTCTTGGAAGTGATGGCATTAAGGATGAGTAATTTCTTTCAAAAACGGATCAAAATATACAATTAAAAACATTATTCGAGCAACGCAAAGAATGTAATATACATAATAAGGCTGCCATGAACGTTACATTGGACAAACCGTCCAGATTCTCTGACAAAGGATGACGATTCATTGCCAAACATTTAGGAATCCCTACATAAAATAAATACACCTTTGCCAACATACAGAGGAATGTGGAGGACAAAATCTCCCAAATCTTAATATTTTCACGAAAAGCCACCGAACATAGGCGTATTAATAAAGAAAAAATATAGCTTTTTTAAACCAGTACAGAATTCACTGCATAATCTAGAGGCACTTGCCTGAAAATTGATTCTATCATATTTTCCTTAACACAAGCAACAGATAAACCGAGTTACACACATTTTCATTTACGTGAATACGTTAGAATATAAATATTTACTAACTTCTTAACAGCTAGCATCGAAAACGTTTAAAGCAAAGAAATATTTTTTGAAATCCCACTTGTAAAATAGCCAGTTTTAAATTTAATATTTCTCTGCAAAAATACATGTATTATAAATATTACATATAAATATTAAGCGCTTTTCCAAATTAATGAGTGATGTTGCAAACGTCCATAATTGAGTTCTCTTGCTTCCGTTGATTCTGAGCTCCTGTGTAAAGATAAATGAAGAGATGAATTTGCCATCACTACTGTTCACACCAAACAATTCCCGGTGCGAGTTCCAAGCATTAAACCCTGCCGTTTCCAAATATCTTTGGGAGAGAAGTGCGTCATAGTCGATTATTTCTCACAGACGGTGCCTAAATGAACTTACTATATTTTGCAGTTGCCAAAATAAAAAAAAATCGAAGCACATTCGAGGAATTAAAATATAAAATGCCGATAATTAGCCATAACCCCTCTCTCCCTAACTCTCCCTCTCTCTCTCTCTCTCTCTCTATATATATATATATATATATATATATATATATATATATATATATATATAATTTATATATATGATATATATAATATATGAGATTATATATATATATATATATATATATATATATATATATATATATATATATATATATATAATCTCATATGACCATTATAATGCAATTATATTTGATATTTCCTTTCTATTGCTCCTTTCTTTCATATGACCTTTGTAATAACATTGTATCTCATATGACCTTTGTAATGAGATGGCATCTGATATAATATTTGTAATGCAATCGTATCTCATATGATCTTTGTAATGCATCAGAATCTCCTATGACATTTGTAATGCACTATTAAATCATATGACCTTTGTAATGCGCTCTTATCTCATCTGAAATATGTAATGCAATGATATAACACATATGAACTTTGTAATGAACTGTTATCTTTTATGACGTTAGTTATATACAGTTATTTCATATCATTTTTGTAATGTTTTTCTCTCCTCATATGAAGTTTGTTATGCACCCGTATCTCATATGACATTTGTAATGCACGCGTATCTCATATAATATTTAGTATGCACTGTTATCTCATATGACCTTTTTAATGCCCTTGTATCTCATATAAATTTGCTAATGCACCAGTTTCATTATAACATTTCTAATGAACTGGTATATCATATGATATTTGTAATGCAATGGTCACTCATATTTCAAACACTTTTTCTAGAAAGATTGTAAATTTATTTTCATAAGTTTTTGAAATTTCCTTACAGCCTAATACATTTACTTAACTGTAGAGCAATAATTTACAAATATGATTGGTAGAGGTACAATTGCATCTAGATTAATTTATCAAAAATGTTAAGAACTAAACAGACTTGTATTGACAAAGATCGCAATGGCAAATCTTTTCTGTTGAAGAATATTCCCAAAATTACTAGAAAATTACAAATGTCACAAAATGAGGTAGATTTTTGCCTGCAATGAAATGCAGAATCCCGCGTTATTGCATCTATAGGAAAAGAAATGTTAAAGCTTTTGCAATCGTCAGACAAAATGATTAATTTTTTAAAATTAGGTTTAAGTAAATTGCGTGTATTGGTGTTATTACGTGAGTGAGGGGAATCGTCGTCGGGACGACTCCCATAATAACACCAATACACGCAATCTACATAAACCGAAATTAAAAAAAAAAAAATAATCAGTTTGTCTGACGATCACAAAAGCGTGAAACCCAGGGTCACAAACTCACATAAATCCAACCAAATATGTTAGCTCTATCTCTGATATTGAGCGCTTTCTAATAAGTACCGCGCATATAATATATAAATAATTATATATATATATATATACACTTTTCACAGATATATATATATATATATATATATATATATATATATATATATATATATATATATATATATATATATATATATATATATATATACACTTTTCACAGATATATATATATATATATATTCGTGCAGGACCATGCACACATTAGAAGGGCCGAATACAGAGAACTGGTGCACTACGTGCCACAAGGTCCCCAAAAGACCCTCCGCAGATTTTGAATTCAGAGTTGTCCTTCTCCTAGACCAGTTGCGATCAAAGGCTATAGACCCCAGTCTGTCCTGCTACATACCCATATTGCAGGGACAGAAGATGATTTACACCTTCCCAAGGGTATTGGCACATAAGTGAATATAATGTATTCGACTGGAATTCGAGCTCGGCTCTCCGGTTCTTCAATCCAAACCACTATCCATTTCTATATATATATATATATATATATATATATATATATATATATATATATATATATATATATATATATATATATATATATATATATATATATATATATATATATAGAGAGAGAGAGAGAGAGAGAGAGAGGTAGGGAGAGAGAGAGAAGAGAAGGAGAGAAAAAGAGAGGAAAATCTTTGAAATTTCAAAAGCAGATGCCAGAAATATGAAATTTAGAAAATCACACAACAGTGAAACCGATAAAATTATATTAAATAAACGTTTTTAAAGTTCAAATTCTTATTTTCAAATTCAATTATTTGTACCGGCGTTGCGCGTATATATATATATATATATATATATATATATATATATATATATATATATATATATATATATATATGTAATGAGGAGGATTTGATAATTATATTAATTGATTCATCGAGTCTGATAGAAACCTCAGGAAGCACTGTCGGGGTTAACTGTCGGGGTTTCGATTCCCTCGGTAGTGGATGCGCACTGCTGATGAGTCCCAAATGTAGGACGAAACGGCCGTCCAGTGCTTCCTGAGGTTTCTATCAGACTCAATAAATCAATTAATATAATTATCAAATCCTCCTCATTACTATGTGTGTTTATCATCGCTTGAACCAGCTTCTAATGCTCCAGTTGGAGCGGCTCGGTCAGAGTAGTCGTGGCTCCAGGAGGCTCAGTCCGATGGTCAGAGAGAATCTCAGTTGAGTTCCACCACGGAATGTGAGAGTGAGCGGCGCTTCTTAGAGTCTGATTTGCAATCTCTTCGTCACCGACGCCCGGCGGAGCAGTTGGTATTGTGTTCGCTTGCCAACCTAACTGTCGGGATTTCGATTAACTCGGTTGTGGATGCGCACTGCTGATGAGTCCCAAATATAGGACGAAACGGCCGTCCAGTGCTTCCTGAGGTTTCTATCAGACTCGATGAATCAATTAATATATATATATATATATATATATATGAAATACGTTTTTATATCAGCGTTGGTTGAGGGAATGAGGCTACTGAGATTTAAATTTAATTGCTGAAACAAGAGAGCGAATCTATATACGTGTGAGTGTGTCCACGCGCGGCTTAATGTACGTGCATCTGCAATAATTTTATTATGCGTCTCACTTTTGTTGAGTTCAATTCGCGCCATTTGTCTTTGTATGTTTGTTGATGTCGAACCAGCGCAAAACACTGGGTTGCAGACAGAAGGACAAACACGTCAAAAAAAGTCAAAGTCCCTTCATGTTAAAAGGAAGTACACTTCCTGCAATCCAATTAGCATTGTTAAAAATTCTTTCACTCTTCATCAAATCAGTGAAACTATCATGTTCTTGCAATATTTTTATATATTAGCTGAATCTATTTTTCTAAATGTTTTCTTACCATTTGGAAGCAAATACCTGCGTTCGCATTGGAGGTTTACATTACATACCGTCTTAAATTATTCTAATGTAAATAATGTGAAAATATAATCCGAATATATTCGCAAACATATGCAGTTTTTTCTTTCAGAATGAACGGCTACACGCATAGAGACTCGCATTTACTCATGTATTATTGATTATTTGCGACCAAATTTCGGCACCGATATGCTAACTGTTTATTCAGCAAAACTATTTCGAGCTCCGGTCTCATATATTTCGTATTGCGCTTGAAACTCCCCCTGATTTTACAAGCTTCGGATCCGGTATTGCCATATATTCCCAGGCTTCTCTTTCCACACTCGGTATAGTTCAAAGTGTCTAACAACCCCCCCCCCATATATATATATATATATATATATATATATATATATATATATATATATATATATATATATATATATATATATATATCACATATATATATATATGTCACACACACATATATATATATATATATATATATATATATATATATATATATATATGTCACACATTATGAAATCGATTACATATGCGCTAACTACATGTGATGAAATACCTTACTGAGAAGGACTAATCTCCCACAAGAGTAGTCAAGTGCAAAATATTCTAATACAAAGTTTTCACTTCCATGATAATAGGTCAAGTGTGCGTTTGCCGGGTCTACATCTATCTATCTATCTATCTATCTATCTATCTATCTATCTATCTATCTATTTCTCTCTTTATCTATCTATTTTTCTCTCTCTCTATTTCTCTCTCTCTCTCTCTCTCTATATATATATATATATATATATATATGTGTGTGTGTGTGTGTGTGTGTGTGTGTGTGTGTGTGTATACAGTTAGAATCCATTCGTATGGAATCAAAGTGAATCCTATTAATATTATATAAAATATTAAATATTAAAAATGATTCACATACAGAGCACAATGTCTTAATTAAGCAGAGCAATATATTACCATAGGAATTAAGAATACATTAAGTCAGTTCAATTTTTAAATCTTTTTAACTTGACCGGTTGAAAAATCCTTCTGAATTATCTGAGGCCATAATGATCATAACAAATATATAAACATAATTACCATCGTTTATATATATATATATATATATATATATATATATATATATATATATATATATATATATATATATATATATATATATACACTATTAATACTAAACTTTATTATTATTGAGAATACGATATGTGAAAAAAGCATATTCGCCTCATATGTTAAAAGCAAATATTCGCTTTATTCTATGGTTTCAGTTTTTTGATAATGCGCATACTTCTCTTAAACGAAGCATTTAAATCACAGATGGATTTTATCATATCAAACGCGAGGATTTTATTATGTCACAAGTATTTATATACAAGACGAAAATGTTATTGATTTAAAAAAAAAAAAATTAGATATAGGAAGGCACATAAATATTCATCAGGTTAAATTCAGGCAACTTTCAGGCAACTAATGTTTCAGTTAACCTCATCAATATTCATGAGCGTTCCATTACCTAAAAACTGTAAAAAACGAATAACATTTTTCGTTTTGTATCTACATACTCTTTACAAAATAATATCCTCACATTAGTTTTGATAAACACGTTGGCTAAGGTAAATTTTCCTTCTGTCTTTAAATAATATTGCCTTTTTATAAATATTTTATATTTCAAAGTTTTACATATATGTGTGTGTGTATGTTTAAATTTATATATATATATATATATATATATATATATATATATATATATATATATATATATATATATATATATATATAAAATTATTATTTAAAAATTATAATATAATATATATTCGATTTACTCTGTACTGAGCACTCTATAAAGAATAGTAATTGTTGGTTATTGGAATTTATTCCATATAAACCAATCATATACTTATATATATTCACTTATATATATATATATATATATATATATATATATATATATATATATATATATATATGCAAAAGGAAAACTAATCTTACCCGACGCTTTTCAAACGCTCATAGACTTTATCATGTTAAATGTAAAGATTATATGTTGCCAGATATATTTATAAACAAAAGTGGAAATATTGTTAATGTGTTCGATTATATATATATTTTTTTAATTTAAGAGACACTCATAAATACAGTTGGCAATGTATAAATTGATATGTGTATTCCACAAAAATGAAAATAATACTGACATCTCATTTTAACTTATATGTTGAACATCTTGAAATACTAGAGAGTAAATTTATTCAATAAACAGGTCATAGGCTTCAATCATGCCCTCCAGATGACTTCTGAATATTCTGCATTACGTCTGGATGATTTGCTTGTTTAAGATTGTGAATTCTTGCTTTCCGTTAATCTTTGGTGTTACAAGGAATTTTTTTTCTCGCTCAACTGCGCCCCACACTTAATAATCACGTGGATTGCAGCCTGGAAAGTTGTTAGTGCTTTTATGGTCACAGAAATTGTTTGACAGCCATGATTGTACAGTATTTACATTATTCGGACTATTGTCCTCATCTTTGTCGCCATATTTATCACAATGTTTCGGCCGTTGTACGCTCCGGCCTTCTTCAGGTGTTTGGAATTTCGAACTGAACCCTTTATTTCGATCACTGGGGTAGACTGTTCTAGTTCCACGTGCCACTAGAAAGATGTAACGCGAGGGGAAGTAGAAAAATCAGGCGTGGCTGACCACATATGGAAAGAGAAGGGAGATCACCGTCCCCTATGGGATCATGTTCAGATCATAGACAGGGAACAACATTGGAAAATTCGTAAACTTATGGAATCAGCACATATGCTAAGCCACAAATATCTCCTGAGCCGACCAAGCATAGAAATAAATACAATATGGGAACCAGTAACAAGGAGTGCCAGAGAAAAGCAATGATAACAAAGTTGCAATATGAGCTCTAGTAAAAATATGCAATGATAACAGCAAAATTGCAATATGAGCACTGGTAAAAATGGATGCTGAAATCATTAGGTTTATAATACCCAGAAATTCATACCCAGACACCAAGGACACATGGCACAGTTGATAAAGCCGTTGGTTAGATCCAGTGACAGACCCAAAGAGTGTGAGTTCAATACCCGGTTTAGGCAGTGGAGAACTTTCAGAGGGAAAATTAGATAACTGATAATAGCACGTGGAACTAAAACAGTCTGCTGAAATAAGGTTTCAGTTTCAAATTCCAACCACCTGAAGAAGGCCGGAGCGTACAACGGCCGAAACGTTGTGATAAATATGGCGACAAAGATGAGGACAATAGTCCGAATAATGTAAATACTGTACATAATACATCATCTCAGAAATATAGATTGTGTAGCCATGATTGTATTCTTCTCTTTGTGTGGCATAGTGCTTCTAGTAGCCGCACGCTTGACCAGGGTAGCACTCCCTACTCAAGGAACTTGATGTAGGCCACTATGTTGGGTGTGAGGACCTCAGCAGCAAATTCCGTAGTGAGTTTTCCTAGCTACCGTACCTTTGTAATCAACAATAGACTCATTCAACCCTTTCCGAATCCTGTTCACTGTCCTTAGATTTACAAACACTCTAAAATCTTTTTACTAGAAGAATACAGTATTACTTTTCCAAATTTATGGCAATCTTGCTCTTTTTCTCAAAGACGGAGCCCAGCTGACCCTACTATACTGAGCAAAAGACAAAATCAAAAACACGCAACGTGCATACCCGAAACTAAAAATAAATTATGGTGACAATTTATCCATCGCACCGTGTGATTATCAGGTTACCTGAAAAGTCTAACTAATTATGAAAGATTATAATTTTAGTAATTTTCTAATAAACCAAAGTAAGTAAAAGATTTAGTAGTTGACTTTTTCACATGCAGTTAACATTTATATTATCTTTCATCGAAAAATATTTATGCAATCTTGAAAACAGCAAAATAATTTAAACACATCCAAAACTACTACGAGTATGATCAGCATCATATATAACTATAATATTAATAATTCGGAATCAGGTTTATATTAAATAAACTGACATGACTGATCTTCACAATATATTGGGTAAACGTGCAGAATTTAAAGATGTATCTCTGAACACAAAAATGATGTTATACATAACAATTTATTAAATGCGTTACTTATATATAGAAATTATTTCAGCCACAACTTTGATCTAAAAAATTCGACACTTACAAATACAATTAAATTAACGTCTGTGGGCGAATTATTGTCGAGGTTTTCTGGCGCGAATCTTATGAAAATTTAAATCTGCACGACGGATTTCAAATATCACCATTATTGAAACATTTGATCTTTCCCAAACATAAATAAAGATAAAATGTGAAAAAATCAAGAGAGCGTTTAAATTCATAACCGTCTCTTATTCAATATATATAATACATAAATTTATCCCACATATTAATTGCATAAAATATATATTCATACCGTCTTTACACCCCCACCCCATATATATATATATATATATATATATATATATATATATATATATATATATATATATATATATATATATATGTTATATCTTTCTATGTTCAAGATATTTCAGCTATACGGTTACGCATTGTTAAGGATTTAATTTATTTTACATTTCTCGGAATATAGGAATTTCTTGATGTTTATATCTGAAGTTATAGGATGATATTATTTTCCACACATGGTCAGTAAATTTTGTTCGTGTTAATAGTTGATATTATTGAGTACTAGCTTTTTATTTATTGATTGATTATGGTATAAAGATTCCATTATTTTAGCCTTTTAGTACTGTCGTTTTTAACAAAACTTTCCTAAAAGAGAGATTACTGCCAAAATCCAAAATACACAATTTCTTTACATACATACATACATACATACATACATATATATATATATATATATATATATATATATATATATATATTGAGTATTTTGGATTTTCACAGTCTATAACTGTTATATAACGATAAAAATTCAAAAAATACTTCGTTACTTTAAAATCTGAAACCGAAAACCGTAAATTAATATATACTTTATAATAATTAAATAATAATAAAAACCAGTATAATAAATTAATTAAAATTAATACAGACAAATAAATAAAAAAACTAACAAACCGCTCCCGATAAATTAACAGTTAAAACAACATGTTAAGATAATCAATCGAAATAAATAAAAGAATTAATAAACCAATTAAAATTACTCCCGCCAAAATAATATTTAGAACAAACTACAGCTACCAACACCAAAATTGAATAAATAACTGTAATTATCTCACCAAACCAAATAAAAACATTAAATAAGCAATATAAACAATTTTATACAACATTAATAACACACCTATTAAAATAAAAATAAATAAATAAATATATAACATAAAGAATTTAAAAAAAATAAAAAAAAATAAGGAAAAGCAAAATAAACTAACCAATAAATAAATAAACAAATAAACGAATTCCGGCAAAATAATTGCCACACACACACGCACACACACTCACACACACATATATATATATATATATATATATATATATATATATATATATATATATATATATATATATATATAGTCAAACCTAGAGAGGCAGACAAACCTGCCAAGGTTTCACCTAAGCGGATCGTCAGGGAAAGCTGGCTAAAGAGGTAAAGAAAGCTGCATACTTATAGGCAAAAACAAAAGACCAAGACCACGTGACCAAACAAAAAAAAACAAAAAAAAAACACAACAATTGGGAAGGTGTAGGAGAAATATTTTCGAAACTGTTTAAATGGGAGGTGATGATTTAGTGACAAACACGCCAAAAACGGTTAAGCAACTATATAATCGTGGTCTTGGTCTTTTGATTTTGCCTATAAGTATGCAGTTTTCTTTAGCCAGCTTTCCCCGACGATTCGCTTAGGTGAAAACTTGGTAGGTTTGTCTGGCTCTCTAGTTTTGAGTAGGTATGCTCTACTTTTGTGTGAAACACTTTTTTAGTTAGTTGATTACTCGTATCGTTTTTTTGGGCTTTGGAACTGTATACTGTACGATTTTTTTACTTCGAAATTGATTTGACCATTAGCAAATCAAGAAACCGAAGATTTTCCGAGATTAGTGTAGTTACCTATATATATATATATATATATATATATATATATATATATATATATATATATATATATATATATATACATATATATAAACGTTTGCGTCCTATTCTCTTTTTAAAATAAACACGTTTTTCTTGGAACAACTATCATCTCTCGATCATATATATATATATATATATATATATATATATATATACATACACACACATATGCACTTCAACTATATACAGCCATACGAAGTGATATATATATATATATATATATATATATATATATACAACTATCATCTCTCGCTCATATATATATATATATATATATATATATATATAAACACACACACACATATGCACTTCAAGTATATACAGCCATACGAAGTGATATATATATATATATATATATATATATATATATATATATATATGTAAGTATATAGATCCATACGAATTGATGTAGTAATGTTTTTAATGTTAAAGTAATCAAACTTGATAACATATAATTATTGGGTTGGATACATTACAACTGACTGCTTTGCCTTGAAACCAAGTATACGCGTGTATTTATTTTACGGCTTCCACAGCCTCTTAAATTGCATGTTGATACAAATTATTTTCTTTTCCTTGACTATCATATATGAACAGAAATCGTTTAAAAATACCATTTCTAGAAGACACATTCGTGCGGATTCTTTCCTGAACACTTCAGCTTTGACCTCTTAATATTAAGTGTTACACGCCATTTTCTTCCTTCTTCCCTCTTCCCTTCTATTGATAACACACTTCATTCTTCATACAATCGTTCTGAATTGAGCTATCTTTCTTCGTTTGCTCTCGAGCCTTACATGTGGTGATTTATCTCATAATTACAAAGTCATGAAATTTTACTTATGTGTATGTATATGCTTTCTATTATTTTCTTTAACAAATCGTCGCAAATATCGCTACATTATAAAAGATGTCAAGAGAATTTTGTTTCAAGTGTGGCCAATGTAAGAATTTAATTATGGAATTGTAATTATTTTGCTTAAAATAACCAACACACTTATGGATATATAACAAGTTTTGTAAAAACATAATTAAGCGTGAAAATAATTTCCTCTACGAACACACTAATTCATGGAGAATTAAACAAGATAAAACAGACACTTATAAAAAATAACGACATTTTTAATGAAGAAATGATTTTGACATTAGAGAAATTTAAAAAAAAAATAATAAACACAAGGAATTTGAGATATACCAAAATTATCTACCCGATTAAATTATAAGAATCTGACTTAATGCAACCTAATACACGTACGCGGGAACACGCGCACACACATACACACAACCACACGCACACGCATATATATATATATATATATATATATATATATATATATATATATATATATATATATATATATATATATACTTAATTGTATTGATGTGACTAATTTTGGCCAACATTGTCATCATCAGGAGAAAAATCTCTCCTTGTGTAATATCAGGGGACTACAGGAGTGAATAATTGTTTCTGAAGTAAGTGAACTTTATCTGAAGTTTTCAATTGCTTGTTTTTCGTTTTCTTTTCATTAATTTTGTCCATTCCATGTGTTGGTCAGACAACCTCATTCTAGATGTTTTTCAGATCCAGGCTGAGACTTTAACGATTTTAAGAATGCCCTCCGTGGTCATTTTGACCGTTTTATTGGCTTCTTCGAATGAGATGTTTGTGTTAAATGTATGCTATCTTTTATATCTTTGAGAGTGTGTGTGATGTGTGTGTGTGTGTGTGTATATTTATGTGCATGTGTGTATGTGATATTACATCAACACCTCTGCAAGCATGTCTGTCTTATATAGGTGTGACATCTGGGTAGATCTTCATTTATGGTGTTATATATTAATGTTATCTATATTGTTAAATTTGTGATTAAGCCCGTCTGGACGAAATCTTTTGAGGAACAAAGTCACTTTGGCTTCAAGTTCCTGTAAAAATTTTCTAAGATTATATATATATATATATATATATATATATATATATATATATATATATATATATATAATTACATTGAAATATCGTTAGAAAGCGCCAATTAACCTCTCAGACAATTCATTTTTAGTTGCGTATATTGAAATTAGACTGACTTATTGTTTTCGTTATTTAATGAATATTTATTTGCTGATATTACGCTTTTCCAATCATTAATAAAATTATTTTCTATCATGAACAAATTAAAATATAATAGTCGATATCATTTCACCAAGAATTTTTTTTTTTTTAAATATTTAAATTCACCAATATGTTTTTTTGTTATGACGTATTTTCCGGCTTACACACGCCGCGGCTTGGAAGACGCATCCTAATATTGGAAAGAAATTTGCAAGAAAAAATAATACTTATTCTCATACAACAACACATCCACCATGCGTCCTCCACATACTGTTTGATTTTGTTTGTATTCAATGACATACAAGTGAAGAGCACAAAGGCTCCCGCAGCTGCTAGTAAAAATAGCATGTTAAGTTTGTAGCTAGGCCGCAGGAGAGTTTATAGTCTTGAAAATACTTTTAACAGCTAAGTACTAAGATTATATAATGTGAAAGGCTGAATTAGATAGGGTTGCTAATATTACAGTGTAATGCCTCGACATAGAAATCCACGCTTCTCTCAGTCAATCCGATTAGGTAACCATTCCAGCTTAGTTGAGCCTGGGCGTTGCCATATATTCGTTTTAAAAGAGGCACACTTATTTTCCAGGGTTGTTTTTAGGAAAAATGCGTCATGTATAGCGGAAAATAAAATAATATTTCCGTTATTCTTATTGACATATCATTCAAATTTTCGGTTATATTTCACATCATTTGAATATTTACAGACTTCTTTTAAACTGGGCCAGTGTTTCATCCGCTGTATATCTTCCTTTTACATAGATAGTTTTTCCATTTGTGGATATGAAGTGTGTGTTCAGTCAGTGTTATTGTTAGTCAAGGCCAGTTTCCTTTTGAGAATAATAAATCGAAACAGCATATTTCTTCTATGTAAACCCAGATACGGATATACAATATAATTGGCCCTGATCTGGCATCTCGTCTGCAGTCGCTCTCTCATAGACGTGCCGTTACCTCCCTGTGTCTTTTTTACAAATACTTTCATGATAACTACTCCGATGAACTGCTTTCTCTGGTTCCCAGACTTCATGAATTTAAGCGCCTTACGAGGCTGGCATCTCGATCTGACGCTTTCATTGTCGAAACTGTTAAATGTAGCTGTCTCCTCTACTCCAAAATATTCATGTCTCGCACAGCTTGTCTGTGGAACTCCCTCCCCTTTTCCTGTCTCCATGATAGCTATAATCTCCTACTATTCAAATGTAATGTCAATCGACGTCTCCAGATGACTTGGTCTATCCCCTAACCTTCTCTTCATCTTTTCCTCTATCACTCCTATTTGCACTCGCTCCAACTCTCTGTAACCTCCTGCGCGCCACTGTCTTCCCGCCAAGCTTGGGGTGAAACGCTTAAAAAAAAACTAACATTCCAATGCGGAAAGAGACAAGACAGAACACATTATATACATATATAGCATAGGTTTGGTTGGCATATTGCGACGTTGAGTAATGAGGTTAACAAGATTGCTTTGCCACAGGAATGCCAATGTGTGGTCAATCAATGCTTTCTACGGGAATATTTGCCGAGACGAGGATAACGATGCTTAAAGCAATAAATGCAATTATCTCGACCAAATGGTAAAATCCTACACGATTACACAGTAGTTGTCACCATCTGAATATCATGTAATCGATCAGAAGATTACAGTGGGGCTGGGGATCGATTGTCACCGGAAATTCTTAAGAATCACGTCATGTTCAGATCGTTCATAAGAGCAGAATATCTGGCCGGACAATAGACAAGTGTCTGAGTTTATTTTCGATAAGTGTTGGGGGGTTGCCGTAAACTGGCCTGTTGTGTTTAGGTGCTGTTTAATCGTATTTCACCTAGGACCGGTTGTTGAAAGGTGGATAGAATCATGTTTTACAGACATGAACGTAAAGCCCGGCATTGTTTTCGCACTGCAGATAAAATTCAGACCAGAACGATTCTGTCTATTAAGGATATTTCATACAAGATGCCAAAAAACAGAACATTTCTGAAGGTCATTTCACGCGGCCATAATCATCTAATCACATTTTTTTTTTTTTAATAAAATTTTGCATAAAATCTGTCGAATTCAAGATTTGATTTATGAAAGTCGATGGTCGACATTTCAGAACACAATCACCACCGCACTTACGAATAAATGATGAAAATGTTTTCC
>OZ010578.1:17151423-17201423 GCA_963932145.1 Acanthosepion lycidas | reverse complement strand
GTGTGTGTGAAAATATATAGAAAATAGGAAAGAAGTGGTTAGGTATAACATCCAGAGTTCTTTAGTATTTTTGTTATTATTTTTAAAAATAGTGCTCGATACAAAAGTAGAGCATAAATATAATTATTTTGGAATCATATTTTTAAATAAATAATTATATATATATATATATATATATATATATATATATATATATATGCGTGTGTGTCTGTTTATGTGTGTGTCTATGTATTTTAATTCTCCCTCAATGGGAAGGGATTATTGAGTTGTAAATATGCAGATAGGCCAATAAAACAACAGTTGATTGATACAAAAGGCGATTATATCCGTTTGGTTGGGATGAAGTCATATGTGCCACATAAAGCTCCCGTTGTGATGTTACTTCATAGAGTGACGAATGTGGTCAATCCCTCTTTCAACTTCCAGAAATCAAAGCGAGAATTTCTATTTTAGCGTAGACCTGGGTCTTTGTATTAATGCAATATAACTGTCACGTAGTGCTTCTGACAAGCTCATGACGCCGTTTTCCATTGGACATATATTTTCACCAGATAGAGAAATTATCACCGGCTGTTGACTCGCCGTTTCCTGTTTAAATCGAATATGTCCTCACTAATGACATAGATGATAAATCCGGTATTTTTGAATATCCACTAGGAATCTTAAATCTCTCTCTTCCAGAAGCACAGAATAATATTCCGAGCGCAATTCCCGTTTGACTTTATTACACTGCTTGTTGTTGCATACATGTATTATAGTTTTTCCGCGTGAGAAAATGTAAACATGTTTATATAATATTTTGTGATTTCGGGATATAAAACTTTCTGAGAACAAAGGATCTTTTTTATTCCTTTCTTTTCAGCCATTCCCTTTATTTATTGAAAATAGTTTTTATATCGTGGTTATATTAATGCGTATACGGAGGATGCAAAAAGGGAGACTATTTTTTTTGTATAGTTCACCCGTTATCTAGTAATTTATTCGATATGACATGATATTATTAGTACCTTACTATCTGGTGACACAGACTTGACATGTTATTTAAACTATATTGGCAGGATTCAAGGAGACAGAATTTGGTCTCTATGTAGGAGATGCAGAGGTTATTTCGTAATATTGCTCTTCGAGTGCATGGATCCTCCACTGTAGATCTGCTGGTAATTTACATTAATTGAAGACATGTACGAAGATTGAGATGGTAAGTGTATGTGATAATTTGTCCTTTGAATTAAGGCAGATGTTCTTGTCTTTCCAGATCTTTCGTTGATTTCTACAGCTACAATTGATTGTGCAATTCTTCAAATTATTTCTAATCTGGAGACATGTTTGCCGATGCCTGACTCAATTAAATTTCATATCATGTATGGAGGCCATGTTTATTCACCAGACTAGCTATATCCTCTTCTTCACCAGTTACAATCTCTATGGCATCTAAACTTCTAAAGTCGAAACAGTAACACATTAGGATTTTGAACAAGAACCAAATTTTCCAGGACACCAAAACGTATTCTCCTTTTATTTTTTACTCTAAGTCCAATTCACAGAAGTTTCTTGGCTGACTTCTTAGACGTGTGGCAGCTGATTTTTTCATCTCATTATAGAATTGTCTTCTGAATACTTCCTTTATTGAAGTTGCTATTTGCGTCAAGCGATTTTCTTTTTAAGCGTTTCTCCCCAATCAAGGCGGGAAGCCATTAGGACGCAAGGGATTTCAAACAATTTGGAACAAGATCAGATAGGAGTGATAGAGGAAAAGATGAGGAGAAGGATAGTGGATAGATCAAGGCAACTGGAGATGTCGGTTGACATTACCTGAAGAAGCTGGAGATTGTAGCTCTCAGGGAAACTGGAATAGGGAAGGGAGTTCCACAGGTGAGCGGTGCGAGACATGAAGCTATTGGAGTAGAAGAGACGGCTACATTTAGGAGTTTCGATAGTGAAGTGGTGAGAGCAAGATGCCATCTTCGTAGGGCTCTTGAACATATGAAGTCTGGGAACCAGCGAATGCAGTTCCTCGGAGCAATTGCCATGAAAGTATTTGTAAAACAGACAGAGAGAGGCGACGGCGCTGTCTGTGAGAAAGTGACTGTAGATGAGATGCCAGAGAAGGGCCAATTATATTTCATATCCGCCTCTGGAGCCTATCAAGAACCCCGAGACAAACAGAAGGGGCTCCAGACCATATATGGCAGCAATACTTATGCAAGGGAAAATTGTTGATTTTGTAGATATGGAGGATCGATTCCGGGGAGAAAATTTTCCAGGCGCGACACAGGGAGCCAACTTTCCTTGCAGTGGACGAAGCAATTGACTCAATGTATTTGTTCTATCTCAGGTCAGCAGTCAACGTAAGTTGCTCTGGAGAACATTGAGCGTCAGATATTCTAATGGATGTCAGGGAAGGATCTCTGTGGTGATTAATAGAGATCAGTTTTTTTTTTGAGTCATTAATGTTGACCTGCCAATTCGTGCCCCAGTTCACAACCGATTGGAGGTCCTTTTCGAGACACACGGCCAGGTTAGTTTTGTTAGTGACACTAGATTTGTTTTTCCAGATACTCTCAAGACTTTAGGGTGTCCCCCAGACGAGGATCTGTCGAAGGGCAGAGTCTCGTCTCGGGAAACTGACTCGGTTTATACGTGGTCTCTAGGGAATTGTTGGGCTCGGATAATCCATTTTAAACTCGGCCTTGTGTCACATTTTGCTGCGTGTTCGCAGCGGATATATAATTATATCTTTAAGCTATCAAAAGACAGTAAAAAAACTATTTACATTATCTTGGGTCAGCGAAAGGATTTCACACTGTTTTCAATATACGTTCATTTATCAGCTCTAAAGAAATCATAATTCTCTTTGACATGAACCTTAATAACAGAAACCATTATTCCGTTACGATAAGACGAGTATTTCCATTCTCTCCAGGATAAACATTCAATCAGCTGGCTCTATCATATTACCGTGTGCGCATATTTTTGCTATGATATACAGATCAAGAGCATTCTAAATGTGTGCACAAGATATACGTTTTTAAGAGATAGATAGATAGATAGATAGATATAGAGAAACAGACTTAGATTTGTAGATAGAGAGATATGAACAGACTGAAATATATATATATATATATATATATAGATAGATAGATACGAACATACTGTGATATATATATATATATATATATATATATAGATAGATAGCAATAAATAGTAAAAATATAGCAGTTTTCAAACAGATAGTTTGTATGTCTAAAAGGTAATGATAAAAATGTGCGAGAGGTGAAAAAGAGAGACCTGATATAAAAAAAAAAGAATTGAGTCAAATGATAACAATTATCAGATATCTTGTAGTACTGATATTGGAATGATTTCTTTAAATTGTTCTGCGATAAATTCCTAGAAGGTTACCAACTCCGACCGATATCTGCAGGGGCCTAAGTGTAAGACGAATATAATATTAATCTAAAAACCAATTTGAAGACACTAATAATAGTATATAAGTTAATAATGCCAGTGATAATTTTATCTCGAAAAAAAACGATAAATCTTATTTTAAATAAGGGACAACAATAATTGTGAATGAAAGTATATTTTATGCCCTAAGCAAATTCTGTATTTGCTGCCAACATCCAGAGCTTAAACAAAGCAACGATGATTATTTACTTCCGAATTCTCTCCAGAGATGTTAATGGATATCAGAAAGGAAACATCTCAAATTAACTGATTTCATACAACCTTGTGCCGCCTAAAACCCGGTTACGAACAAATAAATCACGTTTGATAATGTTTATTCGCTTGCGAGATGGTGAAAATCCTTTAAATAAATATCTTAAAAAACATGTATAACAGTGTGATTATTTCTGGAGCTGTTTGTTGATTTTAAAAACCTGTTTGTAAAACTAAATTAATGTTTGGAAAGAAAAAAAATTAGTCTGATTTTATGAAAACGAAAAGTCATAAATCCATCAACACTACTAAAATTAAAGATTATTGATAATCTGTGAACATTGTGAGAATTTAGAAAAGTGAGTTCAAAGCTTAATATATTTTGGAGGAGGATAATTGAGTTCATCTTAGACATGGGAGAATAAATATGCAATAATATGGAAAGAAAACAACTTTTTAATATCATTTTTTTTAAAAATTGAATAAAACGAAAATTGAACTCGGTGAAAAGAGAAAAAAAGATTATTGGTGAGAAATTGAAATCCACTGTAGAGAGCTGAAGAGAAGTTTATTCTATTAGTTTGTTACATATATTCTGTATTTTTTCTCATTTTATTCGAATTATCTCGAAGAATAATCTTTGCAATTTTTTTTCTTCTCAGTAGCTGTGTTTATCGTGCGAAACGTTTGGTATCGGCAACCTTTTGCTTACATTGTGGCGACTTAGTGTTTTACAATGATTCAGTGTACCAACGTCATGCGTATGTTTTATACAAGTCAAGATCAACAGAGTTGTTCTACAATAAATTTTATATAGTAATATATAGTATATATACTTTAGTATATATTAAAACTCAAACAGCTAAATATGTGCTGTAGTAGATATTAGTTCGGACATCGTGATGTCATTTCAGGTCCGTGCCTTTGGAAATTGCTTGGCGTGACAGGCTTTCCGGAGGTTGCCGACAATTGGCTTAAGGTTATTGTTTCTTCTTTTTCTTTGAGATGAAAAACAAGAAATAAAACAATGAGCTCGTTCATCATAATTTTCTTTTTGCTTTTATTCAAGATCCCGAAGCTATCAAAGATGATCGAGACATTGTGTTATGTACGGAGTCGAAAGTCTTCAAAACAACCAAACTGTATACCAAACGCATGAACAGGATGGTAGACGCAATTCAACTGCAAAGACCTGATTGGAGATACAATGTGATTATCCAGCCTTACAACGCTAACATAGACAAGCATCCAATTAAAGAGCTATGTTGGTAAGTTCCTGTCACACCCTAAATATATTCGGGTTTTACCCTTTGAGAGTACGACATTATTCGGTCACATTCTAACAATTCTTATGTTGTTTCCTTCAACAACTGTGTAGAGTTTAAAACATAGTTTGATTATATTTTTCGAGTCAAAACCTAGGGATTTCTATCGTTGATCCAGTGAACAGTTAGCGCATCGTTGGCAGGACGTCGTATACAGTGAAGACGAAGATATTGATAAATGATTCTTCAGAACTATGCAAAAATAATAAGCATGAAAATAAATTATTAAAAATGAACAAATTTATGTAACACCGAAATATATTTGATTCATTATATTTGTTTTCATGATATTCCACAAAGTTTTCTTTAAAACACGTTAAAATTTATATCTTAAATGTCTTTACCTAACTGTAAGCTTTAGAATCTGTAGAGATTTACATAAGACATTATTGTTTAAAAACATTCATTTTCGCGAGTACATGATAAATATTTAGAATTTTCTCTATGATTATTAAGAAAACGGAGAGCTCAAAATGCGAGTTATCAATTGGAGATTTAAAAATAAAGCAATTAGAGGAATTCAATTATCTGTGATGCGTTTTAACAGCAGATATAGAACTCTCATTGGAATATTAATGCTGCTTTCTAAAATCTGAAGGAACTATTTTTAAAATCAGGTCAAATTCTTTAAAAACAAGTAACAGGGTACTGAATACCTATGTAATATCAGTTCGCCTCTATGTGAATGAATCCTGCATAATTTCCTCACAGATGAAGAGGAACACTGAGGAAGTGGTTCTACAGATGGATACTGAGGATATTATGGACGGACAATGTGGACAATGACGAAGTTTTATGAAAAATGGAAACATAAAAAAACTTGTACTTAGGATCAAACGGAGACAGCTGAAATTTCTATAATACAGTAGGCGGAAATAATTCTTGGATAATACTTTCACTCGCTGGCAACAGAGGCAGAAGGAAACAGCGAATAAACTATATGAAGAGTTTGTGTAAATCGATGACAGAACAAAGATTGGAAGGGATCAGAACACAAGAAATATTGGTAAGAGCTATACAAGACAGGAAATCGACCGCATCCTAAGGGAAATGATACATAGATGGAGATCAAAGACTCTCCACACGTTTATTCAAATTAACAGAATGATAAACATGATCTGGGCGTTATTATACAACTTCAATAACTTTATTTATACTATGTCCATGCGGATAATTATCTTTATTTAATCTCTTTGTTTAGACTCTTCTTATTTCACTGCCAATATCTATGAATATCTTGTCTAGGTCTTGTCCTTTGTACTACTCAATTATTGCTCGACTGTTTCCACTGAATTCGAAAACACAATGGAACTCACAGTTACAATGCCAAGGAATTCATATAATAAAGCTTCAATCCACGAGGCTATTCTGTGGGAGTGTATATCCTAGTAGTTTAAATAAAGGTTTCAGTTCAGAATTGCTATTAGGTTACTTAAATGAACATACGCCTGATGAAGGCCGAAGAAATCAAATGCTGAAACGTTGAGAGAACAAAGAGTAAATAGAGTGAGATAGCTCGCATGTAGATAGGTTTCTTGGAACGAAAATGCGCGTGATGAAGGCCGAAGGAAACAAAATCTGAAAGGTTCAGATAACAACGAAAAGATTAGTAAGACAGCTAGCATTTAGATAATGAAAATATTGATAACTCTTGCCAGAAATAGAATATCTTTAATTCAACGTCTTCATCAACTACTATACATGAATTGAACCGGATTTGGTGGGTTTATCTAGTTATATCTGTAAATGATAACAAATTCTGAGACGTAGAATAGATAATTTGCTAATGCGAAAAATAGTCATAACTATCCAATAATTAGTACAACTAAACATCTTGTGGCTAAGAGCGAAATGGGAGAGATTACTCAAATTTAGCTATGAGAATGACAACATTAACGTAAATTTATTCATAACGATTGTTATCTTTGTTTCCTGTTTACAATAAGATTTTTTTTTAATTTTTCATTAAATATATAACCATTTTCAATGTTAAAATATAACAATACAAATTATTAAAATACAATATATTTTTAGTCGAATATACAAACTGCTTTTGCATTTACGCTTACATGACAAAACTTCATTGTGAAATATTATCTTCGAGTCGTTCAAGGTAATTACATTTGCTATATTTTCTGTTTCTATATACTTTTTGGAGTGGTTAGGAATAAAAAAAAAAGAAAATATCTTCTGAATAGCATTTGATTCACTAACGATGTGGAAATTGCTATATTGGTTGCAGCTGTCTGCACTAATGAGTCGATGCATTTATGCAAGTAGCCAAAATCATTTCTCACTATTTCAAGCATTCAATGACTCATATTGGGATGGCCTGGATTCTACAACTCAACCGTGATTAACTGATCAGATTGCGTGCAAATCACATCACTCAGCACATATCTCGAATTAATTATTGGAGCATATGCTTAATTGTCGATAATGATTGCTAATCAGTTGCTTGCATAATTACTGGCAAATTGGCCTTATTAAGAATCATTGTCCAGCACTTACACTTGGTAATATGCCATTGTCTGGAACACTTCAGAACTTACATTGGATAAATAGACAGTATTTTCTAGTTGTAACAAAGCTAAGTTTGAAATCATTTATATAAAGTTAAGATGAAATTTTCAATCAGAATAACTGCATTTTCTTTGCTTACATTCACATTGTTAAAAATAAAGAAAAAAGGTTATTTGTTTTAAATACTTTCTGATTTATATTCAGATACATAGGTCTGCCATATAACTCTGGAAATGGGGAGGAGACAGACAAACGAAATCAAAAGAAAAAAAACTTACATAAACAATCAAGCAATATAAAGGGCGGAAAGAGAAAAGTAAGCAAACATACAGTAGCAGCGTTATGCTTGACAGTATTTTCTTCTCGTTGGCAGATCTTATCAACAATCTAATTTAATTAACAGGGAAACATAGACACGGAAAGAGTAGGTTTCTATTACAAGTTTTCAACAATTTTCTGTATGAATATGTAGTCAGGTTACCTAATTTCAACTTCGAAAAAATTAAAAGAACTGATATTAAATATGAATAGAAATCACTGGTATATTTTGAAGTGGAAATGATTGAAATCTGGCGAGATTTATCGGCTGTAAAAAAACTCAAGGTATACTTGTTGAAATTACGTGTTCATGTTCATAAATAGAATATACATATATATATCAAAACGTTGTTTACACTAACTCAAAAGTTTGTGATGATAGATTATGTAGGTTTGGGCATTTCCATGATAGCAAAGTACGATAGTACACATTTTGGATGTTAGCATACACACACACATATATATATATATATATAATGGACAAAGTCCGACAATTATTTTAATACATTTTTCTATTTACACATTCTTTTTATCGACACAAATATTTAAGTAAATGTTCCGTTTATAATAAACAGTATTAATAACATTTAACGGCCTGAATATCCGAGAGATTTTCATAGAAAATATTCGTCCTCCGACATGAATCGAACCTGTAACCTATACGGAACCGTCATATAGCCAGAAGTACCTTAACCAATTGGGCCACAGAGGATCGTTCGGTTAACAAGTTCGATTTTACTGCTTTTAAACTACAATCTTCCATGAATCCCTACGTATATTCATAGTAAATATGCGAACAGCACAATGCTTTCTAAGTATATCTGGGAAATTAAAAAACAAAACGAACATCACACCAAAAATATCTTGAAAAAATCATCAGCTTACAACAGCCAATCAAAAACTTGCAAACTTTGCTTGGAGGAAAAAATAGCTATCATTTCCTTCACTGACCAAAATAAATTATTAAATAAAAGATCCGAGCTCATCTCAAAATGCAGACATGAAAACAATTTTTACTACGTTACTCAAAAATCGAAAACGGAAAAAATTAAATTAAATTAAATTAAAAAAATAAATAAATAAACAAAATGACAATAAAATAAGCAAAATAAATTAACCCAAGCAAATTACCAAATCACACCTGTTAGAATAGACGAAATAGAATAAAAAATAAGAAACAAAATCAATGAACCCAAATAAATGAAGTAAATAGTAAACAAATTAGCAAACCATTATGTCTATAATATTAGACTATTAAACTCAAACCAAAAATCGGAAGAAAAAATGGCTATAACTGTTACATAACGATAAAAGAAAAAAAACTATGTTATTCAAAACTCGAAAACCGAAAAGAGACAATATACAGTATAACAAATAAATAATAACAAGTAAGATTAATTGAACTAAATTCACCCAAATAAAGAAAAAAACTAACAAACCGATCCTGATAAACTAACCGTTAGAAAAAAAAAATAAAGAGAATCAATTCAAATAAAGACATGAAGTAATAAACAATTTAAACTAGTCCCGACAAAATAATAGTTAGAATAAACTACAATTATCAACTCGGAAAATTGAATAAACACCTTTATCTTCCTAAACCAAAACAAAATTATTAAATAAGCGTTATAAACAAAGTTTTAGTACGTTAATAAAAACACCGATTAAAAAATAAATAAATATATAAGATATGAAATAAAAATAAAAAATAAAAATAAAAACAAATAAAAACAAGCAAAAAATAATTAACGCAAGTAAATAAATAAACAAATAAACGACTTCCTTAAAATAACCGCCAAAATAGACTACCCACAATGCACCGTATATATAAATAGCCGAGAGAGAAAAATAACAACACTCGTGGCTTAACGATTGCATCTAGAATGAAACAGACTGTTGCCTCTAAGTGTTGACTTCTATGTACACTTTTATATTTACATACGATCTATCTCAGATATTAAGCACTTTATCCCATGAATAATGCACATCTTAAGATTATATATATATATATATATATATATATATATATATATATATATATATATATATATATATAATATTATTTGATTATTACTAGGAATTTGATCCCGTGAAATAAATCATTACAAATGGATTTCTAAGGACTCCCCGTTCATCATTATTACATTATTTAATACACACACACACACACACACACGCACACACACACACAAACATTTTGTCTTGATTAAGCAATTAAATGTCAGATCTACGCACAATAGGAAAGTAAGCACAGAGGCTGGACTAGGGTGAGTTATTTTTTTCATGTCACGGTAAGCCGGAACATAGAAATACTATTACTGACGATTGCAGAAAACACGTCAGTGACACATATATATATATATATATATATATATATATATATATATATATATAAATCATTGATTATAAAAATGTTTCTGATCAGTTCAACTTCTTATTTTATGTATATTTTTTTTTTATTCCCTAACCTTGCTGCAAGAGCATTTAGGAAATACTAGACAGAGACAAGTAACACTAATCAATGTTTAGTAGAGTACACAGCCTACTAGTGATAAATCTTAAAATCAGAACAGAAAGTATTAGTAGAATAATCCGACTCATTTCCATTCTTTAACATCACACGGAGCCGATAACGTCAGTCTTCTTTCCGACATTCGTTATCTGTGGACGTTCCGATGCTCCCTAGTCTTTCGTTTTAATTTTTTTTCAAAAGTTATCCGTCAGTGAATTGACAGGTCAAAATAATCTCTTTTGTATATTTATAGATTCACATTCATGAAATCTATGATTTTTCAAGTTCAACTCTCTTTGTCTATAGATTACAATTTTTACTCTGTTTTTCCTGCCTTTGTTATATTCTTTTCATTTACCTGTGATTTGCCATTCATTTTGAATTCCCCTATGTATGTTGACAACATTATCCTTTCTTCCTCATATATATATATATATATATATATATATATATATATATATATATATATATATATATAACTAGACTCGTTTCGAAAAACCCTCGAATTTTTGATTTGTAAATAATCAAATCAATCTCAAGGGAAAAAAAGGTTTTCAAAAAAAGAAAGAGCTACAAACATGAAATACTGTCGAACAAATCGCGCAGATGCAGGTCTGAAGCCCAAAGAAAAAACCCCGATACGAGTATACAACTAACTAATAAAAGAGCTCAATATAATCGTAGAGCAGACCTAGATACACCTAGTGAGCCAGACAAACCTACCTAGGTTTCAACTAAACGGATCCGTTTAGGTGAAACCTAGGTAGGTTTGTCTGGCTCACTAGGTGTATCTATATATCTATAACTATATCTATATATATATATATATATAAGAATGGCTTCATACCCAGAAAGCACATATACTTGAAATGGAAAACATGAGCGATATAAAAATAAAATAGACCATTCTTAAGAATATAAAATATAAGAACGTATTATTATGGTGTCCTCCCTCCAAAGGATCAAATGTCATTCATATGTTGAACTCTTCCGCCTACAATAATCTTAGTATGAGAGAAGGTCTTGGGCGGAGAAGAACCCAGACGAGACTTGCCGCAGGGTAAAGTTACGTCCAGGGAGGTAGACATTACCTGAACCCGTTTATGGGCTTCTAAGGGAATATTTTGGCCGAGCCTACGGTCTCGGAGGACCCACGGTAAACTAGGCCTTGTGCCATATACACCATTCCTGTGGGGGTATTGTTAAATATTAACAGTCGATGAGATTTTTCAAAAATCGAACTCTCTGCCTCGGTAGAGAGGAACCCGGACGATGCTTTGTCGAAGGGCAAATTTTCGTCCGGAGAGGTAGACAGGCCCTGAACCGGTTTATGCGTGTTCTAAGGGGATATTTTTGGCCGAGCCTACAGTCTCAGAGAACCCACGGTAAACTCTGCCTTGTGCCACATACATCATTCGTGTGGGGATGTTAAATATAACAGTCGAATAGAATGAACCCTGGGTCAAACGACACACACTCACTCGTCGTTTAATACTCTCCTGTTGTATTTACTGTTTAATATATGATATATCAACAACACTTGTTTTGTTATTTCTTTAATTACTTACCTGGTCACAAGAAATATATATATATATATATATATATATATATATATATATATATATATATATATATATATATATATATTACAGATAATGCATCCTTTGGTATATAATCCAGGTGGATCCTAGTGATATCATATATTAAAACTGATCCACAGAGAACATTAATACATACAACTAAAGTCTTTTGCCATAAATAAACTCCCACTCCGATCCATGTTCTTGTCACCTAATAAGATTCCTTATCAATAGGAGCCATCCTCGTAAATAGCCTCGTAATTTCTCACAGACTGCTATCTAAACTAAAATCAAAACCCTATTCCGAGAGAGTCAGTCTAGGCTTGAGGGGGACTGACATATGTTTGTGGTAGTCTGAAATTGGCTATACCCACATGAGGTAATTTTGGCTATGTTGTTGTATAATATATATATATATATATATATATATATATATATATATATATATATATATTGTGTGTGTGTGTATTTAGACAGCATTTTTTCATTGATGCATGTTTCATTAAATAATATAGACAAGTTTTGTCTATTTATTTTATGTATATTCTTTCCATATTGTCTGATAAGCTTACTAACATTATTTTTAAAAGAAGAAAGAAAATCACAATATTGATACATATTTTAAATCCTATCTAAGCTTTCAGCTTACTTAAGCCATTATCAAAGATGACAATTACATTACAATATATCAAACAATGCACGGAAAAAGTAATAATGATAGTATGTTTTTCTTTACATGGAAGATTTCCAAGCAACGACAAACTCGTGCATGTGAGACGCTGGAAACGGAAATCACACCGCAGCTCATGACGTCACACATGACCATACGAGAGTGAAAACGAGAAGTATTAAGTATGGGAAGCCGTTGGTATAAACCAATGTCTTCTGTTATCAATTATAGGTATTTAATTATATTTTATGAGAATCCATAGTCTACAGGTTAGGTCTCAAAGGGTTTACGTATATAGCTTCAAGAATCTTGAATATTTGTTTATTGTTTTCATGTTTATGTATAGTTGTGTTTTCAAAGAGGATTTTCTGGAATTGTGTATTCGGCCAGGCTTGTTTTAAATGTATAAATATGCAAGTTAAGTTAACGCTATTATATATTTCATTTATAAAAATGTTAGTTGATAAAAAAAATCGCCCGATGAGACCGTAAGTTCGAAACCAAGGTCGCGTCTTCAAATGACATTCTGATAGTTAAACATATATATATATGTGTGTGTGTGTGTGTGCGCGCATATACGCCTATCTTAATGCAAAATTACCATTAAACAAAAATTTACCTCGTTAAATATACCGCAGTCTCTGTCTCCATTACCGCCGTCATCTTATTCACATAAGTCGCCTGGCGTGGTTTTACCAATATCCATCAAACTCTATCATCTAGTTTAATGAATTTAAATGTAATTATTTATAGACAGTCAATACCCGCATCCAAGAACATATACATAACACGAACAGTCACTTATATTGATTTATTTGTTAGTAAGTTATATTTAAGCCTAAAATTTAAGCCAAATAGTTTTTAGTCATGTGACATTGTCTGTCTATTTAACTCTTATATTGCATTTTGTCTATTGGGATAATTTCGTCGAAGTCTTTGTTTCTTTTTTTTAATATCTGATACGTTCGGATCTTGCACTCATTTTCAACTGACAGGACATATTTCTTGATCATTGACAGTATGGCCTATGAAAATGATGGTAGAAGACATAAGACTACTCACTAGGACGGCAATGTCAAGCAAATTAAGTCGGTGAAAGGAAAAGAAGTGAACAAAGGGGTTCATCAATTAGTCCTTGTAGAGGAAAAGGACACCGAGGAAAACAAAGTTAAACTGTGTGAGAATGTGGTTGATGCGGCAGAAATAGTGCCCATAATGTTGGTAAACCAGGCCAACTAAACAGTGAGAATAAGGAAAGAGAAAGTGGTTAGAAGGACCCTACCCCTGAGGATTTATACAACGAATAAAGTTCGATAAAAGGGGAGAATGGCGTTTAAAGCCGATAGGATGAATAGAAGAGGAAGAGATGAAATACCTGGGATTTGTGATAAATCAAAAAGGGATTAATCCCGAGTTCAAGAAAAGCAAACGTAATCAGACAAATGCTTAAAGTTCAGACAGTAAGGCAGGTACGAGGATTTATTGGAGTTATCGGATATTACAGACGTTCTATGACAGCAATTTCTAGAAGAGCGACCACTGCATAGTCTTGACGAAAACATACACCTGATTTAAGTTTAAACCACTATATTCTCGTCGTACTCTATGCTGTTTGGCACATATTCGGTCATGTCAGTCGATAATTTGCTGGAACCCCGCCAAATATATATGGGGGAGGACCATCACCAGTTAATCATAGATAAGCAACATAGATTGTTCGTTAAGGCTGGGAGGAGAATAAAAAGGGCATAAAAGAAGCGAAATGAGAAGGTGAATAAACGAAGGAAGTAGAACTGATTGAGGGTTGCGTACCCTGTTTACTACAAAAATCACTTGATAGTAGTAAACTGGACCAGAAGTGGGAACCGTATTATAGAATAGTAGAGTCCAGTTTCGTATCTGATTTGGGATCAGATGGCAGGGCGTATAAAGAGGGATCATTGTAATGACCTAAGTTTGGCCGAGATAGCTATTTGGGAAGTACGCGAGCCTAAGCCTAAGACAAAAAGGGTCAGGACAAGGAAAGCAACCCTTGTGAAACCAGAAGAAATGAAGACAGATGGTGATTCCGGGGAGGAAGAAGATAGAGAAAAAAAACCAGCAGCCCGTAAAGTCTGATCACAGCGATCCGGACAAAATTGTCCAAGTGTCAAAGCGGGGCCCAACGGCAGGGTCTAGTGGTGTTCATTCGTCATCTGTGGCTTTAGAAAAAAAGAAATCATAGGGTCATCCCCCTACGCCCACATCCCCATGGGACAATAAAAAAAAACGCAAAGTGATCTAGTAATTAAGCCCAGCCTCCGATGTGAAATCTCCCGAACAGGATGGAGGGGTAAGTAAGTGAAAAGAGATGGATGAAATATATTTTTCCCAAACCCATGAACGGTAAAGGGTTCAAGAAAGGTTAGTGACAGAGACAGAGTTAGCCTTTAAGAAGAAAGGAAAGATCAAGGGATCAGGATAGGATAGAGATTGAGCCAGAGCTACACCTTAAGAAGAAATTGTGATGGGCGGGGAACATTGAATCGCAATAAGAAATATGGCTGTGAACAAAGAAATGGATGGCTTCTGTGTCGGTTTGCAACAACGACGGGATTGTTCGAAACCCTATTCAGTAACGAAAAGAAGTTTTGTTTGGAGAGGGTGGAGGGGTGGAAATGAGTCACCTGGGACGACCGAATTTACTTGTTGATGCTGCCGGCTGGCAAGCGGTAGTATTTTTAAGATACGACCTTTCGGCCTGCTGAAGTCTGATTAAAAGTAGGAAAGGCTGAAGATGGTATACTAAAGAGAATTGAGACAGAGTATGTAGCTTTGAATTCATCAAGGGCAACATTTATTATTCTGGCAGCAGAGGAAGCAAGAAAAAGTAGGGAGGATATCTTGGGTACATGTACGTCGCTAAGTCCTATATATATGACAGGTAATCATAGGCTATGTATACTTGAAGTGCTTAAAGATAACAGAAAAGGGATTCATAAAAATTGCCAAGTAGAGATGCTGACAAAAACTGTGTTGCCACAAGTTATCAGTATATCTGATGAATTTTGGGTGATCTCAGCAAAATCGATTGATCTATCTATGGTATGTGGAGGAGAACCTAGTAAGAACCTGAGAGTGAAACCGCCATTGTCTTTGATAGAAAGACTCCTGGGGTGTTCAGCATTTGGGATATCACTCTCCCTACCTTCATATTACCAGACCGAAGAGAAATGCGAAGAAAAGGACACAATTATAGGCATAGCTGGCAAGATTTTAGGTAATTTCACAGAATTATACGAAGCGGTAATGAACAAATACCCTAAAGTTACGCTAGAGAAGATGCTAGAATTATTAAAGCCAATAAGAAGGATTGATATGAATCGATTAAGGGTCAGGTTAAATGATTTGGAAAGACGAATTATGGTTTGAACGGATAGTAAGGGAATAGTAATAAATTGTTTGGCAGTGATAGGTACCTTGATAATCATTGCTGCAATAGTAGCAGCGATATGGAAAATTAGAAATTATAGAAAGAAATCGGTTAATGATGCTTTGGCGAGCCTGCAACGACCCGAGAAAAAGATTTCGACCAGCGATCTTTAAACAAACAGGTCAAATATCGATACGGATTGGACCGAAGTGTATTCGTCAGAAACAGAAATGGAGACGGGACCTGTTGAAATGGAATCAATAACTGTTGAAGAAGAACCAGAACATCCCACTGCGATTAAACGAATGGTACCTGAGAACATAAAGGAAACACGAACACATACACACACACAACAGAAAAATAATTTCAAAAAAGTTTGCATGAAAAGAGAAAGAAAGAAAAATATTTAAATTTTTATAGTTTTTTTTTTTTTTATAGAAAAGTTGCATGATAAATAAAAAAATATTGCATGACAAATAGGAACGTTGAATAGAAATTATTCTTTTTCCATGACTACTGCAGGACTCAGTATGTATAACAAATAATATATTAGTTTATTTTGGGTCTGAGATGTCATCTGCTAGTAAATGACAGGAGAGGTATCTTGTCTTGTCTTGTAACGGCGTTCACCCGGGATTGGTTGAGCCGGCTCCATCGCGCGTCAAGGCCATCCACTCCCGTCGATCGCCAACAGAATCGACGGCATGATCGAGCCATTCACGATTCCAGCGTCGGACCCCGAAAACGCGAGGACGGGACATTAGTTCCATATCTGCTTTGACCGTTGTGAGCCAAGTCTTGACCCACGAGGCGCTTCCTCCAACTAGTGGGTGCGTCTGGCGCCACCTAGTTTACGGACGATCTCATCACCAGGCCGCCGCAGCACGTGGCCGACCCACCGGAGTCTCCTGTTAAGCAGAGTTTCTTCCAGGTTCAGAATGTTGCATCTGGCGCGGATGGACGAGTTGTGGATCCGGTCGGAGAGGCGCACGCGGAGGATACGGCGGAGACAGTAGTGATCGAAGACCTCAAGCTTATGAAGATCCTCTTTGCGCAGTGGCCAGGTCTCCATAGAAAAGAATTGTTCTGACCACGGCTTCGTAGATCCGAAACTTCGTGGATCGTCTTATCTCCTGGCGAGACCAAAGTCGTTTTTGAAGACGGACAAATGCAGCTTTAGCCAAATCTGTACGGGTTGACAAGTGGCTGCAAAATTGGCGCCAGGATATTTGAAGATTTCTAACTCTTCCACAGCTTCACCATCGAGGGTTACAGCCACTCGATCATGTAGGGAGTAATTCGCAGAGAGAATTTTCGTATTGGAAACATTAATTTACATCCACTCCATTTTGGCCATGCGACTGACCTCGTTGAGTGCATGATGGACCTCTGCATAGGACTTGCTGAGGATTGCAACGTCGTCGGAATAATCGAGATCGGTGATGGAGCATTCGTGGCCAACTCTGTCATTCGCGAGGCCAACCATGCTATTCTCCAGGATTCAGTCAATAATGTAGTTGAACAGGATGGGGGAGAGCACACATCCTTCGCGGACGCCTGTTCGGACGATGAAGGAATCGGGTTCTTCACCGTGGCACCTCACTCTAGTTCGAGTGTGAGCGTAGTAGGCCTTGATGAGGTTGAGAAGCTTGGACGGGAGAGCCATCATGACGCATGATGTCCCAGAGACTTCTGCGATCCACCGAGTCGAATGCTGCGGTGAAATCAATGAAGCAAATGACGGTAGATTGCTGATAAGCCCATCGCTGTTCGTGAATTCGCCTGATGGAAAAAAAAATTGATCTATGCATCCTCTGCCTCTCCGGAAGCCTGCTTCGTTACAACGGGTTCGGCGGTCTCGGATATTCTGGAAACGACGCAGTACGATAATTGAGAAAATTTTTGAGGCGACATCGATCAAACTGATGCCTCTATAGTTGCGACAATCGCGACGGTCGCCTTTTTTGAAAAAGGGGAGGAGAATTGCATCGCATTGAAGTAGGTACTCAGAACGCCACACAGCGTCGAGCATTGGGTGTAGGCATCTGGCCATAAGGTTATGACAGCTCTTGTAGAGTTCCGCCGGAAGACCGTCCTCGCCAGCAGCTTTGTTATTCCCTTTGATAACATCACGTATCTCTTCTTCCGTTGGAGAATCGCAGTTGTCATCATACTGGGGGGTGTATTAGGTTGATAGGGGACTTTGAGAGAATTATGGTAGGAATGTGATACTAGAGCGGTAAAACCTTTTTTTTTTATTGATACAAAGGAGCGATATACTGAAAAAGTTTGTAACAAGCCGGGTTAATACCTAAAATCCGTGAGAAAAGATTGACGATTTAATTCACACTTAGATGACACCTAGAATTACTGTGTCGGGGGTTTGAACAATGGAAAATGACCCAGACTTAGGGGACAATCATCATTGACATGTGTTCTACGCAGCGGAAAATGCAAGCTGTAAAATGAAAACAAAACAAATTGGAGTTGATTTCTCCTGGTCGAAAGTTGAGTTGAAATACAAGGAGTGGATTAGCCACGTACCCTCACCGAGGAGATTTAGTGAGAGTTAATAAATAATATGAGAGAGTGGAAGAAGTGAATTCATCTGAATTATGAAGTAAGCTGCCAACATAGGGGATTACCTGAAATCCATTTATGCACCCTGCACCGTGCCAGTTTGAACGAATGTCAATAAATGCGAATGTGCGAGACCAGAAACGAAGACTGAGACAGAGACAAGAAAAAGACGAAATAGAGTTCGTCCCAGTCACCCTTCGTGATACACCCCACGTGATTGCCTGCAGAAGAGAAGTCACTTCCGATTTAGATGCGCGTAGGGCTGATAATTAACTGCATGCGAACTCTAATATAACCAATAATTGTACGAAGGTCTGTTATAAAACATTATTTACTTTTTGTTCGAAACCTATTTTTCCCTATACGTCTTCGCCCTGTTTGTATCATCCCTCCTTTAAAGTAAAATCACAACGTGGGGTAGGTTAAATTGGATATCAAAGCGATCTTCATCGATCAGCTGTGGTTTAGGGAGTCTTGGATGACCGGGGAGGGTGCTGTATGATTATTATTTTAAGAAAGCAGAAAAGATATGACTTTCGAATGGTTTATATATTTTATTTTGATATGTAGTGATATAATGGAATATGCGTACACATGTGTTCCCCCTCATTGGAATATAATCTTATTCTGAGAGCTAAGTCAATATCGACGCCCATTGGACTACGCCATTGATATACACTTGTTACCTGCGACTAAGACGCGTACCAGTCAATTACTGCTACCATATTCTACTTGGGTATAGTAGCCAAAACCACTTAGCTACTTTGTTCAAATATATCACTTTCCGGGACATATCATGTAGCATCTTATTCGAAAAGAGAATAAAATATTAAATATACAGGTATATATATATATATTATGGAAAAAAAATACTAATTATAAAACATAAGGATCCGGACATACTATTGAACAGACATAATGAGTTGATTTGTAAATGTAGGCATAAAAATCACCTCATTTTAACAAAGTATGTGTAGATATATAAATAGAAAATATAAATTGTTTTAGATGAATATATGAAAATACTGACACTGTGCTCTTTCATAAATGTGTTGTTGAACTTAAACATTTTTTTATATGTGAACTTATTTAGATATATATATATATATGAACATTATAGATAAGGGTAACTATGTATTTATATTGTGGACACATATGTATGGTAGTATAGATATATATGTATAAATAGATATACACATGTGTGAGTATAAATATACTAGTATGAGGCATGTTTGAATACTGACATTTTTTTTTAACGTGTATGCTGCATGGGTGTGGATGTATATGTATAAATGTTTTTATGTTTGTTTTGTATGTATATGTATATTATATGTGTATGTACGAATATATGTGTGTGTACATGTACTTAAATATGTGTGTTTTTATGAATTTAACTACTTGTAATCTATATATGTATATAGACGTAATTACCTTAGAATTAATATTTGGAAAATATATATATGTATATGTATGTAAATGGGTGTATAACAGTGTAATATAAATACATATACATGCATGTGTGAATAATTGTAGAAAATATTCTTTATATATATATAATTGTGTGCATGTATGCTGGTATGTGTGTGTATATATATATATATATATATATATATATATATATATATATATATATATATTCTTTTTATATCTTTTTTTGTATGTAGGGTTTTGTGCTTATATATGAATGTATATGTATTTAAAGGTGTGTATGTGTATATGAGTATGTCTATATATATGTATATAAATATAGATGATTAAATGGTTAGATAATTTTTTAATATATAGATTTGTATATGGATACATGAATTGTATATGTATGTATATGTGTATGTATATATGTATATATATATAGATGTATATGTGTGTGTGCGTATGTATATATGTATATATATATATATATATATATATATATGTATGTGCGTGTGTGTGTATGTATATATGTGCGTACGTGCATGAATTGATTTTAAATGAAACATTGGGTCTTTCTAATGACATTTTAAATTTACTATTCTTAATTTGTAATATCCTTCTCTTGTAATATTCTTTAATTTAAATTTTGTTATCTTCTGAAGAAAGTTTCATTTCTAAATTGATAATTTAAATTTAAATATACCATTCTTTGACTATTAATAATAGTAATAATATTAGCTAAATTCCTTTAAAATGAGACACTTCCGAAATCACCTAAAATTAAATTTTAACTATGGAATTTAAACAAAATCTATATATATTTCAAATATTAAAATATAGATAAAGATTGTAAAATGTATATATAGTTTATGTACGAGGTTAAATGAAATTTTGTGTAAATTATCTCATGTGTTTCTATGCGTTTTTTTTTTTTTTTGACTTGTTAATGATCGTGTGTATGTAGGGATTCACATGAATACATTTGTGAGACATATGAAAATTAAATTTACCCTCAAATACTATTAAATATGAAACCTAATCTTTAATTTAGTTTACCAATATAATAAATAAAAATTACATTAATAAATTAATTTTAAATATTAAAATAGATGTTATTGTTATTTTTTTTTATATTGTGGAAATACAATTAGTCGGGTGAATAAACTATTGAAATTTTAAATATTTCTTTATGCCCTCGATAAATATGTTTATTACAATAATAGTTATATTTAGTCCTGAAACTATTTACTTAAAATATTAATGATTTAAGTTAATAACAAAATTTTTTTCAGACATCGAATTTTCTATCAAACATTGTAAGCTATCTTTTACATAATTTTGTTAAAACAAAATTATAACAACTCCATCTCTCTTCCCCACCCCGCTATCTGTCTCTTTACCATAAGACTCACTTGTATACATATTCTACATTTCATTTTCATTTTTTTTAACCATCTAAATAGGTCAGGTTCTATCACTCCTCCTACTCCAATATAAAACATACTTAAGAGAGATATAAAATTAACCCCTCCCTATACTTTATATTGTCTGTTTAACTACCACTCTCAACCCCCTCTATTAAATTACAAAAATTACACTACCCACCAATTTCTAATCCAATTTTCCTCTCAATTCGTTGTTGGAAGTTTTACCTGATGATCCTGAATCCTTAAAAAAGGATTTAGGTGAAATAAATTATCGTAATGGTACCTTAAAGTGGTTTGTTTTTCATTATATATATATATATATATATATATATATATATATATATATATATATATATGTTTTTCATTATATATATATATATATATATATATATATATATATATTAAAATGAACATAGAAGTCAACACTTAGAGGCGACAGTCTGTTTCATGCTATATGCAATCGTAGCCTGAAGATTGCATATAGCATGAAACAGACTGTCGCCTCTAAGTGTTGACTTCTATGTTCACTTTTATATTTACACACGCTCTGTCTTTGATATTGAGCACTTTATTCCATAAATATAGCACACCTTATATTTCTTTATATATATATATATATATATATATATATATATATATATATATATATATATATATATATACAGGGACGCTCTCAGTGTTGACTCGTTTCCCAAGAAAACAAAATTTTAAACGTGCATATAATTTTCCTTTACAAAAAAAAAAAAAAAATAATAAATAAATATGTCTGCCGTGAGAAGTTTTCGACAAAAGCGATAGTCGTCTATTAATTTCGTGAATTGCCTTCAGGCTTTTTCGGTTACTCTGTCGATAATTTATTTCTCAGCAGATTCTTGTGACATGCGAAATTCAGTGCGATTCTAGTTTTTGATTATTGATTTTCGAAGCCATATTATTTCGCTTTCTTTATGGCATTTATCATTGTAAATTATCTATCACCTTCAAATAAGTATCAACGTATCTATAAACGTATATCTTGTTCAAAAATACATTTCTCGTATTCTTTGTCAGGAAATCTTTCTATCAATATATACACTGTCGTATAGGGAAGTATGATTATAACATTATATCACGATGGTTAAAAACATTATACATGAATAATAATTCATATTTCTTATCCTCGTAATATCGATGAGTCTGGGGATCAATATGAATTGTATTCAGTGAAAAATATACAGCGAACATTTCTGTTCAAAATTAACAAATAATCTTGTATCGGACTTTTCCACCTACCAGCCCAGACACACACAGGGACACTGACACACGCAACACACTCACACAGACATAGATACATACATGATTTGTCAGGAAGAAGACTTCGTGAAGTTATACATCTGAAAGGGGACAATCCTAGCGTTGCGGAACCATTGGAAAGGTCCTGAAAACCATATCAGGTGTTGACCCTAGCATTGTGAGTGAAATTGGGTAGACGGAACCCAAGACGCAAGTCATCGAGTGATGGCGTCGTTCAGAATGTTCATCATGCTAGATAACGCGATCTCTCCCAGAAATTGTAACTAAAGTCTGCTCAGCATAGTTGCAGGTTGCCACTGTGGGTATTGCGCAAACAAAAATGTGCCTGTGCGTGCGTCTTCAATAACGATTGTCTAACCGCTCTGGTTGACGTTTATCCTCGAATACGAGTAACCAGCTGTTATGTGTGTGTGTGTGTGTGCGTGTTGATTGTGTATGAAAATACAATAAAATTATAGTTTTAACGTATGCTATATTTATGGGATAAATCTTTGACATAATATAGATCTTATGAAAATATAAATGAGGACATTGAGATCAATATATATATATATATATATATATATATATATATATATATATATATATGTATGTGTGTGTGTGTGTGTGTGTGTGTGTGTGTGTGTGTGTGTAAAAGATTAAAGATCGATGATGAATCAAACGAGGAAACAGTAGTATTAAAAGTGCTTAATAGACGTGTGAAGACATATATGAAAATAAAAAAAACATTTATTTCTTGTAATTTTAAAAATCAGGAAGTCGATTAAAATAGGCGAACGTGGTTTCGATCTGACGGTCTGTTCGCTCGATAAAAAAATGACCACATTAACGCTTTATTTAAAAAAAACACAAAGAACGCTATATAATTATTTAAAAAAAATAAATTAACAGGCGCATAATGATCGAAAAACCTGACATTGTGTGTAATAGAAAGGAAGCTGGTATGTTTTATATATATATATATATATATATATATATATATATATATATATATATATATATAGAATGTTTAGTGTCAGCCTGCATTTGAAAAGTGTATATTTTAGTAAGTACAGTGTATTTGCTTTTTTTTATAAATATAATAATCATCCACTATCATAATTTGTTTACGCCACAACTTTCCTGAATTACTGTTTTTAAAAATTATTAGCTTTCTTTCCAACTGTTTTTGAAAAAAAAAGGAGCAGACCTTGCCAAAGAATTCCTCAAGTACTGAAAAGCTTACTCTCCCTCTTTAGTTATTCTCTTGGAACTCTCCTATCCAATTCATCCCATATTAATACAACATTACAGAGTTCAGGTGACTGAGCCGGTTATGTCATAATTTTCTTTTTTGACTCTCTCAGTTAATTCGAACATAATTAACAACAGTTTTTCGGATCCTTGTCTTGTTGAAAGATGTTTTATTTTAAGATATGCGTAATCTAGACAGCATATAATATCTTTACAAAATGCAATATTATTTTTTTTTGTTTTCATGATTCTCTTAACCAGAATCAAGCCGAACCTACTCTCCCCAAAACCATATAACACTATAACATACCATAACAGACCCACACCCATACTTAAATGTTGGAACCATACATTCATCATTCAGTGTTTCTCCTGGCTTTCTCTTCACATTCGCTCTCCTCTTCTTACGAAAAATTTAAAATGTTGCCAATCTTTGAAAGGTCCAGATCTTATACATTTTTTGCCATTAACAGTATTCTTTACTTATTCACGCATCATAACAAGGGTTTCTTGATGGCTATGCATTCCCTGTTCCGCCGCTGACCTATTTTGGTTTTTCCCAGTTTAGTTCCCCTTGCTAGGATTTAATTTCAGCTGGCAAATCTGGATTTTGTAATCAATATTACCTCATGTCCAGAAATCTATTTCTTTGCAATTTGTATTAGAGAGTATCCTTCATTGAATGCACATTTGATTTTTTCTTCTTTTTTAGCAAATTACTTCCAAATTTAATGAAAATACGAAAAATATTTTGCAATGACAAAATATGTTCTTTCTTCAATCAGAGGAACCGACATATGCTTTTTTACAACATTACTCAGTGCTGAGTTAAAATTGAGAACCTGTACGAACTTTGAACTTAGTTGAAAATGTTTGTATCGTTAATATATCTAATGAGGGTTTAATGATGAAAACAAAATGTAATCTCACATATGCAAGATATTCACCATTTAGCAAAGTGTATTGTGCACAGACAAATCCATTTTGAACTTTTTGGTAGTAAAAAGATCCTGGGAAAGACTGCAAAATAAATATACTGATAATATATCTGCCCAGAAACATGAAATATTGCATTAACATCGACGCGAATGTATTGTGGATGATCTATCGTTTAAAACACGTTCTAAATAATTAAGTCTTAGTAACTTGCTTTCTCCTTTAAGCAGTGAATCTAAATTAAGTTCAGACGCACTTTTGTGTTCACTAAAATTTTTGTTATTTAAATCCAGTGAGTTTCCTCTCATGTATTTTTGACAGTTATATCAATGGTTAAAGTAAATACCTGCTCCTTCAAGTTTTACTTTCTTCTTTTGTTTTGTATTAATTTAGTTGAATCTATCTAAGCTGAACATAAAATTTTTACAGCTAGTTCTATAATTGTAACAGATTTTATATTCAGCTTAGATAAATTCATTTCAATTGAAGTTGTGATAGTGAGAAGAACAATGCATTTTGAGAATTTGGGTTTGTCAGGAAGGTTTACATTATAAAATTCTTTAATAACTAAATGATGGAAACAAGGTTGGACGTGTAAAGGGGCTTAGAGCAGCCAATGGGCAACTCGAACAGGTGTTGCATTCCGTAGGTCCAGTGTATACGCGTGCATCAGCGCCTGACACATCACATGACACACTGCGTGTTGCTGGGCCACGCTTACACGCGTTGATGCACTCGTTAATTATCAAGCTCAGCAGCAAACGATGGGCAACATGTAGAGGTGTGAATCACGCCCACACAGCATTAGCTAAGATTGTAAGTTCATGTGTGAAAAAGTAAATTAAATTTGGCCTTTGATTTTTGCACAAAGTGTAAAAAAATCAGTTTGTGTTCGGTTTTTTATCTTGAAAGTAAATTTTTTATCAGCTAATTTGGATTAAAAAACAGTCACTATCTATCAAACCAAAAAATTCATTGAAATCGGATGAAAGCTATATAAACAGATAAACATCAGACCATACACACATATATATTCACATACAATTTGGAAAATATAGATAGAGATAATATGATTTTACCTATTTAATATTATTCAAGTTTTTTATGAAAAACGTATATCTAACAATTTGGATTTAAAATCGGCACTGAACTATTATCTATCAAGCACAAAAATTAACGAAATCGGATGAAAACTGTGGAAACGCATAAACAACATCCTATTACACACACAAACAAAGCTTGCATACATGCACGCACATTTTGAGAATTATGGATATATATAACTAAATAGATAGAATGATAAAATAATTAACAGTCTGAGATAAATATATACATATATATATATATATATATATATATATATATATATATATATATATATATATATATATATATATAGAGAGAGAGAGAGAGAGATAGAGATAGAGATATTGATATATATATATATTTTTTTTTCTGCAATAATGAGACGCAGAAAGTTACACACACGTAGAGAAATATACACATGTTTGCGTGTGTGTATATATATATATATATATATATATATATATATATATATATATATATATATATATATGCATTGCTAGATAGATAGAAATAAAGACATATATATATAGATATATGTATGTATAGATAGATAGATAGATAGATAGATAGATAGCTCATGAGAAGTCTGATTTAGACATGCAAATTTTATTAATTTGAAAAAATATGCATTGATTTAATAAATACATTGCTATATATGGCATAGATTGATTCTTCAATAATCTCATATAGACAGCTTTCATTCGTTTTATATACGAAGCCGTTCTATAATTTCCACATACTTATTCTCTTTCCCGAATTTAATCATATGATGAAATCCCTTCCTATTCGGGATCTGAAATTTTGCACCAATCTTGTATGTGTATGCGTGTGTTTTGCGTATTGTAAACTTTGCTTTTTAAAGTTTTAAAATGAAATCTAAGTCTTATTTGTCTGATAAAGTGAAGATTTTATTATTTCCAGTGCTTGGAAAATAAACAAGAAGGCAGCAAGCTCGAAATAAATATTTAGAAGTTCATTGCGACTTTGTTAAGACCGAGTTGTTGATGCTATCTCATCAATCATTGTCTTGTATTTAGTCATTATTAAAAACATGTGTTTTTCAGGAGTTTAACATTTTAGATGTTATATCAGCGAGGAAATGTCGTAAACGGTAATATATTTGTTCTTATATCAAATGTCAAAATACTTATATTGATAAACAGGTCAGGTTTAAAATATATCTATTAAGAAAATCGAATAATATAGCTGACAGAATACGTGAAGAACTAATTTCATAAAAGCACACGTGGAACACTGTTTCAAGAAGAATCTTAACGCTTTCAGCAATACGATATATTTTATCCATAGCAATATTCTCAAATTTTTATATTTCATATTTTCTGGAACAGGCCAGGTTTAAAAATATATCCCTTGAGAAATACAGATGACAGAATACATGAAGAACTTTTTTCCTCTCTTCATTTCACAGGTGTATTCTTATTAGGCATTGGATAGTACCTGGTCAACAACGTCCTCACAACGTGGGAGGCTAAAAAGGAATATATCAAGCATTGATTAATTATGGATAGTTAAACATTCGTGAGCCAATCCAGAAGACCGTTGGTGAAGGGACATGTGGAACAGTTTCAACAAGAATCTTAACGCTTTCAGCATTACGATTTATTTTATCAATTGCAATGTTCTCAAATTTTTATCTTTAATATTTTATGGAATAAAAATTTAACACAACTCCAAACATAACAATCACACACACACACGCGCGCGCGCGCACACACACATGCACACACACACGCATATATATATATATATATATATATATATATATATATATATATATATATATATATATATATACTCACATATTTCTCTCGTAGGTATCACGACTATAGTTTGCATGAAAAACGCAACTCCAAATTGCTTTCTTCATGAATTCCAAGGAATGAACGCATCATCTTTGCGAACAACAATTTTCTAAAAATGAAACGTCATTATTATTTTTGATGCTATGCCTAAATATTGTTGAACGTTTGGTTTGTTTGTTTTACGTCATATCAACTTCAATGGGTTATTTAATGCCGACAATTTTTTTTTTTTTTTTTTTGCTGATAATATTTTGTTTTGTCAAAAATCTATTTCTGGTAATAATCTTTTTCTGTAAAAATTCTATTACTGTTAACATTTTCCTCTTAAAAAACGTATTGTTGGTAATGTATATCTTTTTGTCAAAAAATGTATTGCTGGAATGTTTGTTTTTCTAAAAGAAATGTATTACTGATAATTGTTTACAAAGTATTCCTGATATTAAAACCTATTTTTACACTTTCATAGCGCTTTGACCACAGTTTCGGGGTTAACTATTCGTCCATATCTGGAACCCCCACAGGTGCCACCGCCCCGGGTCAATGTGGACCTGTGAACACCAGCAATCAAGAGGGGGTTCCACGCTCCTCAAAACCTTCCGATCAGATGCCCCGCTGCTGGACGTATTTCATCGTCTTACCCAGGACGCGAATGTAGTTTATCGCCATACCCAGGACACCCCATTGGGTGGGCGTCACCCCTCTGCAGAAGTGCCGTCGGCGTATTCTACAGCCCCAGCCGACAGGGCAGATTGATGAACGTATACAACATATAACAAGTTTCTGTAATTTCCTACACAAAGAGAATCTGATATATAGGAATCATTTCTAAGCATACAACGTAATAATAATAATAATAATAATAATAATAATAATAATAATAATAATAATATAAAGGAGAGTTATAATAATAATTCGCATTCGTAGATAGCCCTTCTCACCCAGTGATTGGCACGAGGTGCTAAAAGAAAATTTTTATTTCTACATTCACGTTTCTGTATAATAGGTGTAAATATGAATAGAAATATTCCGCTCTGACAAATTCAGTGTAAGAAGTTACTTTGGTTCATACAAACAATTTTTTCACCATTTAAATCTCTCAAAACTTTATATAATAGACGTGGTTAGGTAGATGCATGTATGTTATTCTCGGATGGTCGGCGACTAAGCCGGCAGCCCCACTCTAATTCTCTGTATTCGCGGTGTATTTTGTTAGGAAACCTCTAGAATGAAAATTAAGTCCTACCAAAGGATGGAAGAAATATTGACAGGTCAACGGCCAGCTAACTAGAGATGGCACCTCAATAAAACACAGTGATAAAAGCAACGAAAAATCACATCAGCATCAATCCCATGAAAAAATCTTGGATTTTCAAAATCAAATTATAATTGATAACGACGTGAATTGGTTTTAAGTCTACTGGAATTAACTCCTCGGTTGTTAAGTAGGGACATTGTCACTTGATCGACATCCATTGACTGTTAACAAAATGGCGTAAAGGGAATCAAACAGCTTGAAATTTATTCCTCGAAGGTAAGGAACGCCATGAGGGAAAGATATCACTGAACCGCCATCCAGCGACTGTTCGCATGAAATAAAAATATTTCTCGGGACATGGAATATCAAAACAATGGGGCCAGTTCGAAAATATAAAACATGAACTGAACAGATTAATATTAAATATTAACAATGTTAATATTTTAGGCGTATGTGAAGCAAGTTCGGCAAACAATAGGTATTTTTTCAGTGACAAAGATATGATCATATATGCAGCCGGAGAGAAAATAAAAGAGAAGTAGGACTGATATTAGAAAAGAAAACACGATGAAATTAGTTCTTGGATACTATCAAATATCTGAAACAATTATTGTCGTTAAAATGAAACGAAAGCATTTCAACATTATAGGCACCTGAAATACAAAGTTTGAAGAAAGCGGAAAGAACGTTTGAAACATCAATTGCAAGAAGATAGGATGCATGGTTGTTAGGAAAAGGGGTAACCTAACATTCAAATTGCAAATTGAAGATGCCAAAATTAAACAATTTCAAAAGTTTAAATATTTGCGAAATGTTTTAACAGAGGACAGAAAGTGCAACAATAAAATCCGATACTGGGATAATGAATAATGTTTTCCAAAATGGAATTACGAAACAGAATATTATTATGAAACATAGATTTTTGTTAAGAAAAGAATACTGAAATATTATGTAACACCAGTCATCCTATATGGCAGTTAATGCTGGAAGATTTCTTCACAAATGAAGTAAAAACTTTACCCAACAGAAATGTGGTTCTACAGAAGGATAAGGACACCATGGACTGAAAATGTAAGCATCGACGAAGTTTTAGAGAAAATGTAAACAAAAAAGGGCAAGTATACATAATATCAGGATGTGGTACTTGAAATTTCAAAGCCACATGATGAAGAAGGAAGGCTTGGAAATTTTGATACTCGCAACAGGCATTGAAGGCAAAGGAAACAGTGGATAAGGAAGCATGACCTACATAAGAACCTTGAGTAAATAGATGGCGGAGCAAAACTTCGGAGAGATAAAAAAGAGAAAATTTATTGAGCTACAAAAGACAGGAAATTATGGAGAGCCATAATCGCCAGGGTTCTGAACGTACACAGCACATAGAAGAAGCAAAAGAAGATACACTGTAACCTGGATATAAGAGACCAGGATATAAGAGACCCGGATATAAGAGAAACCCGGATATAAGATAGATTTTCTCTGGTCCCAAATTAGAGCCATACTTACCTAAACAAAATAGATCAAACCCGGATATAAGAGAAATCGGATATAAGAGACTTCTTCTCAGGTCCCGACAACTCTCTTATATCCGGGTTACACTGTACAATGTAATAGTGAGATGTACACATATATGAAATTGCACATATATGTAAGTGTTCATGTTTGTGTGGTGTGTGTGTACGTATGCGTGTGTGTGCATTTGTTTTTATGCGTCAGTTTGTGTCTGTGTGTGAATATGCAGAGATTTGTCTCAAGACCAACAATTATTGCTGTTTTAATATAATTTCATTTATTTATTCTATGTCACCGGTAATTTTTCTGTTTTGGGGGAAATTTCATCATAGATTGTACAATGTCTTTTACTTTTACTAAGCCAATATGAAATAAAATGTATATTTTTAGACAGAAAGGATTCATTATAGATTTCGAATGTCGAAATTTCACGCGTTGGTAATTGTCATGCCGCTTTTTTTTTTCAAGTATCGTGACGTCTGGTGTCTGTCGATGCCATGACGGTATTCTTTCTTTCAAAGTAACCTATCACCAGGCGTCAGTTTGTGACAATGTCTCGTCTTTTTTATATATTATTAATCTTCTCATATATCTAGTGTGTTCGTTCTTAAATTGAATGAAATTTTAATAATGTTACTTTTTAATGGTTGAGACTGAGTTTATTCGTTGGTGTTTTACAATTTATTTGTCTTATTGATTGGATTTGTCGAATGGTTGCTTGTATTTTATTGCATTGTTTTGGCAGAAATATTTGACTCATCGACGCATGAAAACGCAATTTTCGAAAACTAACAAAAAAGACAATGGGAACATCGAGACACAGTCATAGAATCACAAATGGTTTTTAGGATACAGACGACAATTATTTCCACATTTTTTTTATTACATCCCGTGTATCTTCAAGACGTGGGCGACCATGGATCCCTACAAATCCATCTCATGTGTTGCTCAGAGTACCATTCTATTTTTGCTATCCATCCTGATCCTTCTTCTGCCAATCAGTTACAAAAGCTCGTTAGGTTTTATGCACCCTGCTTTCGATTGACTTTCTTGCCTTCAATATATCTTGCATTACATTTTCGAAACGATGTTTCCTCATTATGTATCCTAGAAAGATAAACTGCCTTTTTCTAATACTGCGTAAATGTCCTTTTTGTTTCTATTTTCCAAACATTTCGTTATTGCTCATATAGTCCATAGTATTCTCAGCATCCTTCTGTAGAACCACATTTCCCAGAATATAGCATAGATATGCGCTAAATTCATGAAGACAGACGTGGAATGCCGTTTCCAGTAGAAGCTAAACAGTTTTAGCATTGATAAAATGTATCAGCACTAACGCTATTACTTTTGACAATACAAGCTAATGTATGTATGAACGAAATTTTATATACGCCAACATCTTGACAATATACTTATATTCCGTTCTATTTATTATTTTTGATAAGCCTATTATAGTGATGTTGGTCCTTTTATTTGGTAACGATATTTGGCGCCATTCTATCAGATCTGATGAATGACTCTCAGCCAAAGAAGATTATTTCGCTTGAAGCCATTTTAATCATATTAAAAACCACTTATGTATAACTCATATTTTAGATGTCTATAAACGAACTGGAAGTCATGTGTGAGATCAATATGCAAGTCTAGATCTGACGAGACAACTAAGAAAATAACTAGTCCTTAGTTGATATTTTGTTTATTGGAAAATATCGTTGTTTCTCGTAATATATTCTACTGGCTAGAATAGATATTTTTTTTTTGTTATCTAGACTGACAGCGACTCAGGGTTAGACGCCTCGTCTCTTCTTGTAATTAATCCACATTTCTGGAGATTAGAGGCTGATCCATGCATTTCAAAAGGGCAGTAATACGAAAGTGAACACAACAGATTTAAACTGATTCCAGTTTCTGCAATGTTCTTAAGTATTTTTTGTTACGGATGCAGGGAAAAAGGAAACTTAATACTGTTCAATATGATATATGATATAATGGAGAGATATTCAATGCCTCTGGTAAGACTCGAAACCAGATGTTTCATCATAGAATGTGCCTTCTTGTCAATTCTCGCTCAAATGATCTCAAACTTTTAAAAACTGTGCAAAGACATCGTGAGATCTGACGTTGTCCTGATGGAAAATGATGCCTTGGACAGTTTCAGATGCATTTCATCAATGTCTGCATTTTGTTTGCTCATTTGAGAACAGTGCTTTTCTAAATTCACTCTCTGACCTCAGGGAAGATTATCGCAATAAGCAATAACTTCTTGTCTGATATATACAGCATGGCCTTCTTGAGATGCAGTCTTGTTTTGGGAGAGGTCACCAGTGGCACATTTCATTTTCTTTATGTCGTTTTACAACCTGGGGAAAATGTTATTAATAATTTATTTTCCACTTCGTTTGATCGTTCATTTAAAAAAAATAGGACGTTCTGTTGCGTTGAAACAGAAAATCGCAGATAAAAATGCGGTCAATTATTGGTTTCCTTAAATTGTGAAGAATCCAAATATAGGTAATGATTTACATGGCCAATGTTTTTAACACCTTCACAACGCTCATATCAGATATGTGGAATATCTCGGCGATATACAACATCGTGTGACTTGAATTATTTTTAATCAGTGTTTTGGTTCGGAAATAATTCACAACTGAATAATACAGGAATTTTCTACATCCAACAGATAAATATTTCCTTATCTGAAACATTCGAACTACTTAAGACCATTTTCCTCAACTACAACACTATCACCTTAAATGGGACCTATTTTCTGGTGTTTGTAGTGGATTGTTACCGCTGTAGACAAAGGGAGTCAAATAACGAAAACGTATATAGCTTTCGTCCATTTTCATGTCAACGAATGAACAACAGGAATTCAAAATATTCACATGAATCGGATAAAAAGGTGCACTGAATTGCCAATTTTCAGATGTGTCAGAAGGTTCAGTCACTTTTGAAACTAAACCCATCTTCAGAAGCGAACTATTACAACACTTTACTATGCTTTCAACACATTATATACAAGCACATATATGTACACACACACTCTCACACACACACACACACATATATATATATGAACAAATACACGCACACACACACATATGTATATATTCATACACGTTTCATTAAATAATATAGACAAGTGTATATATATATATATATATATATATATATATATATATATATATTAATTAGTACATATACGCGTACCTAAGGTTTAGGTGTGCGACTATAGTTTCGCTGGTTGGTGTCCTCAGTTCATCGGGCACACGAAGGTACTAATTAATGCTTGTCGTTGCTTTGTATAACCGCACTGAGCACTATTACGTTTACATCTCACGAATAAATTTAACGATTATTTATTTGCTTGCCTGCGTATGGACACCAGCACACTTTAACTCACCGGTTTCTGTTTGCCCGTTTTATTTATCCATTCTACATATATATATATATATATATATATATATATATATATATATATATATATATATATATATCAACAACAGCTCAATATTGTGAAACCAAACCAAGAATTAGCATCGACTGAACTTGACAGCTGAATGAAATAATGGAAAATAGGTCTTACAGTCATTGAAAAAGAATGGAAAAAATTCTTAAACTTTGAGAACATTTTGCAGCGAATGCCAAAACTTGTGCTGCAGTAATCAAGGATAAAAGATGATATTTTTACAAGACCAAAATTTAATAATATTTTTTCGTTTTTTTATAATAAAAGTTATAATATAATCATACCTTACTAGTTTGGAAATAATATCATATTTTTCTCTTATATAAAGTAGAAAGCAATTACTTTTTGGAGCTATTTCAGAATTATTACCCGTGCCCTCAAACTTTGAATACTTGTTCATATATATATATATATATATATATATATATATATATATATATATATATAGATAGATAGATAGAGCGATAGATAGAGAGGGAGAGAGAGAGAGAAAATAACAGTGGAATATGTACAAAATTCAACGTAACCTAGAACATAAGAACAAATTAATAGCACGCACAAATATTTTGAAAGTCACATCATTCATCAATCGAAATATATCCTCGGGCGCGAAACTACTTCATATAGTCGGCGTTATGTTGAATTTTCTATTTTTCACTCTAGTCAAGAGCTTTCTGCACAATTTTGTAGCTAATTAAGATCTGTAATGTTTTAAACATTCATTGAATTTTTTCCCCTTCTCTTAATCATTTCTAAGTACCCAAGAACATTGAATTATGTTTTTTTTTTCTACCCAAGAAAAGCAATAGTAATGTTGATGTTAACTGGGAAACACTTTTGGTGAAATTGTGAATATTGCAGATGTACATGAAGTCAGTTAAAATCTTTAAGTATTTTTCAAGTTTATTCGTGTTAATTTGGTAAACTGATATTTCTAAAAAATGATGAGAACTGTGAAAACGATAACGATGCTGCGAGATTTACCGTTAAAGGAAGCGAATGAGTAAAATGAAGAAAAATGCGAATTCAAAAGTTTGACTGATTAATTACTTTATGATTTATCAACATTTTATGGGTTACTTAAGGCCGAAATATATCTTTTTTAGAATTCTAAGTTCCTTTTTTTTTTGGCGTGTTAATATTTCATTTAGAAGTCCTTCTGTTTAACCCTTAGCTGTGGAGAATGATGGCTTCTTAAATTTCCGAAGAGTTTTTTCGTGTAAATGAATTTGTGCGAGTACCAAGATGAAGGACGTTATCATTACGAAAGAAAAAACTGTGATGAAGAAGTTTTGTGATTTCAACGTATACTCATTGCCACTTTTGTTATGTAAATACTTGTTGTCACTTTTGTAATGCGCGTTGAAATTGAGAATGTAATCGCACATACAACTATGATAAAGACAATGCTGGTGTCAGACGCCTTCGAATGACACTCACACTAATATTATTTGCTCAATAATACTCGCTCGAATAGTGATCCGAATAGAGAAAAAGTACAGTGAATAGAGTAGTGAATAGTGGTCAGTATATTAATAGAGGATAGAGTAGAAATTGTGATCCGAATAGTAATAGAGGATAGGATAGGAATAGCGATTCGAATAGTTATAGAGGATAGTCTAGAAAGGAAGAACAATGTAGACGTCACGCAACTTCATATATATGAATTTCCTCTGTGGTCACGTGGTCTAATTCAATAATGGGATCGCTTGTGTTTGCTCAATGTAGACCTCTGTTTACTATTAAGTGTCGGCAGCGACACTTTATTCCTATATAACAAGAAAAGAAAATTATGCAACGTGAAATGCAGCAACTTAGAAAAAAAAGAAAAAGGAATAAATGACTGAAGGGAAAGTGTAACAACGGAAGACTTGTGAAAACTGCTTGGCTGTGGACACAGAAATATATGGCTGATGAAAAGGATAATTGACGCTAGTAAAGAATAACATTGAATATCCAATGATGAATTGGGGACGCGACAAAACAATCTCCTGTCACATTGCAAAATTATTTGACAGCTAATGTTGATGGAAAATTGAAGACGAATAAGTTGTATTAATTGAAGCATATCAGCACGTCACCAGAGAATGAAGAAAAAAAGAATTATGATCAGAATATGAGAATAAAGTCATACCAAAATTATTGATCGTGTGTGGATACAGTTATAATACTCTAGAGAAATTAATTACTTGAATCTTTATTTCGTCCAGAGTGGTATATATTTGTAAATAAATTTTAAAATTCTCAGACTATCCGAGTAGATAAAGAGAAAAGATCCTTTGTGATTATGAAGCCAAAATCTTGCCTGAAACAGAAAATGTTATTTCCTTTTGAAAAGTTCATATTCTACGTCTTAAGATCTTCAGTTACAAAAGACGAATAAGTGTGGACGATGAAAAAGTAAAATCTCAATATACGAGGGTTGAAAGTTAGATTGATACTGATCACAATTAAAATTGATTTAGCGAGACAAAGTTCCACTATTTCATCACGTCTAAGTGTACCAAATCTGTATTTTAAATAACTGGAGCATATGTATCCGGATGGAAATATTTCAGGCAAACAGAGGACACATTAAATGCATGAGATCAGAAAGGACGGTCTTAATTCATAGCATTTGGTGGATCTGACAGAACGATATCGCAAAAGAGACACAGTTTTAAAGACTTGCTGTCACTCAGGATTAGCAAATTCAAACGGAAAACACAAGCAAGAAAGGGAGACTGGATTGAGCAATAGTAAACAAGAAGAACAGGTGGCAAATGACGGATTATTCTATTTCCACTGGAAGTAGAAAGAAAATGAGAAATACATTTCTCGATCTTGCCAGATAGCTTAAGAAATTGTGAAACATGCAGATGAAAATCGAGGCCGTTGTAAGTGTACTCATGAATAATGCGTTGAAGAGCCTCACCATTAGACTGGAGTAATTGGAAATTAGGCGAGGAGTTTATACTATTCAGACAACGGCATTATTGAAAGCCTGTAAGATAATGGAAAGTATTCTAGAGTACTAAGGAGATTGGTATTATTCAATCTCCCGGGAAGGTAGCAATTCCTACTGGTGTAAATCTCAATCTATAAAGTAATAATAACGTTAATAATAACGCATCGAATGAAGACGTTTGTAGCTGATAATTATGAATTAAGGAAAAATGGATTTGACAGGTTATCGATATGGATGAGCCAGAGGATTACAGGGAGAGTAAGAAGCAGATAGAGACAATGTGGAAATCCCAGGGCCTACAATGGAAATAAATGAAATATGAAATTTAGTATTGTGCCCGTAACAATAGAGAAACTTTCAACTGTGTCAACATTCTAGAATCAAGATTAAATGTCAGAAACACTAGAAATCTTGAATGTTTCCTGAGAACAGTGAGAGATCATTGAGAATACTTATTCTCACTCGGACTTCAGTGACAAGTAGCAAGAATCCTCTGAGATTATTCAAATGTATAAATACTACTACTATTACTACTACTACTACTACTACTACTACTACTACTAATAATAATAATAATAATAATAATAATAATAATAATAACAATGGATGAATTTAAACGTGCTACTAGATTAACATCTAGGTTCTACCCTTTTACAATTGAAAAAGATAAATTCAACCGACTCTTCTACTCAAGCATTTACTATGGAAGTCCCTTCCGTCTACTTGCTTTCCCGTTAAATACAATCTTCCAAAAATTCAATGCAATGTCAATCGCCATCATCTGTCTTCTTGAATGCCTTTGATCTTTTGTCTCCCTATATTCCGTATTATTCTCTCACTTTCTTTAATTCGCAGCTTACTAATAACATTCTCAACTTACTTGGTGTGAAATGATTAAAAAATGTAAGTGTTGATATTGAGAGCCAAATATTGAATTTAGAAATATTGTCTATATTTTTCCTAACATGATTAAAGATGTTCATGTTCACTTAAACTCTACTACCAACAAAAAAAACTAGTGGAAAAGACATAAATTGTTTAACCCATATCAAAACAGAAATTTTCTAAAGATTATTACGTTACACACAAATCTTTAATTGTTTTTCCTACTAAGAAATGTCCAAATAGGTCGCCTTTAAAACAGTTTTCTATCGTTTGATGAAATGCTGTTGGCGCCAGTGCAAAGTACGTAACTAAGCAAGCAAATAAGCAAATATATGCCAATATTCTTTAATATCGTCATGAGTACAATTTTACGAAAATACGCTTGTAATTGAGTCCTAATTTAAATGACATTTTTTATTGAAATCTTTGGATCAAATCACATTTGCCCGCACAGGGCAATGACACTAAATTTTCTACAACCAAAAATGTCATCGGCAAAATAAGCAGATATTTTAAAATGTCAACGGGTTTCAGTGGAAATGTTGGCATTATATCGAAATGTGAAATACTTGTTTTTCATGATACACTTACAAATCCTCCTTTTAATAAGTAAGAATAGATATAAAAATGGATACGATTTTACTTCATACACATGTCTACATTTAAGTCTATAAGAATTGCAGATGTGAACTTCGAGATAAATGACTGAGACATTTATATTAATTTGCTTACGCTATAATAACAATGATCCCCTTAATGGAACAGATTATATCAGTTTGTTGTAGATAGAAATATGTAATTTATACCGGATTTTTTATAATTCTGTAACTAATTCATATTCGTATTTTAATCAATACGAGATTGTTATTTTAATATTCATAATTAATACAGGATTTTACAGCGACCATGGGCGAGTCTTATATTCTGAAAATAGAGTAATTATATATATATATATATATATATATATATATATATATATATATATATATATATATATATATATATCATTTGATTTACACCAATCTATCGGTCTAAATTTGGCCGTTGCAGTTGTGTGGGTTAGATTTTCGCATCAGCTTCAGAGTAGGTTTTCGAGCCAACATAATAGTTGGTACCAAAAGTATGCCTGTCATGCCATTAAAATAATTATTACAACTCTGTTTCTCTCTTTCTCTATCTCACTCTCTCTCTCTCTCTCTCTCTCTCTCTCTCTCTCTCTCTCTCTCTAATTCTCTTGCTAGTGCGCGCAAACAAATCTGGTAAATGCTTGAATATCATATGATGAATTTCAAATACGTATTACCTTCAACGGAATAATTAGAGCAATGTACACTTCATGGCTTCAAGCATTCTCGTATTAGGAAATTCATTCATATACGAGATTAGTTTAAAACTATACAACTTTATTTTTCCCAGATAAAAGTAATACGTTTGCTGGGAGGTGACGCCATGCTTTCTGTGCGTGAGTTAAGATTTCTGCACCAGTAGGCTTCTTCGGTTCTCGGTTGTTACTCCTAGTGTAAAGATGTGTAGTGGGTGCTCGTTAGATTTTCGTTTTCACGCAAAATGACCGAATGCATCAAGCAAAGATATTGCATCGAGTTTTACCAAAATATTGGCGATACTTCAACAATCCAGAGGAACCAGCACCTCTTTAAAGAAAATATCATGGACAGAATTCCGGTCAAGTAGTGCTAGAGGCACTTCAAAAATAGCCGCACCTCAGTGGAGAGCGAAGAAGTTGCTCATGCAGAGTGAATAACCCTAGCATCAATACATTCCATTGTAAAGGGAAGTATTTGTGAATTCAGTGAGTTATGGTTAAATTGCTCCCCAAGTTGCTGGTAAGGCAGCGAAAGTAACCCGGCATATAAATTCCAACTTGAGGAAGATCCAAAAGTCAAACTAAGTTGTAAGAGTATGGATTCTACTGAACAAGTGGTGTTTTGTGCTTGAGAAGGAAATATCAGTGCGATATCCCTGCTCACCATATTGCGTGAAAACTAAACTCCGACGTACGTACACTACACATCTTTACTCTAGGTGTAATGGCTGTTGCTTGCGTGGCTTTATTTTTGTTGGAAAAGCCTTAAGTCGGATACTAATTGAAGCAACACTTAAATATTAGATTGTTCGCAAAAGGTTATCCAACTTTTATCCATGAATGAATATATTTAACTCATTTATATCAGTCAAAATGGGAATTCTTACAATTATTTTGTAAACGTTTAGACGCTGATAAAGTTTTGAAAGCAGTTTCTGTATCTACTCTGCAAAGGAATGTTTTTGGCATAAAAAATTATCAAGGTGCTTTAAAAATTGGTAAGCACTGGTTGGAGATCAGGGTAATGTGGTAGATGTAGCAGCGTACTATATCCACAGTCGGTGAGCATCTGCAGTGCCATCCAGTAAACATGTGACCGGGAATTATCATTGAGAATTCGACCTCCTCGATTAACCTGTGCCGGTTGCATTTTGCTTAACTTAAAGTGTATTTCATCCAATTACTTGCAGTAAAATTCGGCAGTGATGTTCTGGCTTGATTCCAGAAGTCTGTAATGGATAAAATCAATGGCGTACAATCAGTTAGTCAACATAACCTTGTGTTGTTGCGCATTCGGTTTTGTAAAGTGGGCAAGCCATTGAAACGATAGTTTAGGATTGTAATGCAGGATGCATTTCTCATATAAAAGTCACTATTCACTATTCAATTAGTAAATAGATCACTCAAAAGGGAACATTGATTAAGCCTTACAATAAACATCTCCGAAAATATCTCACTGAGTTCACACAAAAACTATTGATTGTCTTTCTTCTAATTTTTTTGATATGGTCCGATATATTTTTTTTAATACTGACACTGATAATCTTCGATATTTATCTGAAACTTTGACGTCGATTTTGCTCGACTAGTTTTTTTTTCAGATACTGATTTGAAGATGAACATCTCCTACCACCTTGATCTTCCGGAAAAACAACGGAACATCCGGAATCAGGAAGATGATGTCCGTTTACAAATGGATCCTTCATCCCATCGTCTGGTAATGCTGACAGAAATTTGAGTAACATTATGACCAAGCTTAATATTACGAAAAAAAAAAGTGGACCCATAGGTTCTGTGTGAACTCAGTGAAATGTGTTCGTAGGTGTAAGTTTTATGTTTTGTTCAATGCTCCCTTTGGAAAATTCGAATGATCTATTTGTTGATTGAATAGTTACTTAACTATGACAATCGTAAGCTGTCGTTTCAATGGCTTTCTCACGATGAACCAGTCAAACACTTTGCAAAACCGAACGTGCACCAACAGAATGTTACGGTAACTAACTGATTGTACGCCATTGATTTTATTCATTGCAGTCTTCTGGAATCTAGCCAGAACATCCCTGCCGAATTTTACAGCAAGTAATTGCAAGTAATTGCTTGAAATAAACTAGGTTAAATGAAAGCGACACTGGAAAATCGACGAGGTCGAATACTGATCAATGATAATGCCCAATGCCCAGCTTATTGTTTATGTTTAAGGTGAGGGATATATAATTATTTATAGTTAAATTCTGAAAGACATTGATACAAAAATGAACAAAGACGGCAGTTCAGTCATCGTTTATGTATAATATATTTTTTGCGTATCTATTAAAAATTTTTCTACACAGACAGCTTGCACCCTAGGATCACTAGTTTGTGGAACAGACTTCTGAGATTATTCTTTCTGGGTCATTATAATCTTCACCTCTTTGAATATAGGTTAAACTCCAATCGGTAATCAGTACTTGATTTCACTTTTGCGTAAATACAACACCCTCATTCCATAACAATCCTGATTAATAGCTCTTGGGACTTGCACATTTGGGCCTTGCATATTTGGGCATTTTGTAAAAACTTCCGAAATAAACAGCCGACATTGATTTACCAGCTTTTGCACGTGTGACGTTGCTATGAGTAGTTGCTTGATTGCAGTTTTTCATTTCTGTCACGTGTATCTGATTAATGTATTTTTCTTTTGCTGATCTACACACAAACATACACATAAGTATATGTGTATCTGTATCTGTGTGTGTGTGTGTGTTTGCGATATGCTGAAATTATTTTACAGCTTTATTAATGTAGCCATTGCTGTATCTGAATACGTGTAAAGACAAAGACAAGAGAAAATGTAACACGCCACAAAAAAAAAAAATAAATAAATGTAGACCCTTAACCATAAAACTGCAAATGTTAACAATTTGGCATGTATACGAAAACCTTTTCCTGGGGGTCATTTTATCGATGTGCTTAACCTAGTTCTTCATTGCTTAATATCGGCCTGCCCCGGAACAATAAGTTGAATGAGTGTAATCGCATCAGAGATCATCACATCGATCTATCAATTCTAGCGCGACATTTGGATGAATTTATATATTTTGTTTTGCATACATGCTTATACATATACATATAAAGAAAGAGAAGAAGTTAATACATTTTCCTTTTATCCAAATTAATACAGAGGGATTTAGACGAATGACGAGACATCAATTAACCTCAGTGGACCGAGCAATATAAATATCAAAATGGGGAAATACATATGTAGTCATTACGTCGGCAAGAAAATCTTTTGTAGACTCAATAGATAAGGAGGGGGGATGCTGCTGTGGCTGAATGTTTAATCAGTTCGTATCTTAAAGTATTTCGCAAATCTTTGATTCTAACTCAATACAAGAAAATTACAGCTTCGCACTCGATAAATGGTATGAGTATATTACAATGGGGCAATAGTTTGCAGGCTAATCCTGCAGAAATATATTACTGTACAGAGTACACCTTTCACTGAATTCTTCATATGTGTGCCGAACAATAAATAATAATAATAATAATAATAATAATAATAATAATAATAATAATAATAATAATAATAATAATAATAATAAAAACTGCAACAGCAACATTCAGTTATGAAGAAAATGATCCGAATATAATATTTTAGGAGAGTACGTAGGATACTAGAAAGCGAAGTAAATGAGGCCAATAAAATGAAGATTATCAACAACTTAGTTATGTCCATATTAACATACTGCTTAAACATTATTAGATGCGCGTTGTTTGACATTAAAAGATTGGACACCAATACCAGAAAAATGATTCGCTAAATGACGATGCACCACGTGAAATCACATGTTGTGAGGCTATAGGTACCAGGATCTTAATGAGGCCGAGGTTTCATCCAATTTGAACTAACTCTAAAAACAACACCAATCGGATTGTAAATCTACCTCACAAAAAAATCAGTGGCATTCTCCCACAAGTATTAAAACACCAAATCCACTCCACCAACAAAGACGTAACCCAGCCAAAATGGGTGGTTCTTGCAACTTTGCTTTTGTTTGGTAGAAATATGTGACTTTTTGAGGACGTTGTTTTAAACTACAATCCACTATTTTCCTGACACCAAAATGAACGCTCATTTTCAACGTTCTTCTTCTCGTTAAGTCGCTATCACCGCACCCAACCAGTGTTGCACGTGGAGATTTGTCCATTGTCTTATGGTTTTAAGGTCGTTAATCGTGCATGCATCTTCATACTTGGGGAAAACTAAAAGATATTCTATAGTTTATTACTACCTGAATTAGCAGTTGGAATCAACATCGATGACATATCCCCACTTCTGGATGTTGTCTCTACAGCGCCCAACAGCTGTTCGGATCTGATTTAGTCAGGACCAGAAGGGGCAGGCATCAAAGGTGACAGGAGGAGGGATTTTGTAGGGGTGAGAGAGAGCCTGTGTTTTCTGTTCTTAATATGACTGCACAACAGGTTCAGACGCTAACAAGAAGAGATGTTCTTGAGTGGGTCGGCTGAATGTAAAAAAAGAAAGAAAATACCCGTTATCTCAACGATATGACAACTTTGCGGAGTTCTGTAGATGAAAAATCCCGCACTAGTAAATTATAACATGGGAATGTTTTTTTCTTGCCTTAACAATATGAATAGAAGTTACAAAATATACCTTCTTCTCATCTTTTCATTGAAAGCCATGAATTAAAATCAGCTCATCCCCAAACTATTTTGGGTTGCCGCCTCCTTGCCTACTAAAATACAACCTTAACAACCACCTGAAAAGCATAGTCAACATTTGATTGGATTTTCTTTTGTGGTTGGTTGGTTCGTTGGGTTTAATGGCATATCAACCACTGTGGGTTATCTATGCCAAATCAAGTTTATATTATATATATATATATATATATATATATATATATATATATATATATATATATATATATATATATATGTGCCAAATATATGAATTTTAAATGCTTATTTTGTATGGAACATTTTTAGCAAGCAAGAGCTTATTTGCTTGCACACTGCAAAATAATCCTAGGTATTTTTGTTTAAGTCAAGAATTTCCATTTGATAAGGACAATTTATTTGCAAAATGGTAAAAGGTAGAATATGATGCTTATACATCAGTCTACATCTTTGATAAGAGATCAATTCTTTTTAGAAAATCCAATATATTTTTTGGTTCAGTTTTTGCAAATAATTTCTTCATGTTCTTCGTGTTATAGAATTTTCTACGGATATGTACTGTGGGTTATTTAATGCCAAATCCAGTTTATATGAATTTTAAATGCCTATATTGTATGGAATAAAAAATGTATAACTAGCAACATTATTGTTTAAAAAAAACGTATAGCTGACAACATTACTCTTTTACAAAAAACGTATAGCTGGCAACATTACTCTTTTACAAAAAACGTATAGCTGGCAACATTACTCTTTTATAAAAAAAACATATAGCTGGCAACATTACTCTTTTACAAAAACGTATAGCTGGCAACATTATTGTTTCAAAAACGTAGAGCTGGCAACATTATTTTTCTGAAAACATTATTTGAGACCTTGCTGTTGGATGTAGTTTACCGTCATACCCAGGACGCGGATGTAGTTTAACACCATACCCATGACGCGGATGTAGTTTACCGTCATACCCAGGACGTGAGTAAGACTTGGGAAACTAGGAGTTCACTATTTGCCCATAGCTGGGACCCTAACAGGTGCTACCACCCCGGGTCAAGGTGGACCTGGGAACACCAGCAATTAAGAAGTGGCTCCACGCTCCTCAAAACCTCCTGATCAGAGGCCTTGCTGTTGGATGCAGTTTAACGTCATACCCAGGACGATATGTACGAGATTTGTACATTATATTAGTATATGTTTTACAGTGTATTGTTTTCCACAGGAACATTTAGGAGTAAGTTCTTGCTTTAGTATGAAAGAGTGAGTCAGTCTTGTGTGCCCAATGCGTAGTCGGGCAATGGTGGTTTGTTCTTTTCTTGTTTTAAGATTCAGTTGCCTTTCCTTTAGATTTGTTTGTTTGTTTGTTTGTTTGGGTTTTATGGCATATTAACCACTGTGGGTTATTTAATGCTAAATCCAGTTTATATGAATTGTAAATGCCTATTTTGTATGGAATAAAAAATGTATAACTGGCAACATTATTGTTTCAAAAAAAAACGTATAGCTGGCAACATTACTCTTTTAAAAAAAACGTATAGCTAGCAACATTACTCTTTTACAAAAAAACGTATAGCTGGCAACATTACTGTTTAAAAAAACATAGAGCTGGCAACATTATTATTTAAAAAACTTAGAGCTGGCAACATTATTATTTCAAAAACGTAGAGCTGGCAACATTATTTTTCTGAAAACATTATGTGAGACCTTGCTGTTGGAGGTAGTTTATCGCCGTACCCAGGACGCGGATGTAGTTTAACATCATACCCAAGACGCGGATGTAGTTTACTGTCATACCCAGGACGTATTTTCTTTGTGCTAGTAATTCATGACAAATAAGTAACTTATTAGTTCCCAGAAAAATTGTTATATAAATAGGATACACTGTAATGTGAGGGCAAAAGTACACTTCAGGCAAATTTTGGGTGTATGGCGTGTGTTATGGTTCTGATGTTAAACTGTCAGCCTTTGGCTGCCGACTTTTTATGTCACCGCTCCTTGGTTTTTCCCAACTTCTTCAGGAGGTCCCTCTCACTTATGGAATCGCTGGTACCTTCCAGTATCTTCGTGGAATTAACTATCAATTTTCTTTTAATGTCAGACATTAAAAAGAAATGTATTTGCAACGTCACAAGCTAACGTTGCAATCACGTTGTCAGGAATCTAAAAAATACAGTTTTTTTTTCAGTCTCTATCTAACGTTGAAGAATCATCGCTGTAATGTTATTTTATTAGCGGGAAAGCTACACTGACGCTCAGCGATATGGATACTGTATGAAAATTGAATAGACTGACATATTTAACGGAGATATAAAGGAATATACGAAGCCTGCATCTATGATTGGATGAGTTGAGGGATACGACGGATTTAATCAATGTAAGTTGGTACTAATTTTCTGTTATTTTTTATCATAATATTTCGTCTGTGTTAGTACAGACACACAGTATATGTCGAAGAATATGTGCTCGATATGTTGTGACAAAACAAAAAACACGATAGGTGAATTAATTCGAACACATAAATGAATTGAAAATATCTAATAACAAAATTTACCAAACATATTTAGTTGTTGAAGGTGAATTAGAAGACTTGAAAATGAATGTCAGTTATTTTGGGCGGCAATTTTCGAAATATTCTTTCAAGATATTCGCATACGGTTTGTAAATTTGTATGTAAGTAAATTGACGTCACATAGCTTCTCTTACACTGACTGAACCATCGCCTCAGGAAGTATTCTAAGGCCATGACTTAGAGAAAGCGAATCAATAAAGGCGGTAAATTAGGAGCAACATATAAGACATGTGTAAGAAAGAAGAAATAATAGCTCAGACTATGAAAGTTTTAAAAGCTCACTAGGGTTTACTTGTGATACATATGTGAAGAATTATACATTAGAAGATTCGACATACTTCTTTACTATATTGCATTTTTTTACATGATCTTGATCTCCTTCATTCTAGAGTCGTATTATCTAGCATTCTAAAGTCTAATATCCAGAGAGACTTATACTAAGAGAAACTAAAAGCGAAAAGCCTATGCTTATGTTTATGCTTGTGAAGTACTTTCAACTGCTTTAAATTCATAGTTTTTCTGCGATCCGCAATTCTTTTCATTTGCATAACGGATATGAATGCTTTATTTATGTAAGGCATGTGATATATAGAGATTGTTCCAGTTGTAATCAACTATAACCAATATGCCATAGTAATTTTAAACTTTAACCAACCGGTTCTTAGAGTAAATGCAATATGACCAATAGGTTAGCACAGATTTCTGCTTGAAGAATTGTTCGAATTCTTTGATGTCCAAAAAAGAACTGGTGCATTTACTAAGCGCCATACAGTATTTCCAGTTAGCAATCACTTGACACGCAGAAGGACATAGTTGAAGAAAGTGAGAAAGCAATAACGATTGGCAAGAGTGTCAGAACCATAAGTCTAAAGACTGATTTTTTTTTCATATCTGACTTCATATCTGGCAACGGAACTAATAATAGATTTTCATATTTATATTCGGATTAATATCCCAAACTTTGTTGTCACCATCATTCACTTGAAAGAGAATGAGCAATATCTGTGCAATATTAAATAATAAAAAAATATCCCAAGACACGGCCCGTGGTACGACACAAAACTACCACCGCAGACTTAATAAATGGTCAAAAGAAACATGAAAAGGTCAGATCTCAGACAGTTTCAAATAGTTTGATTAAATGATGACATTAGTCTGAATATAAGTAATGTAAATCGAGATAGCGTTTTCACACAGTGTAAACAGGTGTTCGGGTTCTACAACATCTTTAAAAAATGAGAAACCACAGCTATCCAAAAAGGGGAGTTGAAACACAACGGAGCAACGGAGTGTTTAATATGTTTTTAAAATAAAAAAAAAAAAACGAATTTATTTTTGCGCTTCTGTTCGAAAGAAGAAGAGGCAATCGATATAAATCCTCCAAATAAAAACAAATTAAAAATTATGGAAAACGCCATGAATAAAAAAAACAAACAAAAAAATGCATTATTAATTAGATGGTATCTTGTTTGATTCGCTTTTAAGTCGGCATATTTACCTTTTGAAGGTAATTTAAAGTCAGAAAATATTTTCAGACTATAAGATATTTTTTGAGAGAGTAATGGTTTAAGGATAGTCATAACAGCTAACACATACATGGGGAAAGAGATGAATCCATAGCTTTAGCAAGAGTATTTACAGCTAAGTGAATCTAATAGACACAGCTCGGATTGGAACTCGTTCCTTCGATTAACAATTACAAGTCCTTATACATTACATCACCCGCACATCCAAGCTTACAACACCTGCTATTCATAAGCGGTAACCCATCTCAATACTGACCAGTTTCCACGTTGCTTACCTTCGGCGATCGTACGGGAACCGGTGTTTCAAAATGATGTCGCCCTAAGTCTAGAATTGATCGGATCAGCAACTCAAAAATTACCCGAAGGAGAATGAAATCTCAGTAGGTATGGCCAGATGGAATACTAACTAGAATGTTACGAAAAATAAAACTCCTAACAAGGAGGTATCGAACAATCCCAATCATTGATGTGGAAAATTGTTACTCGAATAGAATCTGATGAAATGTACCGAGATTTATAAGAAAAAGAACGAAAGCATCAAATGGAATTCTACATCCCTCACACATATCATTGAGATGGAGCGAGAAAAATGATGATATTTGTAAATAAACATAAAAAAACCCAGTGAAACCGTAGTCTAGATAATTTTTGCCTGAGCAAGATAACTTAACGTTAACGCGTCTAACATTTATGTTGGCTTTTAAATTAGGTAGTTTTCATTTCTCGAACTGGTTGTCACATGAATCCATTCATGCCTTTTACAATGGTATTAGCACGATGTCAACGACACAAAATCAAGAAGGATTTACACTGCCACGTCAAATAACTTTCCTGTACCTCGGATATAATGATTATACACAATGTACTAGCGATGGCATTGAGAGATTCAATATGGAAGGAATGTATCAAAATTGCTTTCTTAAAATACGATTCATAGAATATTACAAACATGGAAACCACTTTAAACCTTGTTTGAAGAGATAAAATGGTGAGAGACATGGCAAGAGGAAAGAACGCACATAGGATGAATGGGAATGGAAACACACCAGGGTTAAATTAAACATAAAAATGTTTCCGACATGTAGATATGAATAATCTGAAAATAGAATCAAAACAAAATATTTATTGAAGAGGAAAATTAAATACCACTTCAAAACATAAGACAAAAATTCATTAAAAGGAATACAACTTTAACAAAGAGAGAGAATCAAAAAGATTACACAAAGGATTGTATCAACAATTTGTTTCTCTTTACACGTTCGCAATAAGATCTGTATAAGACAAAGGAGCTCCTAGAAAATAAGAGACATTGCTTTTTGAATAAGGGGATTCAAACATTTTATTCCATGAAGCGAGGACAATTGGATTTGATGTATGTGAACAAAGAATATTTGCCTCAGGAGATTGTACCATGAAGAAGACAGAAAAAAAACTAATATAGATAAAAACAAAATAAGAAGAATTCAACTGAGAAAAATGAAGGTGAACGATTTGTCCGAAATGACTTACAGCATTGGAAATACGAGGTGCGGCAAGTTTGGGTGTGCAGGCGGATTAATGGACAACGGCGCGGAAAGGAAATCGGAGAGCCGGGTTCAGCCCCAGTCGAGGTCATTATATTCACTTACACACGTTAGGAAAGGTATAAATACATGTTTTCTTCCCCCAACTATGGGCTAATCAGCAGAAATTATATCAGTGAATATCATTATTATCTGCAAACATGATAGCATTCTAAAATATCTTATGGCGTTAAATAACTTGGAAATGGTAGATAAGCCGTAAAAAAAGTAATCAATCTTTCAAACATTTTCAAATGTGAGACCTGAACAGAAATGAACGTAAATTTGATATGATGATTCCACCTTCCCAACAGGTAGATTTTAAGTGATACGCACATTAACCTAGATAAGTATAAAAGAAGGTCAGTTGAATACATATATATATATATATATATATATATATATATATATATATATATATATATATATATATATATATATATATATATATATATATAATGCAATTTCGTTTCCGTGAATTTATTGCAC
>OZ010578.1:17123923-17148923 GCA_963932145.1 Acanthosepion lycidas | reverse complement strand
CATTTTAATGTGTGATACATTTATGTGTGGATGACTTCAGGATCAGATTTTGAGGATATTTAAAATAAAATTGGATACTGCGGCCAACACCTAGCAGCGACAGTTTTTTTCATGCTTGAAAAAATTTTCAGGACAAACACACACTCACACACACACACTCACACACACAGACACTCAACGCACATACATCCATATGTGTCTGTATGGCGCGCGTATATATATATATATATATATATATATATATATATATATTAATTGCGTATATGTTGGCAGAATATTTTCATTAAGAGATGTCTTATTGAATATTTTAGACAGGTTTTATCCATACATTTCCATTAGGATCTTTTTTTTAGTATCCTTATTTAAAGAAGAGATAAAATTACCACGTTGTAGAGTATGTAATCTTTCAGATGAACACAACAATTTTGTATTGGAAAAAATGATGAGAACAGCAATTCTTGTCTATGAAAAACCAAGTCACTGATGATGACATTGTGTTAACGTCGAAAGTACTAGAAATAAATGAATACGTATGAACTTGGTAATTTTCTCTGACTTTGATAAAGACAGCGAAATCTTTTCCGTGAATAGTAGATCCTATTGATAACAATTAGACAAAATATGTTGTAAATTATTAAATGAGATATGCTTTAATACATATATATGGGGGTGTTTGTGTTTGTGTATGTATGTATGTATTTATATATATATATATATATATATACATATATAAATATATATATATATATATATGTGTGTGTGTGTGTGTGTGTGTGTGTTTGTGTGTATTAAACATGTTTTATTCGACATTATTTGTTATCAGTATAAATATTATCTTTAGTGGGTACATATATTTAAGTTTCTCCCCCTTTTTATTTTATGAAATATTGAGATTAATAACAACCACAGGCACATAAATACTCTGAAATTACCTCCAGGAAAACATTTTAAGTTCGATTCATGGTGTTCACCCGATATACCACACGCCAGAATGTGTTGAGACGGCCAATGCAGCAAATACCGAAGCTCAAGTTATTTGTCACAGAAATGTAGCAGCGCGTTAGTTCAGAGGCATGATTGAATATTTGTGAACTTCTTAATTCCTCTCTCTGAGGGCAAATAGACGTGATCTATTAAAGATGCCAATGCATCAGTTCTCTTTTCTTCACTGGAGCAGATAGTTTATCAATAGTATTTTGTCTGTTATACATCTACATCGATATAAACTTAGGTGCATTTGAAAAACAAGTACAGGCCAAATGTATAGGTATTAAGACAGGATTAAATTTAAAAGTACAGAACTGATACCAGAATGAAAATAGAATCCTTAAAGAATGAGAAAGCATGTATATTTTACGTACTACGGCGTATTTTTCATTTCGACACATCTTTAGAAATTTGCTTTCAGCGGAACCCGTATATGAATCCTTCTTGAGATTTTAGCAATAATCTTTCATAAAACGATTTTTGGACAGATTTTGGAATCAATGATTTAACTTTGGCCTGCGTCAATGTAAGAACATAATATGAAGCATTAAATTATATTAAACTTGTAAAAATCACTATTTATATTTTTTCGCATTTAAACACATTTTTATTGTACTAAACAAATTTCAATTAAAAGCATAAACCCGCCGTTGTTGTTTAACCAAGAAAACATGTGATTTTTCTTAATCCATGTTCAGAACGACTGAATATAGCAAAAAGCTGTCTTTAATTATTTGTTATAAAATTAGCATTAAAATTTTTTAGACATCCTATTTTTTCACTTATTTTTATTTATTTTTTTTGAATTCCCTGCTGTAATTTAAGTGCTACTTTCATTAATTTTGAAACATCTCCATGTGTCCCTGTTTTATAAACGGATTTCGTTGTGTGTTTTCCTTATTTTTTCTTGACGCATCCTAGGAACAGAGGACAACTTGATTTGCAACCGATGATAACACAACTAAAACACTAATTAAGCGCTATTATCTTCTTGCAAACGTTTTAAGTACAAAAATGAAAATACGTTTTCACCTTGTGTAATTGACATTCCTAAAGGCTAATATTATTACAAATGTCTTTGATTTTGAAATTTGATTTTACAATTCGAAAATTGTAAGCTTCTTTGCAAATATTTTAAATATGCTTGTAAACAGTTTTTTTCTTAAAATATAATTAACATTTTATTTTTTAAAAAATAACAGCTTTCAATCTAATAAAATACACAGGAATGCAAATTATTCAATCATCCCTTCTTGCTATAACCACCAATATTAATCAAAAATGAGTGCAATGATTTTATATCTGTGTAATTAGGTGAATGTGTAGTGAATTTTAATCATAGAAAAATTTCTAGACAAACATTACTGAATGTCTTTAATGCTCTTTACTTCTCCGCGAATATCATTCTGTGGATGTTTTAATTATGAAGTTTTGTTCACCATCGTTGCAAAATATATTTAGATTCGACCTCAGGCAACGTTAATACAATTTACTAGAGAAGTTATGTTCGTTACAAAATATACGCTTTCATTCAATATTTCCATGCCATAGTGCATAGAACGTGACCCTTGGGTTCGAGGTGAATAACCCATAGCCTTTCTTCCCTGTTCTTTTGCTTAGAGCTAAGCGTTTAGATTAGGCATTTTTTTCATATTTAGCTGATTTATTTTATGTATTTATTTTATTGAATTTATTTATGTAATTTATTTTATTCGATTCTAGATTTGGAATTTTATTTTGAATAAATTAGATTTATGTCATGGAGTTTAATTCAGTTATTTCAGTTTTTATGTTCTTGTATAGTACAAAGAATAAGAAACTAAAATCACATAAGATTGAATAAAGTGCCAAATCAAAGTAATATTTGCTTGGAAGAGAAAATAGCATTAATCACTTTTCCGGACCAATATAAACTCCCAAATCAAAGATTTGACCTCATTCTGACATAAAAACAAATTCATATTACATAATCTGCCAAAACGACTAGATAATAAACCATGAACTAAATATAATTACCATAGGCTAGAATACCAAAATGTAAAACAGAATTGATGATTATTGAAAGTAAATGAAAAGAAAAGAATTATTATAAATCATCACAACATCTGGGCCTAAACAAAAGATTTGGGAAGATTTTTTTTTTTTATTCACTACTGGCCTCGATATTACACAATGAATAGTGACTTATATAGAGAGCCTACGTAAAGAGGTCTGGAAGATTCTGCAGATTGCTTCAGTCTTAAAACAATCACCATACGTATTCATTTATAATATATATACCACTATAATACATATACCCACTAAAGCTAATATTTATAGTAATAAGAACTAATGTCGAATAAAAAAATTTAATACACACGCACGCATATATATATATATATATATATATATATATATATATATATATATATATATATATATATATATATATATATATATATTTTAAGGGATATCTCAATGCATAATTTAAAAATATATTGTCTATTTACTTTTAATAGGATCCACTTGTATTCAGGGAAATGATTTTACTGTCCTTATTAAAGAGAGAGAAAAATACCATGTTCATACGTATTCATTTATAATCACATCCTCTCTAACTGCAAAAGATCTAGCACCAATATGTATTCCTCAGTAATATGTCTTTTTTATAGATAAAAATATTTAATTAAATGGTCTGTGTATAATAAACAGTACTAACAACATATACAACATATACCGCCCTGAATGTCCAAGAAATTTTCTTAGAAAATATAGATACTCCGACAGAAATAAAACCTGTATCCTATAAAGAACCGTCATATAGCCTGGTTCGATTCCTGTCGGAGGACGCATATATTTCTATGAAAATTTCTCGAACATTCAGGCCGGTAAATGTTTTTTTAATACTGTTTATTATAAAAATAGCATTTACTTAAATATTTGTATGTATAAAAATAATGTATAAACATAAATCACGCCTTATAAAATAATTGTTTGACTTTGTCCATTTCATAATTTATTACACAATAAGTATATCAAATTTATTACAGCAAATATCCACATAGGAGGACACACACAAACACGTATACATCAACCCGAGGCATATACCAGAAAAGACATTGTATTTGAATTTCTTTAACATAAACGTCATATAAAAACATTTACATCCAATGATTTTTTTCTTTTATTCCTTATTTAAAACCTAAAAGCGAGGCTAGTTAAAGTTAAACGATTCTTTTTGGAAACCTACATTTAAGTAAAATTTTTTTAATAATTCTCTGTAACTAAACATACACGTATTTTAAATATTACATTTAAATCTATACTAGTGCTTTTCTAAGTATATATATATATATATATATATATATATATATATATATATATATATATATATATATATATATATATATATATATATATTTCTTAAGGTAATGAAGGGTTTGATAATCCGTTTGAATAAATCCAAAGAGGAAGTAATCTAGCACTATGTTTTTCCTCAGAAAATATATTTTTTCAAGGTCATCAGTTACAGATTAATTTGGTTTCTTTTATTTTTAATAGATATTTTGAGGGATAGTTTTAGATTGATATGAGGTGACAGATGGTTTGGAAGACGGAGGACCATAGAATGAACTAAATTAGAAATGGAAGGTAGAGATAGAGTTGTATTTAAATAGGTACCTCCACGAAATCGATAAAAAAAGAGCATAGTTTGATGAAAAATACGCCAACCTTGCCGAAAAGAAAATTTTATCGTCTAAATGTTTACGTTATTATTAAGAGGAAAGACCAAATTTAAAAAAAAATATTCTTTACAATTTTTCCTTCTTTTTAGAACATTCTAAATTTTGATTAAATAAACCTTGTTTCTTTTTGTATCTGCGGAACTAGTAAATAGCATAGAAAATTTTTAGCACGTTTTTTTGGGCATGACACACATTGATTTGGAAAATCTTGCAAAAATGTGAATAATTGCTGGATGTTAATAAAACTTTCAGGCACTATTCACAGATGATTGAAATTATTATAAATAATTTCTTTTTATTAAAGTCATGGCAGAATTTTTTTTTTTAAATATTCATTTTCCCCCATAACTAATGTTATAAAAACGCAAGGAATTCGATCGCATCGAAAATAGTCATTACAATATTTAAAAGCACAAGGCTTTGAGGAATGCAAATCATGTTTTTTTTTGTTTATTTTTTGTTTTTTTTTGTTTTTAATTGGATCCCCTACCTGAAAATCAGCTCTGAATTGTATCATACAAAACTCAATAAAACAAATATATTATTTTATTTCAAATGCTTTTATTTGATTTTAGTTGTTTTTATGAATATGGACAATATTTTCTGAAAGCAAAAAATAAATTATTTGTTATTTCTTAATTATAATAGATTTTTACATTTAAGTTGTTAAAATATTATAAAATTAGTTAAAAGCCGCATCGTGTTTCATAAGACTCCTTATGAGATTTTTTTTAGCGCGTTGTAAATTGTATCATTTTGACTAATCACAAGATCTGCAGGAATTAAAACATGTGATTTTCTGTTTATAATTGGGCTGTAATTATAAAGTACGGAAGACCAACCAGAATACCATTTAGTTGCGTTATTTGAGTTAAGCATTGTTCTCCGCTATTAAGTGCTTTACTTTTGCGTAACACGTGTGGAGAAGTTAATTTGATTTTTCAATTTCAACTGAGAAGGTTACCTACAAGTATCAGTATCATCTTATGAAATTTATATGATCTTATTTTATTTTAATCTCAGTTATGACATTTTTCCATAAATGAAATATCATAATTAATATTACAATGAATGAAAATACAAATAACACAGTAAAATGTAATAAATGTACATAGAATTATAGTATTTCATGTATACTTCTGATAAAATTTCATAAGAAAATTAAGTAGATAACTTTCTTATGAAATGTGAAATTTAATGTCACTCTTAACAGTCTTGTTTTAATTTCTTTAGAATATATTTTCCATAAATAATCGTAAAGATAAAGGTGAAAGCTAAGTACAAAAAAAAATAGAGCGCTGATAGTTTTCCTTAGAAATAACGAGGTAAATAATTTATTCACTTAAATGTAAATTATTTCACTTTTCTCCTTCCGTAGAACATATTAGCTTCACGGAATCCGTTAATATGTCATTCATCACCTATCAAGTGACGCGAAAGTATATGACTTGCTTTGTTTTATTTTCAAATTACATCTTTTCGCCGCAAAAGCTAAGTTAAGCTTGGTTCAAAATATTTTAAATATACATTATAATTTCTGATTTTCTTAAAATAAGTTTTGAAAAAATGATAATTGATATTTAAAAGAATTTCAAAATGAGATGTCCAGCTTTTTGATAAAACGGAAAAAATGGTTAATTTTGCTGACTCCAAAAATAAAGAAAATTTTTAACGAAAATTTCGGACGTGCTAGGAACGACTAAAAATGTAAAAACTACACTAAATACTTTGATCTTTTTTCTTAATAATGACATAAACATTTAGACGACAAAATCTTATTTTCGTCATGTTTGGCGACTTTTTCCTCAATCTATACTCTTTTTTTAACGATCCGTGGAGGTACCTATATTTAAACGATCTTTAATGAGATAGGTTGGTTCGAGTGTACTCAGTCAACACGCCAAACAATTTGAAATAAGTTTTAAAATCAAATAAATAAGTTTTGGACAGGAAAAGGAAGGAAGAAAAAAGAAGACAAACTGTAAAGCAAGCGAGGGTAGCATGAAAAAAGAAATTATATAATTTATTAAATATAGGTCTTTGCATAATTGCATGATTGTATGATATCATTATATGTATGTAAATATACAAGAATATGTATATGCCTTAATTATTTTTAGGTTTTAATTTGATTTGCAGAATTTACCATTAGAATAATGTTACTAAACATATTTATCAAGTGACATGATTTTTATATTTTTATTTTTTTAGATTTTACTTTTTATATTTTATTTAATTTTGATGTGTGTTTTTCAAGTGTTACCACGATATGCCTGTATATAATCACTTACTCTTTTCTTCTTCTCCCCTCCCCTGTTTAACTCTTTCTTTCTTCTTCTCCCAGGAATAGCTCCAACATAATGGTTTGACAATAGCGGCAATTGTGTCTTCATGTATATGATGCGTTATCATTATGTGGAAGGTATTTCTGGTGCGGGTATTTCTTTCGCACTCTCTCTGAGTTTTGTTATAATTGCCATTGAATTAAGTGCTTTAACAAAAAAATGAATATACTCCTGAAGAAGATATAGTTATATCGGTTGGTGATATTCTTTATTCCATTGTTCATATATATATAAATAAATAAAAAAGGTTGCTTATTATTACGTCATTATTTTTGCACCAACCTTATAATTATATTGCTCTGTAATAAATACATTGAGCTCCTTTTGTGAATCAATTTTAATATATTATATTACTAACAGCCACCTGGATTATATACCAATGAACTTCTTACCTTTACTATTTCTCTCTCTCTCTCTCTCTCTCTCTATATATATATATATATATATATATATATATATATATATATATACATACATATATATATATATATATATATATATATATATATATATATATATATATATATATACTATGAAATTAATAAATTCCGACAATTATTTTAAGACATTTATTTTTGTTTATACATTCCTTTTATAGATACAAATATTTAAGTAAATGCTCTGTTTTATTAAACAGTATTAATAACATTTACCTGCCTGAATGTCCGAGAAATCTCCATAGAAAATATTTGTCATCCGACAAGAATCTAACCTGTATCCTATACGGAACCGTTATTCAGCCTGACGTGCCTTAATCGATTGAGCCACAAGGCAGCGTTTCGGTTAATACGGTCGATTTTACTGCTTTTAAACTACAATCTTCCATGAATCTCTAATGTACATTCATATCTGGTCAATGTGTATTCAAATGTAAATGAATAATGTCACACATTATGAAATGGACAAAGTCCGACAATTATTTTTTTTTTAAAAAAGGAATGTATAAACATTATTAATACTGTTTAATATAAACAGGCATTTACTTAAATATTTGTATCGATAAAAATAATGTATAAACATAAAACTGTCTTACTATATATATATATATATATATATATGTGTGTGTGTGTGTGTGTGTGTGTGTGTGTGTATGTATGTATGTATGTATCATATGTCCGTAGCAGTGTATCGATTTAGATGAATATGCATAAATATCTCTCCCGACTCAGTTGTTAAATATTTGGGATATGATAGACTGCGACAGAAGATCAAATAATTGGGCTCGTTATTGTGAAGTATTTTGTCTGCCAACACTTACTAAATAGTTTCTTAATTTCCATTTCAGCTTGATATTTGAAAGACATTGTTCTTTCTTTAGGCTGAGATCATCACCATAATATTCAAGGGTGGGAACAATTTAAATTCTTCTACATTCAATTTATAGCAATAAAAACACAGTCTTAGAAAGGATGAATTCGAAGAAAGTAGAGATAATATAAACAATGAAAACAATCGTAAATTATATTTACAGTTGCAAAGACCATAGATATTGATTCAGGAATGATCTCTGTTCATATTGTGACTGAAGAATTGTCGTTACTTTCAAGTGGGTGAACAAGTAGGCAAATGAAGTGTTCTCCTTAAAACACTGGAACCCGTTTGTGCTCCTCGAGTGACGAGTTCAATTAACAATGGAGGAAGAAACAAGATCGATATTTCCAAAGAAAATCAGACAGAAAGAAACCCTGTTAACCGTCGGTGTTTCAGTGAAAAGGCTAACTGCCTAAGTTGAAGTCGACAAAGATTTTCCTTTTGACTGCAGACGGGATCTCGTGATCATCAGATCATTACTGCTCGTTGACGGCACTGATAAAATGTCTAAGACCAGATCGGTGGGCGATATGCGTTATTTGTAGACAATGGACGAGAAAAGAAAGCAAATAGTGATGCGGTGTTTAGTGTGAAATGAGACATTGATTTGTAGTGGTTAAAGGGCATTATTATTATCGATTAATAATTATGCTTAATTAACATGGATTTCACTGAACCTTTATATATATATATATATATATATATATATATATATATATATATATATATATATATATAATTCATCGAGTCTAGAAGAAACCTCAACAGAAAGCAGATAGCACTGGACGGCCGTTTCGTCCAATATTTGGGACTCATCACCAGTGCGCATCCACTACCGAGAATTGAAACCCGGACAGTTCCATTGACAGGCAAACGTCATGCAACTGTATTAACAGGCCTCGGTGACAAGGGAAATAGTAGCGAACTAGACTTGATATTGCGCCGCTCATTCACAAATTCCGTGGTGGACATAGCGGGCACCGTCCTATAGGTAAGGGAACCTTGAATGAGTTCCACCACGGAATTTTTTGAATGAGCGGCGCAATATCTAGTCTAATTCGTTAACTCTTTGTCATCTTAAGTTCTGTCATCTTACTTATTATAAAACGCAGATTGTGTGTGTGTGTGTGTGTGTGTGTGTGTGTGTGTGTGTGTGCGTTTATATACCGGATCGCCAAAAATTGGAAAAACACATTTGTTTTTGCACGAAATCAATTTGAAAACATGATTAAGAGTCATCACGAGAATGAAAGGGGGACAACTCATATCGCGTTATAATTATTATAAAACCCAGGTTGTTTGTGTGTGTGTGTTCGTTTATATATGCGGATTTCCTGCATTTTCAACCGATTTCAACAAAACTTTTTTGTCAGGTAGTGTTTCTTATTGTCTTGCACACTTTTCTTTATTTTTACATTCACAATGCTTTAAAAATTCCATTTACAAACAATTGTTTATAATAAAATTATATTCAATCGGTAGACTCATAACAATTGAAAATAATGTTTTTGTTTGAGTTTGGGTTTGACCAATTTGTAAAAAAAAAAAAAATAATTAAGACATGCGTGTCCGTCCACCTTAAACAATAATCTTAGTAAATTTTATTTTTCAGTCTTTATGATGGTCGATACTTGATCTATCTCTTATTGTTACATCCCCAGGAAACGCGGGGCTCTACTGCGAATATATATATATATATATATATATATATATATATATATATATATATATATATATATATAAGAAGTAATAATGGTACTTTAAAGTGGCCTGTTTTTCTTTGAAATATTAGCTCTTGATTTACATTGAGCTGTCAGGATTACCCATATGGATTATCAAGTTCTTCATAACTTAATTATATATATATATATATATATATATATATATATATATATATATATATATATATATATATTAATGCCCTTATCTCAGTTTCTCTATTTGGCCCCATTTTTCTTTAAACCTTATAATTTTTTTGTTTCTTCTTTCCATATTATTTTTGTTTATTTTCATGTTTGTCTCCCTTTGCTTTCGTCTATATAAATTGGCTCCATTTAAAAAAAATATTCGGTATGAACAGATGAATATTTGTATATTCATGAGAAAAATTATAAGTGAATGGATTATTAAGGATCGTTAATATTTAACATTATAATATTGTTCTGTAACTTACATTAAGCTCTCTTTGGGTTAATGTCCTTAAATCGAATTATCCCTACTAATTATTAATTGGTATTATATATATATATATATATATATATATATATATATATATATATATATATATATTGATTAAAGACACCAGACAAGGTACCGCGATATTTTTTTTTTTTATTTAAAATTATCTATTTTTAAAAATACGAGAAATTATCTGTCTATCATTTTAATTCCGATATTATTAAACTTATTCTCTAAACTGCAGAACAAATTAACTATCAATCTGATAGGAAAAAACTTATTTAAATGTTACTAGTCAAAAATAGGATATCACCACACAATGCTGACTCATCGAAAATATAACTTGTTTGAAACTTGCTATGAAAAGCCATTTGATTCAGTAGAAGACTCAGCTCTCTAAAACTGATTTCCAAATTTTGGCATTAAGCATAAAAATTTGACAGAATACAGATATGACCATCCTCATTTTTTATCATTATCAGTCCCATAGAAGGAAGTGGCTGAAGGATTGCTGCGCAGATGAGCCCCTAAACAGATTTTTTACTATGTCTCTGTCGTGTGCCATAGTCTAAACGATTTAAGTAATCTTCCATTTAACCCCAAGATGTAGTCCTTCCAATTTCCATCTACCTGCATTTTGTTTGAGGTGAACCTTTCTAGAGTGGCAAGGGGGAAGCATTACTATTTCCACTTCCGCTGGCACACAAGCAAGAATGACACGGATAGAATAAAGATTAGATATTTAGTGAGACTATGGGATACAATTAAACTTAAATGTTTGCATCACGATTTGAAATTATCTTTCGAAATATGACGGGGGAAGAATTAGGAGTAAACCGGAATTGATATTCTTCAAACCGTCTTTAAATTGCTGCCACTTCCAATCAAACACAGGATGAATCACCGCGTATGATTGCTGAATCAAAATAGAAAAATAATACTTAAGGTTGTCTTAGAAGTAAACGGTAATGAAACAAATATAATATTCATTAATAAAGCTACTTCAAAAGTCATCTGAACAGAGGATGAATAACTGTAGGAAAAGCGGGAATATATCTACTTCGTGTAAGTGATAAAATTAAATAAAGCTAATTGGCATCTAATATAACGAAAATGAGCTTACCAAGATAATTGAAAGGTATATTTACGAAGCATGCAGGATACCAGCTATTACGCACAAGACCGAAGCAGTATTTAACCTAATCGCTAAAAATTGACTGTGGGCGGTAAGACAAAGTGGGCACTAAATTCGAGAGAAAACCCTAAAAGATATAAAGAGGTCAACAGGAATGAAAAATAGGCCAGAATAAGAGACAAAACAGAATTATTAATATATAAAAGTGGAAACTAATGGGATACATAGCAAGAAGAAAATATAACAGATAAAAGAAACATTTCACTCGACTGTTGCCCCATACGTAGAAAACAAAGTGAAACAGGGTATGATATGTTTGGTGTTATGAAAAGGAAGTGACGAGCGGAGTAACAACTGTCATAGAAGGAGTTGTGATTAAACGTCATGAAGCAGCGAGCGAACTCTGAATACACGAGCGTGCACGCGCGTATACACACACACACACACACACACACACACACACACACACACACACACACACATACATATATATATATATATATATATATATATATATATATATATATATATATATATATATATCTTGGCACACCGGCCTTCTTCGCAAGCTCCAGGGTTATGGTATTACGGGTCTATTGTTTGGCCTAATACAATCATTCCTGTCAAACCGTGAATTGAAGGTCGTTCTCAACGGATTATCTTCGAGTTCCTATCCCACGAACGCAGGTGTTCCTCAAGACTCCATCCTAGGCCCCACTCTATTCCTTATCTACATAACTGACCTTCCTGACGCCATAAATTCCCAAGTTGGCATGTACGCGAATGACAGCACAATTTGCTCCTGCCTCAAGAACAAATCTAGTGTCGCTGACATTACTAACCTAGCCGTGCGTCTCGAAAAGGACCTCCAATCGGTTGAGAACGTGGGGAGGAATTGGCTGGTCAACTTTAATGCCTCAAAAACAAAACTTCTCTCTATTAATCACCACAGAGATCCTTCTATTCCCACCATTAGAATGTCTGGAGCTCAACTTCTGGAGAGCAACTCTCTGCAGCTGAGCGGTCTCACGTTGACAGCTGACCTGAGATGGAACAAATACATTGAGTTAATTGCTTCGGCCACCACAAGAAAAGTTGGCTCCTTGTGCCACGCCAGAAAATGTTTCTCCCCGGAATCGATCCTTCAGATCTACAAATCAACAAATCGCTCTTGCATTGAGTATTGCTACAATATATGGTCTGGTGTCCCTTCTGTTTGCCTGAGGTTCTTGATAGGATCCAGAGGCGGATATGCAATGTAACTGGCCCTGTTCTGGCATCTCGTCTACAGTCGCTCTCTCACAGACGAGCACCTCACCTCTGTCATTTTTACAAATATTTTCATAGTAATTGTTCCGAGGGGCTGCATTCGCTGGTTCCCAGACTTCATGAATTCAAGCGCCCTACGAGGATGGCATCCCGCTCGTACCCTTTCAAGGTCGAAACTATTAAATGTATCCGTCTCTTCTACTCCAATAGCCTCATATCTTGCACCTCTCGCCCGTGGAACTCCTTTCCCTATTCCAGTTTCGCTTGGACCTACACATCTCCAGTTAACTTGATCTATCCACTATCCTTCTCCTCATCCTTTCCTCTATCACTCCTATCTGATCTTGCTCCAAATCTTCTGTAACCCCTTGCGTCCTAGTGGCTTCACGCCTTGCTTGTGTTGAAACGCTTAATATATATATATATATATATATATATATATATATATATATATATATATATATATATATATTATATGCGCCGTACTTTGTGGAAAGCGCTCAATATGAGTGATAGAGGTAACCTATTCTGTTGTATGGATATAAGTTTGTGACCCTGGGTTTCACGCTTTTGCGTTTATCAGACAATATGTCTTATATAAAAATGAAAAAATAAACCACTATTCTGATGATCACAAAAGTCTGAAACCCAAGGTTACAAACTCATATACATACAACTATATATATATGCAACTATATATATATGCGTGTGTGGGGGTGTGCATGCAATAAGTATTTGAATGTCTGTTCTCGTCTTTGTATCTATGTGTTTCTATCGATTGTGCACAGTTGAATCAGTAACGATTCTGTAAGTGAGTATTTGTATATCATCTATATCGATGCGAGTTTTGTGATTGCGCCTAATACCTCATATATATGTGTGTGTATGTGTGTGTATGTGTGTATGTGTGTGTATATGTGTTTGTGTGTGTTTGTGTGCGCGCGTGTGTACGTATGTTTGTGAATGTATCTATTCACTCTTGTCCATGACCGATTTGTGTGTGTGTGTGTGTGTGTGCGTGCACTTCTCTTTATGTACATGGACTCTTTTTGCCTGGTCCTATGTGTGCGTGCTTGGTTGTACGCTTGGTTGAACAACTAATGAAATACAGAACACGATGACTGAGCGCTAAATAAAAACATTAATCATTGCATATTCCATGTCCTCTGGGCCCTGAACGAAACCCGCTTTACAGCAAAAGCAATGAATTGTCGAGCTGTAAATCCTTCTCGTCATGAAAACCAAACATATTTTCCATGCGCTAATCGATAATCTCTTTTGTCTAATACCAAAATGGCGGGTCCTGTTTCTCAGATTTCCACGGATCAGTTGAAAGGATGCTTTTCCCCTGGCTGCATCGTGTTGGCTATCTCTTTTGTACATGTCAACAAAAAATAGTCATGTCGCCGAATCCTGGCATGTCTGAAATTACAGACAACTCTTAAATTATCTTAGTTTCTGGCTATCGTTATTTTTCTCCAGTTTTCAATTTACTTTGCACATGTCTTTTTTTTTCTTTCATGAGATGACAAACTTCTGGCGTTATTTTTAACCATTTTTGTTTCCAGTCAGTTTCAAAAATGAATCACTCATGGCCAAATTATTTTTTCTGTCCCGCAACGAGAGATGGTTCAATCTATATAAGCACAATCTGTCCCAGGATTTTTTCGGTATTCCACAATTGCAATTTATGGATGCGGCTACACTCTCACTGCACTATCGCTACTTCCATTGAAAGTTCTCGGACGAACCACACACACACACACACACACATATATATATATATATATATATATATATATATATATATATATATAGATATAGATATATATATATATATATATAGAGAGAGAGAGAGAGAGATATGGGGAAATATGTTCCACTGGAATATCTTCTTCCCGCGAACCAACGTCCTGTGGAACAGACTCCGAAGAGGATATTTCCCCGATCTACAATCTTAACATGTTCAAGTCTAATTTTTAACAGTTATCAGCCATTCTTATCCATATAAATTTCTCCTCAGAGTAACCCTCTACTTCGAGTGGCACCGTGCCTTGTACAGGATGAACTTTACTGTAAAAAAAAAAGTCCAGTAGAAAATGTATTTTTAATCACATCTAAATAAAGTTGATCTGGATGTTTACTTTTGCAGAGAATGATGAAGACAATATAGTTTATAAATATACGATATATTAAAGGTTCACTTATATTTATATAAAAGTATATATTTATGAGTAAGCAAATAAAAATTTTCTTTTTATTTCCCACATCCTTATCGATATATTTAACTTCAAATACATAGGCTATATCCATATTTTAATTTCTCTGAAGGCCTCTCTTTTATTTCCTAAACTGTCATTTTAGTTACATGAATTGTTGGAAACTGTACACAGATTCATAATTTATTCAGAAAATAAATATAAATCTCCCCCTTCAGGCGGCATCTTGTGTCGATATTATTAATAATAACGCTGTCCCAATGACGGATTTCTTTAAATAATGTGTTTGAACAAATTTGTAAATCAAAACGTATAATTTTACGTTGTATTTATAAAAAAAATGCATGTTGCAAACAATTTGAGTTCGACTGATAAAGGGCAAAGATGTTATTCATTTCATTTATTGTTTACTTGAATAAGAATCAGATATTCTATTCGGAAAATGGAGTTTCCGTCAGTCATATTATTGATGTACGGAAATAGATTAAAATCCAATGTATTTATTGTTAGCTTATGAGCAATTTGAAATTATGTAATTACTTAATATGATTATTATGAAGCTATTCTCTCCTTATACTCCCTCTCTCTGTGTTTATTATATCTATCATATCTATCTATCTATCTATCTTTTTATCTATCTATATATGAATTGTTTTATCTATCTATCTATCTATCTATCTATCTATCTATCTAAGTCTGCTCATATCTATACATCTGTCTTTGTTCTATCTATCTATCTATCTATCTATCTATCTATCTATCTATCTACGTAGAATTTTTTTTATCTTTTTATCTATCTATATATGAATTGTTTTATCTATCTATCTATCTATCTATCTATCTATCTATCTACGTAGAATTTTTTTTATCTTTTTATCTATCTATATATGAATTGTTTTATCTATCTATCTATCTATCTATCTATCTATCTATCTATCTATCTAAGCTTTTTTTTCTTTTTCTCCCCCGAATCGATACTTCAAATATACAAAACGACCATTCGCCCTTGCATGGAGTATAGCTGCCGTATATGGTCTGGGGCACCTTCTGTTTACCTCGGAGTTCTTGACAAGATCCAGAGACGGATATGTAATGTGATTGGCCCTGATCTGGCGTCTCGCCTGCAGCCACTATCTCACAGACGCACCGTCGCCTCTCTCTGTCTCTTCTACAAATACGTTCATGGTAATTGCTCTGATGAGCTGCTTTCACTGGTTCCCAGTCTCCATGAATTCAAGCGCCCTACGAGACTGGCATCCCGCTCTCATCCTTACACAGTAGAAACTTTAAAATGTAGCCGTCTCTTCTACTCCAATAGCTTCATACCTCGCACCTCTCGCCTGCGGAACACCCTTCCCAATTACTGTTTCCATGATAGCTATAATCTCCAACTATTCAAATGTAATGTCAATCGACATCTCCAGTTACCTTGATCTACACACTATCCTTCCCTTCATCCTTTCTTCTATCACTCCTATCTCCTCTTGCTCCAAATCTTCTGCAAACCCCCTGCATCCTAGTGGCTTCATGCCTTGCTCTTTTTATTTATCTTTGTAGTCATCTTTCTTTCTATCTAACTTTCTATTTTTGTATTCTTTCTATCTATCTCCGTCTGTCCGGAAATCAATCAATCTATCTATCTATCTATCTATCTATCTATCTATCTATCTATCTATCTATCTATCTATCTCATTGTCTTCATCTATCTATCTATCTATCTATCTATCTATTCTAAATTAAATCTCTTCCGTGCGTTATGAAACCGTGTATCATAATTATTTTGTAGGGTATCCAACATATAAAATCAACCCGTAATAGTTATGAACTTATCTTGGATAAAGGTTGCAAGATTTAAGTAACAAGTTTTAAATTGTATTACATTTAAATCCATATTTAAATTCATTTTAAAAATTGAATTTCGTCAGTTCTCCATAATTAGACGAGGTAATTCAGTTTATTTTTTTAAAAGTAGGTCCTAAATTCACAAGAGGAGGTCTTAATAGAGCAATTTCAGATGTAGTAGCAATATGCTTTAATTGTAACCCTCGATATTATTCCTTTCTGAGGTCATAAAACTTTGATCCCTGACCACCGCTTTACCGGTGGTAGAGAAAAATGACGTAATTCCCAGTCACAAGTTGAACAGTGGTAGAGAAAAATGATATAATTCCCATCACCAGTTTTAACTTGGGTAAAACATTTAAGCTATTTTTATATCTACTATGAAACATTAAATACTAATTATTTACAAATTTTGATTCAGGACCTCAGGCCGAATAGTTATAATTGGTCAAGAACACAGGGCTCAGAGGGTTAAACCGAGATGATTACACTCGAGCAAATCCGCCAAAGTTTTGAAGTGGTTACTTCAGAGGCAAGATCCAATATTGACAATTACCAGGAAAGCTCGATTTTTAACCAGACGTCATAGTTATTGTCTGCCCAGATGTTATAAAACCACTTCTGGAATCTATGATACGTCCAGTTGCTACACATTGCAGTGATACTGTGTGTTTTTCAAAATATTATGTGTATATCGAATGGCTTTTTGCAAGCCAGTGCATATGCAGAATAGGAAGTGCTAACAGAAGTGAAATTAATGAGTAGACAATGGGTAAAATATATCCGGATTGAGAGGAAAATGATCTAAAATAATGGAAGCAAACTTGTTGTGAAATAAAGAAAAATACTCGATATAGTCGTAGAGATTTAATTTGAAACGCATTGCTACATAGACGTATCAAAACAACCATCATCTTAAATATATATATATATATATATGTGTGTGTGTGTGTGTGTGTATGTGTGTGTGTGTGTAAAAATATGTAGAAAATAGGAAAGAACTCGTTATGTAAATAATCCAATGTTCTTTAGTATTTTTGTTATTGTTTGTAAAAAATAGTACTTTAATTCAATTTAATTCAAATAATTATATTGAAGTTTTCGGCTCTTGATTTGAAACATGAGAACTCTTATGTAGCGTTGTAATCATATTTTTAAATAAATAATTATATATATATATATATATATATATATATATATATATATATATATATAATCCTAGTGAGTCAGAAATATATATAATCCTAGTGAGCCTAGTAAGCTGAAGATCCATTTAGGTGTAACCTAGGTAGATAGTTTCTGGCTCACTAGGATTTTCATACTCTGCTCTACTTAGTGTATAGAGCACTTTACATTTTTTCTTAATTTAATTGCGTTTTTGTTTTTACTTTAGAAAAGAAATTACGACACTGGTGGATTTGATTTTTTTTAGTCTTTCTTTTTTTCATTTCTTCCCAGATACCAATATTTTAATATATTTTTCTTTTCAAATATTGTAATATCGAGTTTTTCTTTTTGCACCACTAGAATGTAGATATTAAAATTATATATATATATATATATATATATATATATATATATATATATATATATATATATGTATGTATGTATGTATGTATGTATTTCACACCAAACAGGGTAATAATACAACTACTAGGACACGAAGTGATACTGTGAATGAAATAGCATGAGAAGATTTTAGTGTAGAGTAAGTTCAGGAAGTGTGAACATATCCACACACACACACACACACACACACACATATATATATATATATATATATATATATATATATATATATATATATATATATATATGTAAGGAGAAAATATAAGTAACATATGAGGAAGACATCAAGAGATGGTAAAACGATAAATGAAAGAATAACGAACAATGAAAATGGAAGAAAGAAACAGACAGACAGGGAATTGTTACGGCAAAAATATCTGGATGAACTTCAGAATGTGCTGAATAATGAATAAGGAACAGAAATCTAAATAAAAAAATAGATAATGAAAAAAAATCTAATTAAACTTGCAGACAAGAGGAACCATTGTCCATCCATCTTGAAAACGGCAAGGAGACACATACAGAAATAAAACACTTGGTAAAAAAATGATACTTCTAAAAAAATTGCTAAGAAAATATTAATATGTCTATTTGCTGTTAAGTTTATTATTTTCTTTGGTAATATTTACCGAGATGAAATGTGTTTGCTTTGACTGCGTCTCAGACAGGCTTGTCTCCCTTGGTGAAAAAAAATTTGAACACTTAAAAACGACGACTAGAAATAAGATTAATATAACTCTGACGCTAAAAATAATATATTTGTATCAGAGTGAAATATGGAAAGAGCGATTTCATTTCGAATGCTTCATCTCTGTGTAATATAATACCTATTTACAAAAGAGAATAATGTTTAGGAATGAATATCAAAATAATAAAAAAAATAAAATATACAAAATTTATATTCATTATTTTTATGTCAATCCTATGATTTTGAGCGCCTCACTGATAAATGTGTTGAAAACACTTATCGCACATTTCTACTCTATCTAAAACATCGAATGCCTTCCAGTTGTGTAGTTTTTGGTTATTATGTTAATATGAATAATAGAAACACTGTTCACTGACCTAAATATTCTGGAAAAGGAAGCCTTGAGTTCGATTCTCTAAAATGTTCTAGAAATTCTCTAAAAACTAGAATCAAGATTATTAGAAAGGCGTAATGAATATGACTTTAACAGTCTGTCTAAGAACATACCTGTCCCTAGTGTATTGTTTTATTATCAAGGATTATTGATATTTTTAAGAACCTCATATCCTTTCAGGGTGAAGTCTAGCAAATATCCTCACACTTTTCATTGTTATGGCATATTTGGAAAGGATAGGGGTTGCTCATCCCCTTCGCCAGAGATATGCATCAAATAATTTCATCCGGCATTTCGACAATTTAAAAAGAAACAACAAAAAAACAGAATATATGGTTTTCAACAAAAGGAACAGAATCATCCAAGTTACAATTTGAAGATGCGATAATCAGGCCAGTACAAAAATAAAAATACCTGGGCAGAGTTTTCACAGAGCAGGGAAAATGCAACGCTGAAATCCGAAGTCAGGTTAGATAGCTAAAGATGCCCTCAAAAACAGGCACATCTCGTTAGAAACAAACAAAGGAGTAATAAGCTGTTAAGTAATATATTTCCTCATATATGTCAATGAATACTGGATCAATGTCACAGAGAGATGGTTGTAAAGATAGATAGATAGACAGACGATAGTTTGATAGATAATGAGCAAACTTAAATAGGTATGTAATAAACAAACAGAAATATATATATATATATATATATATATATATATATATATATATATATATATATATATATATATATATATATATATATATATTGAGTTCTACCTGGATTCTATCCTCTTGGAATTTTTTTATTAAAAAAATATAGATGTATGTGTATGCATGTATGTATATATATTTATATATTTTGCATTTGTATGTGTATATTTACCACTAATATTATCTATCTATCTATCTATCTATCTATCTATATATATATATATATATATATATATATATATATATATATATACCGCTCCAATTTGTATCTAGCACGTTTAAAAAAAGAGTAAATGCTAAAGAACTGTACATTCTTAATCTATCTCTTCTTTCTCTTTATTTGTATATATATATATATATATATATATATATATATATATATATATATATATATATAGAGAGAGAGAGAGAGATAGATAGATAGATAGATAGATAGATAGATAGATAGATAATGAGCAGCCTCAAATAGCTCGTTCGCTATACAGATAGATAGATTCAACCTCTAATTACATTTACATCCTGCTTCCCAAAAACGTTATGATTAGACCCACACTAAATTTGTCATTGAAATATAATACTGACAATTAGTTTGCAGTCTTGATTACACTGTCCACAAGACCTCTAACTATAAATTTTCTATGTGTGATATTGAGAACATTTCCCCTGTATAGCAAATAGACTTGTAACTGAGAAAGTATATTAACTGTAGGGTCGAAAATATAATGGTAAGCATCACGTAAAACTTCGCCTACAAGCAGTCTGAGATTTCATTCTCTTGTTTCTCTCCCTTTACACTGCAGCCATTTTATTTGACAGCATCGCGTTGCAAGCAGCTGTCCCATTTCTGGTTTAGAGACACATTTGGTTACTCTAAGATTTTCACTTGTGTTTGAATACCATGCTATTGGGTTATTTATAAAAATAAAAGGCTAACACCTGTCTGATAACAATGAATTAATTTTGATTTTCAGAAGTAGCAATGGATAGATATAATTACAGAACCCACCTGAATGATAAATATATATGTAGTAACAACTCGGAGGTGTTATAAATCATAACTTGAATTGGAAGGGACGGCTAGACTGCTGGGTCATAGCATCTAAGGGAGGGAGAGTTCTTCTTTTAAGGGAGATAATCTTCATCAAGAGAGGTCATTCCTGTTGGTCTATACCACGTTTTATGTGCAATAATTTATGCTGAAGTTATATACAGTAATTAACAACAATATTAAGGCCATATATATATATATATATATATATATATATATATATATATATATATATATATATATATATATATATATATATATACTTCTATCAATAATCCGCATATCCGACAAATCATTTCAAATACTTTATGTTAATATTAAATAAACAATTCACAAACATTTGCCAGAATACTGTAAAGGAAACATTATTATTGCTGTAAATGTTTGTCTGCGCATTGGTGTGATACTCACATTATTCAGAATAACTATCACCATTTATATAAGCAAAGTCAGCAACAACAAGTCATTATTTCGCAGAGATTTTATGATAGAAAAGAAACAGATACTTTAACTCGTACTATCGTGGCACAAACATCCGATGAATTTAATCAAGTTGAAGGAATGTCTACTCAGTATCCGTCACCCGGTTTTATACGGAGCTGCATACCTTCTGGTTCGACACTGAGTTCTTATTAGCCGATGTCCAACACATGAGGACTCAGAATTGTGCATGAAAATAACGGTAATTAAAACATTATCAATGAAAGAAGCCCAACAAAGAAAATGAGGCTCATGTTTCCTTCCACATTATCCACGTAAAAGACACACATTTGTTTGAAAACGATGAAGGAAACGTCAGACTATTCGAAATAATTACATTACCGGAAAACTGGGATCAAAAGGTAGTTTCCGGAATATTAACGACCTGAGAATTATTGAAAATTGATTGATAACTTTGATGAGAAAAGTTTTCGATGATCGTTGATGGGATCTTTCAGACTGACTATTTGCGCAGGAGTAATGTTTAGCGAGAATAGATTGAAAAAGATATCGGTGAATTCGCCAAATGACTTTCGCCAACCAACTTCCAATACCTCAATCGGAAGTGGAAGCAAACTTTTCACGTTGAAAAACCTGTCATGTAAATGGCGGCAGGTTACAGAGACAGAAACTGTCCAAATGTTCTGTAATACCGAGTTCTTTCGGTTATACTTTTCGCCATTACCAAGAATCATTTTAGTTTTACGTTTTAACTGGGTGCACTGGTTGTGTGTATGTTTCTAGAGTTATAGGAATGCGTTATTCTTTGAACAGAGCACATTGTAGCCGTGTTTCTAGTGTTTCTATTAAGTGTTGGCTTTTTACTTTTTTATTATTTAGTCTTCCATTATTTTTATCTTTTTTTTTACATGTGGACGAGGTTATTATGTTTGTATTTTCTACTAGTATGTTTCGGATAGGGTTTGCTAAGTTAGTGGGTGTGTATAAATGAGTCTTGATAGAGCTGCGGTTAGATAGGTGTAAAGTGAAGCGTTTCGACAGGCATGTAGTAGTATGACCTATGTAATTATTTATGAGTTCGGTTTGATCTGGAACCCCTTTTCCTAATGGGGATTTGGACTAGTAGGTAATGTTCCTTTTTTGTAATTTTGCTTTCGCGGGTGTGTTGTTAAAGTTGAGAATAAGTTTAGCTGTTTTACATGTTATGTAGTAGATAATTAATTTAGTTCGATTCAATTCGGGAAATGTATTTATGATATTTCTATGTGAAGATTCATCTTATTTTACTTGATGCGTATTTGTCTTTTGTAGAAAATATTTATGTTATTTCTGTCTGTGTGTCCAGTATCGCTATTATTTACATTGGAAAGAAATACTCTATTCTGATGGTCGATGAGGTTGTTAGGAAAACCATTGTTAACTAATGTCTGTTTGCATTGTTGACTTCTTTAAAGAAGAGTAGACGAGAATTCTCGGGTGCTCTCTTCAGGGAGATGTTTTATCACTGCCATTTTGTACCTGAGTGGACATTCACGCTTAAAATTAAGGTAGCTAGTGTTTTATCCAATGATTTTTTTACTTTTTTTTTTAAAATGCGGTCGTAAATCTTGTGTTATTGTTGTCTAACTTGTGTTATTGTTGTCTAAATCAACACCCATTTTTAATGGGTGTTTATTTTTTGACTAAATTCGTAAGTAAAATTAAGGACAGAGTTGTTTTTTTGTTTTTTTTTTTCAAATATGTTCTTGAGGGATCTATTTCTTTTGTGTTTTTCGCTAAAATATAAATATCGTCTACGTAGCGGACATATATTTTAGGTTTACAGACCTTTTGAAATATCATGTTTTCGACATTGGACATGTGACATTTGGAGAAGCACGGGCCGGGCAGATTTCCCAAACTAACACCATTAGTTCGGGTGTAGATATTACCATTATATGGTCGTAGAAGGGTACTTTGGGCGTGCATTCATATAACAATATTTTAGGATATTGGGTTTGATGGATAAAGGTCCGATGGAAGCATTTGTACACACGGAGTTAAGAATCATGTCAGTGGTTGGTCGAGGGGGACCTTTGTGGATAATTTTTCAAAGTTGGATGACGGTAAGATACCTTAGATTGGTTTTGTACTTTTTCGAATTTGGAGGAATTCGTGGATGGATGTGATGTTGTAGTTAGTGGGCAGAAATGGGAAATGATGACATTAAGGAATTTTTATGGCTCATACATAGGGGTTGGGTGTGTGTGTGTTTTATATTTCCATATAAGTATCCAGGTTGGTAGTCTCCGATTATTTTTTTAGAGCTTCAGCGTTATTCGATGATATGAGTTATTTACGGATATTTTTAGGATCTTTATGGGGTTTCTGTTTTATTTGATGAATTTAATTCGGTCAGCGATGATGTTTTTGTAATCTTTTATGTTAATCGCCTTTATCGAATATTAAATATGTATTAGCTTTTCTGGCTCGTACGAGATTAATTCAAAGAATTATATGTTCATTCGTCATAACATATCATTAGGTTTGTCACATTGCATTCTGCTTATGGTACGATTGTTTTCAAGTAATCGAAATTTGAACGTGATTGCACCAGCTTTCTTGCTGCTGTTACAGTGTAAACATGGCCGCTCCATTAGCAGTGTGTGACTAAGATCAACAAATACACATGACACTGGGGCTGAAATTCATCGTACGCTTGTAACATAATACAGTGAAAGTGTACTCATACACACTTCTACTGCGTAGAAATGTGGATGAGTCGAGCGAGAATGTTAAAAGTAGCAGGCCAAATGTGACCCACGCGAAGTATTGGAGGTTGACGGTCATTCTGCCTGTCAATCGCCACCAATGATGGGAAAATTTCAACAATCTTAGGAGATGGTAATAGCGAAACGACAAGTTATCATGAATGTGGTAACATGTTCTCTGTCGTCTCGGATCACTGCTCTTTGTTCCTCTTCGGTGTGTGTGTGTGTGCGCACGGGCGTGTGTGTAATGCAGAGTTAATTAATAAAGTTAAAGGTTGGCCACTAGTATTCGCCGATAACCGTCTATTAGGGCGGCTTGCTCAGTGTATCTGTTTGTTCAACACACACAGAGCCCGCGTAGGTTTCATACTGCAACTATGCTGAGGAAACAATAT
>OZ010578.1:17071423-17118923 GCA_963932145.1 Acanthosepion lycidas | reverse complement strand
GAAGCATCGGTTCGCCTTTTTAAATCTGAACCAAAAATTTAAAACAAACAAGGGAACATTATCGTTCTTACCCCCCAAGATGATGAAGCAGGCATCGTCTTTTGGGAGGTGATGGCGTCTGTGTTTGGGGATTCTGAAGGGTTAATTATGGTAGACTACTTGGAAAAGGGAAAAATATTAATCGACAATGCTACACATCAGAATTAAGACAACTGAAAGAATCAATCAAGTCCAAACGCAGGTTGAAGCTGACGGGATATTGGCTCTTTCGCTAAGGTAACGCTCACGTTCACACTGCTCAGTTTGCAGCAAATGAATCAGCCATCTGTGTATTTGGATTGCAACATCATCACACTTCTTCACCAGACTTAAGTCCATCTGACTTCTTCCTAGTTTCCTGACCACAAATCCCATCTGCGTGGTTGCCATTTTGGAAACAATGATGACATAATATGTGTTGTGGAGGAGTTTTAGGTGGACTAAGACGCCTTTTAAAATTTTCCTGATGGAATAACAATTCTTAACTATCGTTGGACCAAGTAAATGTATGTCAAAAGGGGGTATATTGAAAAATAGTTAAAAGCAGTTTTTTTTTTCTCCAACACTTTTTGGTGAGGTTTAGAACTTTATGAATGATCCTCATAAATGTGTGTGTGAATATATGTGTAGTTTTCTTCAGCTCACTTCGTTCTGTTGTCCCTTCAGCTCTACATATCCTGTACTCTTTGTTCAAAGCGTTTTTCAGAATCTGAAAAAAGAACACTATAAAACTGGCATATAAACTAAATATTTGTTAAATAGTAAGACCTTTTGAGATACGCATTATAAGAATTGTTCAAAATGAACGTCATAAAATATAAAAACTAATTTGATTGAGTGTGTATTTTTGAGATATCTGATTGGATTTTACTGTCATATCAAAAGTAGAAATAATAAATGTTGTAAATTTACTCCCGGCTTTGCATGCGTCCTAACGTAGAAATAAATGATATCTTTCAATTCGGATTAATACTTTCTTCGATCAGTTTTTATTCGTTAATTGAATCCATTTGCAAAAGACGTTTATGGAGTTTTCTCTTCTGTTATAATTTAATTTGGACAATTGTTTTTTTTGTTTTTTTTTTTTTGTTTTTTATTTCTATGTAATTTTTTTTATCTTTCCTCTGATCCGGCATTGTCTTTCGTTTTCTATTTCATTTATTTGCCTCATTCTTTTTCGATAGTCATGAGCATTTCCTTATTTGTCATTCTCTAAATATTTGTCCTTCCAATTCTTATTCTGTCGGTGATCTTCATTCAAATTTCTTACAATCATAATTTCATTACAGATTTGTTTCATTTATTTTCAATTCATTGTGGCACATTTTAGGTGTACTTTTTCATTCGCCAGTCTGAATTATTTTCTTTCTCATTCCTTTCTCTCTCTCCCTCTCTCTTCCTCTAGCTCTCTCTCGATTTCTCTTACACTCTTTCTCTCTCTCGCTCTCTCTTACACTCTTACTCTCTCTTACTCTCTCTTTCTCTCTCTCTCGCTTTCTCCCGCTCTATCTCTCTCGCTCTATCTCCTTCGCTCCATCGCGTTCTCTGTCACTCTCGCTCTCTCTCGCTGTCTCTCTCTCGCTGTCTCTCTCTGCCTCTTACTGATGTCCTATTCGTATTCAATATTTTTCATTCAGCTTTTCAGATAATCTCTTTTTTCTCCATTAGCTTTCCAATTTCGTCTCGACAAATCTGTCCGCTTATTAACTAGATTGATTATCAGAATTAATTAATGACACTAATTTGCAGTTTCAATATAATTGCTGACAATTAGTGATCAGTTTTCAATAGAGAAACTGATTGTGGGAGAAATATATAAAAATCCAGCCTAAAAACAAACAAAACCCCCAAAAAATAACGGGTAATAAATATACGATGATAAATTATAAACGTGTTTTCTAGACCATCATGGAAAAAATAACTTGTTTAATTTGCACACACACATAACAAGCGAAGGTCTGTAGAAAATTGATTCCATCTACAAAAAAAAAAAAAGAAAAAAAATCTGAGTTTTTGGCTTTACGTTGCAGGCAAACCCTTGAACGTAATCATTTCTGTCAGGGAGAGTAATACAAACTAATTCGGATAAAAATATTTCTGGATGACTTCTACACCGATGTTCGCTTTTGCAATTGTTCAAAACATCGTTGACATGGGTGAAGTAGGCATCAATCATATTTGCTTATTTAAAGATAATGATGCGCCAATTTTCAGAAATACAAAACCTTTTTACAATCGTTAGATACACGTTACTCACATTCAATTACTCACATACTCACACATATAAGTAAATAAATATGTGTGTGTAATATACACATATATGCGTGTGTCTATGTGCGTGTATGAATAGAGCAGCGAGCAAAAGAAGTCAGTATAGTCATAATTTCCTATATTCTTACTAAGTAGCTCAATGTACTCAACATGTATTTCCAGAAGCAGTACACATGATATTCATAAATACAATTCATAGGAACACAGTACGTGGAAAGATACAGATATGAATCATGATGTTAATAGTAATATTAGGGGTTTCGTTATGAATTGACATTCAGGATTGATTGACCGAGAAATCGCGGTTATTATTTTAAATATCTTCATAGGTTATATTCCAGAACTAGAAAAACTGTTGACCGATTCTTGGATATACATTATATACAAGCAAGCAAACACAACTGCATAAAATCATTCTATTAAAACAGTTTTCCTGCAAAATCAGATTCTTCCGTCCAGTAACTGTTATTTCTCTTTCCAGTACTCATCAGGGTTTCATTTTAATCTTTTGTTCCTATTCTATCAATGTTTTCTCCTCAAGTTATATATGCAGTTTGGTTTTGTTGCTATTGAAATTTCTCAGCTGAGTTTGTTTCTGTTAATTTTTCGTTCTTTGTCATTCCTCAGCACTAAGCAACGGGGTTCGACGAATCGCAGTTCTCTCTGTAACCTTCAGGCTTGATTCACTCGAATGCATTTGCCGAAAAAGACCCGGAAAATGACATCATCAGGTAAGATGTTGCGATATGTAATGGTTTTAAATATAAAACATAATTTATTTTTAAAAGGAGTAACGGTTTATCCTTTGCTTCCTGTTTAAGATTGAATTTCCGGTTCATTCTAAAGTGTTCTCATCCTCTTTGACACCTATTGAGTCTTTGGGGCCTTATCCACTTGCTCCATCAATAAAAGAAGTTAATCCGTTGTTTTATTCTAGCAATACATAGTAATTTATGTTTCTTTATATTAGCACGAATGTCTATTGACTCACACTCATCGTAATTTCTGCTCTAGGAAATCGTTTTATGATTATTTATCACAGGGTTATAATTATTCATCTTGCAAGAAAATTGATATTCGAAATGGAGAGTGTTCAAGGCTAGAATTCATTGAACATCCTATTCGCAACAGAAATGTCTTATTTATTGTTGCTTTCCTGATTTTACGATGAGCTTCATGATTTAAAGATAAAAAATTCAAGAACATGAGCTATTGTTCTGCTGTTTATTGCATGTTATTTTTATTTGTCTGACACTTGTGGAAATATCAGGTTTTTCTTTCAAATTGTGTTCATCAATATAAGATTGAATGTGAGCATTTCGACGTAGTTAACATGCTAGTCTTGCTATATCAATAACTAGTGAGTTCGATCTTCATTATGTGTTACATACATTCGGCGTTGTGCTGCATCTAAGTTTTCCTGTAGTAAATCCCTATTAGATTGAATGCATATTGTCCAAAGTTAAAATATGCGATTGGAGTTTCTGATTAATGTATCTTATGCACACTATAAATAAGCTGTCTCTTAATAATTCAATATATTTATCTGACTCAAAAGCGTCGAGTCTGCAGAAGTTTGAAGTCTCTCAAAAGATAAGTTATTTGAACATTTATTAAAGTGTGTATAAGTAATTTGTTTTTATCAGAACGATTTTATCGGGAAATTAATGAAAGATTTTTAATCATTTCACTCAAAGCAAGGCAATATAGCCGCTAAGAAGCAAAGTGTTCTGAGTGTAGAAGTATATGATGAAAAGAAAAAAAAACATTATTAAGGAGAGAGAACAATAAAATAAGAAGAAGTAAGAAAAAGAAAGATAACGATTGACATTGCATTTAAATTGAAAGATGTAAATATTATAGTGATCGGTAGATCATCCTCTGGGTACTTTCATCCAGAAATCATCAATTCGTGAGAAATACGTGTCCGCGTGGAACTTCTTGCTAAATAATAAAAAGGAAAAGTGCATGTAACTTTCCTTCAGGAATGTAGGATATATACAGGTTGACATGGATGAATTGCAAAAAAATATCCTGAAATATTAAAGAGTGAATTTAGTCAATAAAATCGCCATCTCTTCTGGACTGTCTACTTGTTTAAGTTGGCGAATTCTACCATAATACCTGCCTTCAGTTCATCTTTAGTGTTAGAAGGATTTGTGTTCGTCTCTAGTTTAACTTCGACCCACGCATAATAATCAAGGGTGTTGCAGTCTGAGGAATTATTTGGGTACATGTAAGTTGTGTTATCTTCGTATAATTTGCCTGACAGCCATGACTGCGTTCTCCTGCTTGTTTTGCATAGTGCAGGGTCTTGTTGCCAAACATATGGTATTTCAGGTCAGCTCTATCTCCTTCAGGCCCTTTATATAGGGCTCCTTGTTAAGCCTGAGACTATCATTAACATATTCGGGATTTCATTTATTATCAGAACGATCAAAGCGAGTTTTCAAACTGCTGTAGCTACGTAATGAATATTAGATTCATCCAACTCTTTCCCAATGCTCGTCTCTGTCTTCCGATTAACACCCAAACAATCTGAATATTCGTAGTGGAGCCTATGCCATGCGGTACAGTATCTGTCTCCAAATTTCTGACGGATTGAATTGTGTCATTCTGCCCTTTTTCTCACAACTCAGAAATTAGACTATTTTTTTCTTACTTCTCAGTATAGTCGGGCCAGTTAGAAAAAAATGCACATGCGCGAAATTAAAAATATAAAATGGCGAAAATTTACACATCGCAAACTGTATGCAGGACATATCAAAAATATTTTTACAAATTCTGGGACGAGTTCCATACACAAAAACAAGAAAATGTCCACATAAACATTTCTACGCAAATAGTCCGTTTTTTGATAATTTTTACGGTAGATGATGCTGTGTGAGAATTAGACTAGGTTATATTTGTTATTCGTGTACATTTGTGGTAAGTCTCTCTTTAACCTTTAACGTGAGTAGTAGTGCGTTAACTGAGATAAGTCCCGTTTAACAATGGTGGGATATTTATATCGTGAGGAGGCAAATATGATTGTGGCATATAGCCGCCGAATGATAATGGACGTGAGGTTGCATGGCCTTTTCAGATTACGTTTCCAGACCGAAGGCAGCCGAGTCATCCAACATTTTTTGCTGTTTATCGTGGCATTCCTGAAACAGGATTCATGGCACTGCATTGTGGATCGAGTAAGGCCGAAATCACATCGTACGCCTGATCGCGAAGAACACATTCTGTCGGAGACGACCCATATATCATCCCACATCAAGTGTCCCTACCATGTCGTATATCTCATAGTACCACATGATGAGTACTTCAAGTGCAGTTCCTGTACCCGTATCATTTGCAACGTGTGAAAGGACTTTCGCCCTCTGATCATTCACCACGAGAGGACTATTTCTGATGGTTTAATACACAAACAGACGATCTGTCTTTTAGTGTCTTCTCTCTTGTTTACTGATGAGAGAACATTTGGAAGAGATGAAATAACACATTTGTGGGCGGATAGGATTCCCCGTGAAAAAATACAGGATAGATACCAGCATCATTTTACGAATAATGTGTGGGCTGGAATAACATAGAAAGTTCAATACTTTTAAAGTCTCTTCTTCATCTGTGAGGAGAATATCACTGTCATATAAGGGAACTTATATTACATAAATGTTCAATACCTTTAAAGTCGCTTCTTCATCTGTGAGGAGAATATCACTCTCATATAAGGGAACTTATATTACATAAATGTTCAATACCTTTAAAGTCGCTTCTTCATCTATGAGGGGAATTTCCCTGTTATGTAAGGGATGTTACATTACATAAAAGCTCAATACCTTTTTATTTAATTCTTATGAAAATTTAACTGTCTTAAAAGTAAGCTGTGATTTTGTAAGGCAACATTCATAATCCCAGTTCTAAAGTTTATCATCCGAGATATCGGAAGAAAACTCGTCAAAACTCGGCCCTAAATAATTTCCAGGCAGTCAAACACAATATGACATGACTTTCTAAATATTTTTGGAAACTGAAGGAGGAAGGAAAAACACGTAAGGTCAAATGGAAAATTAAAAAATAAGCCAGAGCTTGCAAATTATTAAACGAACCTTGCTTTTTTTATCTTTGCAGGAAAGAAAAAATATTATTGAACTTTTGAAAAACACCCAATTATCAAATCAAAGACATGAAACCACTATTTTTAGGCATATTAAAGATCTGACATTACAATCTTGCTAAACTTTGAAATCTATACGTTTAAAATTATAATTCGCCTCCTTTGATATACTTTCTACCCTCTTATATACCTTTCTACTAATCTATCTAAAATTATGTTTCTTTTTTTTCGCATACATAATTCAAGTAATACTTTAAGATAAATATTAGGTTGGTGCAAAAATAATTTCGTTTTCTCACATAGTAACATATGTTAGAAAACGAAATTATTTTTGCACCAACCTAATAGATTTACAGCCATAATTAATCTATACGTTATACAGTCCGAAACTTGGTCTAAATTTGCTTATAAAAGTTATATTAATATTCAATACATTTATATACCTTTTTATTTATATATAAATTTCTAAATTAAAATTTTAGAAAAAAATAACACGAATAACTTATGTATTCATCATACGAAAAAAGAAATCTCCATCTCTTAATTTATTAATTTGCAAAACACTTTCATTGATTACAAAACTAGTAGTGATAACTTCAACCTAAATACATGCAATTTAAGTCTGGCTTATTTGTTAAACAAAAAACATTCCCAAACACTACTATAACTATCGTTTGAATTTCTCCCTCCATCCTCTTTCGTCTTGTTACTATCTCCTATTCTCACCTTTCCTCTGCCACCTCTCACTCATAGAAGCCTTTGAAATTCCGTGCCTAAACCCTTGACCGTTGTTGTCGAAAATAAATATTTCAGGTCGAGTGAACACATTAATAACTCTGCCATCTTCCACGATACTTTTATCACCAACCTCAATTCTTTCATTCCGTCACCAATTTTCCTTTATGTATAATTATTATTTTGTCAAGCAAATGGATAAAAAGAAAGTGATGTATCACATACGGCTTGCTAAAAAAAAGAATTGTTCATAACCATTTTAGTTCTCACCAGTCGAAGTGCAATTAAATGCATTGCAACGAAGTTTCATCTTTGTAGTCAGTAAATTGTTTTTGCCTATATGTAAAAATTATATATATATATATATATATATATATATATATATATATATATATATATATATATATATAGTTGTATATTTAACCAGCAATCCTTCATTTATGCATGTTTCATTAAAACGACAGACAAGGTACTACGGTTAAGCTTTTTATTTAATTTTCGTTTTTTATTATTAAAGATTCCATTATTGTTAATCTTTTTTACAGGTGGATGGAGTTATTATATTTGTGTTTTCTACTAGCATGTTTCTAATGGAGTCTGGTAAGTTTGTGTGTGTGTTTAAATGGGTTCTAATGGAGCTGTGATCTGATAGGTGTAACGTAAGATGTCTGAATATGTATGTAGTTGTGCAGCCGGTGTAATTAATTATGAGTTCAGTTTGAGCAGGAACACAGTTCCGTAAGGGACATTTGAACTCATAGAAAATTTGTAATTTTAACTTAGTTGGTGTGTTGTTATTTTTGAGGATCAGGTTACCTGTCTTAGATTTTTTATAATAGATAATTAATTTGATTTTTTTTATTCGACTTGTTTGTAGTTAATGTGCATTTGATTTTGGAATAAATGTATATAAAGATATAGCTGGAAGCGCTCGGAACTCTAAAATATTTGGACAGTTATTACACACTGTTTGTCTAGAAAAAAAGCCCTTCTTCGAAGAAAAGAAAAATTAAATAAAAAGCTCAACCGTAGTACTTTGTCGTTTCTAATGAAACACTCATATATATATATATATATATATATATATATATATATATATATGTATGTATGTATGTATGCATAATCAGATAAAATATTTTGCAGAAAGACAATATGAATAGACCCATACCGGAAACTTTTGTTTTTCCAATGTGTTCCGTCCTTAATAAGGTTCATCGTAACACATAACGCCCCTCCTTATCCACACATGTACGTACAAACACACACACATATACATACATATATAGATACATTTTCAATAAATTATTAAATGTTCAAGTGATCTATCTCGTTAACCTCGTTTAGAAATTCGCGTCTAAACGCTCATCAGAGCCATTCGTTTTGATCAGATTTAAATTTATGAAATAACTTGAGCTGATGATAATTTTGGAGCGAAACTCGACAATTGTGTAACCAGATAAGTCACTTGAACGTTTCTTAATATATCGAATATTTTCTTTCTTGTTATCTATTGATCGCTTTTTTAAATCTGCTAACCTAAGAAAACACGTAAAATTCCTGTAATTTTCCTGTCTTTTCGAATATATATACTTGCTTGTTTGCATTAACGTAAGCAGATCTCTAAGCTATCATTTCCCGCGTCTGTGCTATTAATATTAAATGAAATGAGGATGCTTATTAAATCATTTGATTGGTAGCGCTTGTCTAGCACATGTATAAATGAAGGACTACTACGAATATATATATATATATATATATATATATATATATATATATATATATATATATATATATGTGAAAAGTGTGTGTATATAATATGAATAAATATATATATATATATATATATATATATATGTATAATTATTTATACATTATATGCGCGGTACTTATTAGAAAGCGCTCAATATCAGAGATATTGCTAACATATATGGTTGAGCCTGGGTTTCACGCTTTAGCGATCGTCAGACAAACTGATTAATATTCGCATCATATCATATAGACCCGTTATTAAATCAAACTACACTCTCACCCAGCATATTAAATATTAAACATCACCATATAAATAACCAATAAGGATTACAAATTTCTACCTGTTACATATACACAGTCAAAAACAAACAAATAACCAGCTTTAAATATAACAAATAAACCGCCATTTTTTTCAAAATTTAAAAATAAATAGAAATAATAATAATTTTTACCTATCATAATTTCACACAAACCCCACCACACCTATATACATATATGCGAGGAAATATTATTCAGCGGAAAAAAAATGACATGTATACATCCACGAGACATTCACGAGACATTTCCAATCTTTAAATTTCAACATACAAATGCGTATGTATAGACACAACACCACCCGTATACATACATATGTCATATCCGAAACTGCCCACATATGTTTATATATGTATGAGTCCCGACGGATGACCAAGTATGTATATGTGTCTGCATACATCGATGTTTGCGTCAGTACGATGAAAAAACGACGAAGTTTCCCCCACCACTTCCACAATAACACCAATACACGCAATCTACATAAAACCAATTTTTTTTTTAAATTAATCAGTTTGTCTGACGATCGCTAAAGCGTGAAACCCAGTGTCACAAGCTCACATCTATCCAACCATATATATATATATATATATATATATATATATATATATATATATATATATATATATAATCTTGCCTTTATTATCATCAATCGCAGATATACAATAGGGTATATTTATCTTTCATTTTCTCTCGTTACAGTGGAAAAGAAACTGTTTATATTTCATAAAAAATCAAAAGTTTTAGAGGAAAACTCATCAGAAATATTGTATAAAGAATATTTTTCATTATTATATAATAAGTCATTTTAAAAATAATGTAAAGATTCTTGCCACGTCATCTGTGATTGAATACCGCCATTTTATATTTTCTTCTTTATTATATATACTCCCTTTGTCAAAGGAATAAGGAAATACATTCTGACCAAAACAGATGTTTATTGATGGAAGAAAAAGTGAGAGAACACTGTAGCTTTCGCGTCAAGAAGGAAATATCGCAATTTCTTTAAGGTTTTCCTTCTGGTTCCGATGCATCTGCTGAATCAGTTTAATTTAAGGTAACCCAGAAAAATATGGGTAGCAATACGGTCAAAAAATATAAAAAGATTAATATTATAGGAATAATAATAATAATAATAATAATAATAATAATAATAATAATAATAATAATAATAAAAATGTACTCAGATGTACAACTCACCCATTGAGAAGATCGTTTTCTAATAAAAATGATCAGTGGAAAATGTCATGAAACCATTCCTGACCCCAGGTTTCTTGTTAGAAGGAGGTGTGTATACAAGAGAAATCAAATAAAATAATAATTATTATTATTTGGATGATGATGATTGTATCTTCATATTAATTCGTGGCTTAGAGGCATAGTATTCTGCAGAGAAAAGTGATACAACATTCACCAACGTCAGTAACCAATAATGAGTGAGTGAACATCATATTGGAGACATGTTTCTTCAGTGACAAGTGCATGGAGAGCAATCGCCCTGATATCACACGTGAGAATCCATGAATGGATCCTGATAGACACTGCGGCACCTTTATATAAGAATATCGTGAGAAAAGAGCAAGCTGAAATATAGAAGTAGAAAGACCTCCAATGGAAAATTGGAGAAATGTGCCACATAGAAGGTCAAGTTCTGACTTGTGTGGTTGGCGGTTTGGGCCTATTTCCAGGAATCATATTATTTCTTAAGACGCTCTGGGGATACCTGACTTGATTGTATATGCGCATGTGACAGAGCTGCGTGGAATGTGTTATGTCTATAAGTAAATAATAGGAGATGATATATGGTCATCATCGCCAGAGTGAGACACTTTAAGAGTCGGAGTGTATCTCAGATGATATTAAAAATAAATAATTGAGCAAAGCATTACACACAGAACCAAAATAAAACACCAGAATAACTTCATCGGACAATCTACAAAAACGACAATATCAAAATGGGAGACAGATACATGAAAGTGTTGCGGCCTTGTTAGGGCCAGAAATAAAGACACAAAGAGATGACTTAAGTTAAACAAATATATTAACAGAAACAGTAATACAAACATATACAAACGAGAGTGTTACAGACAGAAGGTTCGGTCTGATTGCTGCAGCTGACTGCTGGAATCTTCCCTCTCCAAAAGGCAGTACCTGCTCCTATTTATAACTTGGAGAGTCCATGTATGGGTAAATTACCATAGCAGAAAGTTAAAAGCAAAAGAAAAAATGTAAAAACAGCCAGCTATAAGAGAAAACAGGGAAATTAATGTTCGCAAATATCAACTAACAAATGAATGAAAGCCATCAGGCGTGACATATGAATGTAAAACAAGAAAAGTCTGTCCCCACGGAAAGAAGCACCTTTCTGAATACTACAAAAAAAATTTCACATATAATGATCTCAAAATAGAATTGAGAGAATGTGAATTATGAAGACCTCATTACTGCCATTTTAATTGACATATTCAGTTTGGTTAAAAAAGAAGCGTAAAAATAGACCAACATAATCACTGACAGCATCAAAACAGTAGACGTCTAGAAAGTCTTCGTCAGCGCTCTGGATATTAAGGAACGATCTATCCATCAACAAACATCATCACATCTTCATGAATACCTTAAATGAGAATTCGGATCTCTGATTAAACGAAGCTGGATATTCAGAATAATAGCAATACTATTGTTACTCATCTTCCCATTACTACTACTACTACTACTACAACAATTAATAATAATAATAATAATAATAATAATAATAATAATAATAATAATAATAATAACAACAATAATAAAGATAATAACAATATTATTGACAATAATAATGAGATTAATGAACGCAAGTAAGTAAAATAGGTCTAAATATGTGGTTTTACTTCGATATGGTTAATAACATTTGGATATTCGTATTTTAAAATATAGAAAATTAAATATAATTAAACGAACACGTATTGAGACAATTGGCATTTTATTTACAAATCTGGAAGAACCAATTATGATATGATGGTCCTTAGCTTTATAAACATAGCAGTCTAACAGGCAAATCAAAAACCTTTAGAGTTTATATTTAACCCCAGAAAGGAATTACCAAAAGTCACATCTTCTAGAATCTTAAGATGGACAATAAAAATTATGTCCTTTGATTTCGGCATCATATATATAAAGGGTAAACTATTCTACACTTGTATACTCTATACAGACTAAATCACGGCAGTAACAATTTAGGAACGTGACGTGTCAAAATTCAGAAGATAAAATACCGTACTGGGTTGAATCGGACGTGTTACCCCCAAAAAGTAAAATTTCAGACAGAATAAAAAGAAACACATGGATAAAAATTTCAAGGGCAGAAAGATCCTAAAAGAATCAAGGGATACGTTAGCTGTAGAGTAGGCATAATTTGCATTGGAAATATTGTATACAATCACAAATTTTAAGAAAAGAAGTACGAAAAGATGTACACGATGATGTACACTGTGGTATAACATCGATACAAATGAGAATAAACTTACAATCGTGGTGGCCAGGATATTCTCGAAATGGAGAAGACTATGTAAAATGGTGCTGAAATAAAAAAAAATCTTCACTCGTGTCCTAAAGAAAAATAATCATGGCTCGGGTACACAAGAATCATGCCCATATTAAAGGAACGGTGTTATTTTTAATTTTATTGGACTCATTTTTAGGATGGCCTGGGGCAATCAATGCTTCTGACAGTACTGTAAAACAAATATTAAGAACAATATGGAGTACCTAAAATTTTGGACACACATAACGCGCCAAAATTTTGCGAGGGAAATCTATGCTCGTGGCTAAATCGTATTGGATGCGTCTCGTATAAAGCACCCTCTGACCACAAAGAATCGAACGAAATCTTAGAAAGGGTGGAGCGGACTATGACCGAAGGATCAGAAAGTAAAGAATATGAAAAGGAGGAGGCGACTAATGAATCTAGCAATAAAACTGGGGAAAAAATATGAAAATATCTCCGCTAGAAGAAGAAATAAAAATACACACCAAAAATGACAGTACAGATTGCCACGAATAAAATGCATAGATCAATGAAATGCATAAGGTCATTTCGATTCAGTGAGTGATAGTATTGTATATCAATAAGGTACTGTTATAAAAGACGTACGTCACTGCGAATACTAGTCTAGCTACCATCTGTTAACCTGACAACATATATTCCAGAGATTACTCTATTTCATATCATTATGAAAAATATGGCATGAGTAAAGGATATAAAATTAGGCCATTACATTAAAGACGCAAATATTGAAAACTCTCTCCATAAGCCATTAACGCAGAGATAACATTTAATGTGGGGTATCCGAGCCTACGGGCTCGGATAAAAATTCCCAATATACATCGTATAAAACGGGGTCGCGTAGCTGTTTCTCGAGACGAGAAAACACAGAAACAAAACAAAACAACAGAATATCTTCATCGTACAATCTACAAAAACGACAATATCAAAATGTGAGACAAATACATGAGTGTTGTGGCCGTGTTAGGGCCAGAAATAAAGACACAAAGAGAGGAACTGAGTTAAACATATATATTAACAGAAACAGTAATACAAAAACATATACAAAAGACAGTGTTACAGCAAGAATTTTCGGTTTGAAAGTCAGAGCTGATTGCTGGAAACTTCCCTCTCCAAAAGACAGTACCTTCTCCTATTTATAGCTGGGAGAGTATATGCGTTCATGGGTAAATTAGCATAACAGAAAGAAAGAAAGTACTGTGGTCTTGTTAGGGCCAGAAATAAATACACAAAGAGATGGCTCGAGTTAAACAAATATATTAACAGAAACAGTAGGTTCGGTCTGATTACTGGAGCTGACTGCTGGAATCTTCCCTTTCCAAAAGGCAGTACCTGCTCCTATTTATAACTGGGAGAGTCCATGCATAAGTAAATTACAATAGCAGAAAGTTAAAAGAAAAAAATAAATAAATAAAATAAAACTTAAAAAAAAATGGTTTCTATATGTAGATCAAATTGAATTGGAGGATATTAATTAACCTTAAATTTTCCAGTGAAAATATTGATTGAGATTGGCAATTCCACAGGGAGAAAAAATGCCAGAAAAATACAAATGGCAATTAGTAAATAATACGGAATTAAACTTCACACACAAAATAAAATTTATTGTAAGTCCTGAAAAACAGACTAGCGCATATATTCAGAACAAGACCGGGAAAGGAATAAGCTAAAATGTATCAGTGAAGAACAAAATGAAATTGCATGTAGGGGTTGTTGTAAATATCTTAATTAACTTTTCTTTTTCTTTTTTAAAGTACGGATGAAATGTACTTATTGCTGTTGCTTTTTAAGACACCTATCGTAAAAGATAAGTGTCCAACCATGTCAATATTTTAATTGGAGACCACATCAAAATATTGGGTGTAGTAAACAATCGCTTACAATCTGAAATATGTTTTAGCTTTAAATAACCCACAAAGGTTTCACAAGCCGTAAGATAATAGACAACGATCTATGATTTAATAGACAACTTGTCTAAGAGACTAAGAGAAAATTTGAGATGAATGTGTATGTCTCTTCAAGCTTCTATTATAATGATCCAATACCGTATTGTATCAAAGAGAAATACTACTACTGCTACTACTACTGCTACTACTACTAAGATAATAATAATAATAATAATAATAATAATAATAATAATAATAATAATAATAATAATTGTACTTTACATTACACACAGTCCGAACAATCGGCCAGAAATCGTCAACAAAGTTCACAAGAACAGAATGTGCTTTCTTATTGACATGACAGTTCTAGTAGATTGTAATATATCCTTGAAGATATTCAAAAACTGTCAAAATACAAGGATCTTGAAATAGAAAATCTCAAAGTTGTGCCACAGGAGGACATAAAATTTCGTGTTGTAGTTGGAGCCCTCGGATTTATATGAAAAAATGTTCCTATAGACTCACTGAATGGATTCTTGGTAGCCCATGACGTAAGGAAATACACAAAAATCGTACTCACATGTACAGCTCAATATTACGACGATCTTTATTTATGTAAAATGTGCATGATCCCATTTTTTTTTTTTTTACGAGAATGATCAGTGGAAAAATGTCATGAAGTCGTTTCTCTCCTTAGGTCTCTGGTTGGGACACGGCAGGGAATGTGTATACAACAGAAATCAAAAGAAATACTACTACTACTACTTCTACTGCTCCTGCTCCTCCTCCTCCTACTACTACTACTACTAATAATAATAACCAAAGATAATCTAATATTTCGCCATATAATATTTCTATGCTCTGATTACATAATTTAAAAATACGAAGGGTCCTATAGGGATAATATGGAAGATAAGCCAAAATCCTAATCTGCACCATATAAAAACAATATAAACAAAGAAGTCCCCCGTATTTCGAACGGAGTTGTACTACTTTACTATGGGACTTCACCATATATAGCGACCGCACTGTTCCAACAAATTATTCTAACCATCGTCATAAAACGCCTTCAAGGAAAATAACTTTCATCTTATAAACCTGCCGTTTCATAAAACTCATTTAACTAGAATATTTTGAGAATCTCTTTAAATATGACCATATAGAAGTAATAATGGTAAGATACATTGAAATATAGCTATCATTCGGAATTACGGAATATAAACGAAAACTGATGATTTATTAAGAAATACCAGAATATCCATCTTCATCTGCAATACAAATGAATATTTTAATGAATTCTGCATTCGAAAACCTAAGCAGATTATTATGGCATAGAAACATTTCGATATAAACAAAGAAATTAATGTTGAACTGCTACTTGATATCTGTCCCCCTATATGGCAGCGAATGCTAGACAATTTCCTCAAAGATGAAGAGATTTGAAGCCACAGGAATGTTGTTCTACAGAAAGATGCTGAGGATACATTAGACTGACCATGTGAGCAACGACGAGGATTTAGTTAAAATGGAAACAAAGAGGAAATGTATACCTAACTTCTGGAGCAGACAGTTGAAATTTCTGGGACACATAACGAGGAAGGAGGGCTTGGGATATCTAATATTCACAGGATAAATTGAGGAAAAGATGGAGAGATGAAAACAGCGCGTAATTTATTTAATGGGTTTCAGTCAAGGGTTGGTAGAAAAGGGTTTGGGAGAGATAGCAAATAGACAAAACTTGTTAAGAGATACAAGGGGCAGGAAGATGTGGAGGGAAATTATCGCCTATGTCATAACCAAATATGCAAAGATAATCCAGAAAAAAATTAAAAATAGTTGAGTTTTGGAAAGTTTATCCTTTATAACTTGGATTCAGCCATGAAAATGTTAAAGGCGCAAGGCAATATGGAAAGACATGAAAACATTTGTGCAGTGTTATGAAATGGATTGCACCTCCACACCTGACCTGGAAAATGGCGGCTATCTAACGTGTCATGGAGTCAACTAATGGCTGGTGTCTATATCAATATTTTCTTTATTGGGTTTAACTGCAATGTTTTACAATCTGTGATCCTTTCTCCACAGGTTACATGGAAATTATATCTAGCGTAAAGTTGGTCAAAATTTCCCAGTGCCCGTCTCTTCTCAAGCCAGCTGACGGGGGTTTTGCATTATTTTTTCGATAATAAATCCTCAGTGCCTGAAATATGTTGAGTACAAGAAAGTACAAATGATAAGTTGGGGCAGGTTCCTCTTTTATTAGTGGACATAGCATATTCCAAAGATGAAAGCAGCTTGACATTCAAAGAAGAATTGTAATTATTAAAATGAAGGTATTAATGACATTTGGCGAGAATACTAAGGAGATTAACTCTGGTAAATTTATTTCAATGCAAGACACCAATTACTACTGGATCAAAATGTAATGATTTTAATACCGTAAATTACCGCCTACAAGTCGAGCTGGCATACAATTCGACCTGGCGTACAAGTCGACGTCTACATTTTTAGCTCCAAACATTAACTTAAGCTTATACCTAGGACATTGGTTGACCCACAAGCATACTGAAGGTTATCAATTGCCCAAAACCATAATCTGTGCGATAAGTAGATAAATTCACAACACATTACCAGCATATTTAGTCACTAAACGTAATATATTTCGATATTGGTTGTATAGCAAACAACCTACAACACACACACACCGATATGTATCGTACATAGTGTCGCTATTAACTTAGCAAATTATTTTACTACAATTTCTGTATTAATATCCAAATGTATATTTGTGGCAAACTGGTGGAAGAACGGTAAGTGGTATACACTAACTGATAGACGTACTGTTACATTTGTTTACAACTGCATTTTATACCAACCACTAGTTTTGGAAATATTTTTTAGCTTTCAAAACTAGACTTGTCGTTGCAATTTGCAGTAATAATAATAATAATAATAATAATAATAATAATAATAATAATAATAATAACCGCCCTAATGTTACACTAAAGATGCTTCTCTGATCTTAATTAATTAGAGTCTATTATGCCGATTCAAACCATCGATTTTCTCTTTAGTTGCTTCACATTTACATGTCGATCATGTCCACCAGTGAGCATAACGCGCATGTGTAGGAATACTGTTGAAAGCATCAGGTTCAGAATTCGTGTTTAATGTATGAGTTTATCTAAATTGGTTCATAATTATATGCAGAACTGTTTTACTCGAACTAATAGTATTTCCAACTGAGCACCGCGTGCAATGTTAGTTACTGATTCTATCTAAACATATCACTACACCTAGCGTATTTCGCTGTGACGGATGAGTGCTGTAAACATTTATGAGACTAGACACAAAAACTGGTATATTTTACTCCGTATATTTTTAATCGAATGTAATGTGTTAATGTGATGCTACCGCACGCTATAATAATTATAATAATAATAAAGAGAAAAAGCCAAATAAAATTCAGATGAACACTGAAGCTATGTCGAAGAATAGTGAAGCACGTCGTGTCTACTTGGGATGCAAATTCTTATAAAATAAGATGTTACTGTTGATGTTTATAATAGCAATAGAAAAATAGCAGGTGGTCTGGTACCCTGAATATGATTGACCATCATGGTATGTATATGCTTTGGCGTCCACGAACCAACCCCTACGTATGGGTAAATACAAACTAACTATAATGCTGGGATAATGAAAAATATTGCTAAAACCCCATCAGTTGTGACGCGGGTCAAAAAAGACCGCGATCCACAATGAGGAACCAAACTCGAATTGAAACATCTGCAACTGGAACAATCTATATCCAACGAGAACTAGATTTAAATCACGCCTAGAATACTCCTCACAGAGGAGCTCTATACACATTAAATGGAAATCCCACAAAAAGAACAATAAATAAATGATCTAGGGAGGACCATATTGAAGTAATGATAGCCTTTTACACCGCTACGATAAATCCGACGACAACAACGACAAAAAGCCACCTATATTATCTGGCGAGAAACACCCCATTCAAACAGACTAAACATCGATGCCAACAAACTAGCCTTATTAGGCAAGACATCATAATGAAGAAGAATACCTAATATAGCATCCGAAAAAAAATTAAAAATAGGTTAGCCTTAACATCGAGGAGCTAAAGGGCGACAACAGAGAAGAGACACATGCAGAGGAACAAACAGAAACCAGTTGTAATATGTCTGTGAGGTACAAACGCAAAGAGACAGAAACATAGATGAGAAAAAGCATCAAATATAAATGGCAAAATGTAAAGTGAATGTCTTTCGAGGAAAGGCAGACAATTCCAAAAGTCGGAAAAAAAACAAAAAAACATTAAACTTGCTTACCATGCAATTAGAAAAATAAGTGGCGAAATAGAATAACCGTAGATCGTTATGAAAATTAATCATACAAAAGGCATAATTATTGCTGTTCACAACCGATCCTATCACTGTCAATTAATGCCGAATCTGTGGAAAAGATCACGAAACCATCGACTATACTATCTCCAAATGACCGGAAATATCAAAAAATGAATATAATCACAGACATAATAAGGTAGCGGCATAAGTGCACTAGAAGACATGCAAAAAGCACAATATCAAACCCATTGAGAGATGATATGAGCACCAACCAGACACTGTTATCCAAAAAAAGAAGTAACTATTCTCTGTTACATGTAATCTAAACTTTGAGCCTCGTGGGAAAAGAAATGGACAATCTTACTAACAACATGCCAGGTCATGTCAAAATACAAGTTACCCAGAATTTTGTTCTATTAGGATATCGCATGCTCTATGAAAAGTGTTATACATACAATTAGACCTGCTATATATAGATAAAGACCATGTTTTCTACCCGGCTCTACAGAATACAAAACAAGAAACATAACATAAAGAAATAATAATAATAATAATAATAATAATATATATATATATATATATATATATATATATATATATATATATATATATATATATATATATATATAGAATGTACATGTAGATATGTCCACACTGACAGGGATCATATTGTATTATATCTGTGTTTTCTGTTTTTTTTTGTTTTTTTGTTTTTTTTCATGGCTGCAGGTGTAATTTTCCTACAATGCTCTGCCCTTTGTCTATCATCTCTTTGAGTGAAAATTTTAAAACATATCTTTCAGCGGCAAGTAGGTTGAGAGATGACCGGAAAAGTATAATTTTTATTCCCTTCCTCCTACCCTTTTGTTTAATGAATTCTTCGATATTCCCCCCTACCAATCTGTAGTATAAGTCCAGCCTACCCCATAAAATTTGATAAGTATCTGTCGTTGGCGACGGAAAATTGAACATTTGTGGAGAGTCACTTGTGCCATGCTCCGAAGTTGTAAGAAATGGTAAATGTAGCATCTTTGAATGATACTTTTCCTTTGTTTGATATGATTGTAAATCCTAATGTCTCAAGTTAATTCCTTGCTTTTCAGTTCCCTTTTCTCTCCTCTAATAATTTTTTTTTAACTTGTATTTCAAGTTTTAATCCCCACCCCAGACCTTACGCGGACACCCGTGTCCATTTTTTTTTTATATATATATATATATCTATATACTGAAATCTAATTATCCCACTTGGAGGTGTCACTCGGACTTATACTAAGTTAAAACTTAGTATTGTCTACCCAACTGAATACCATATACTGTTATGAACTTTTAACTTCGATATATAAATAAACCCACTATCTCAAATCTGGGCTTGCTCTTGGACCTTCTTCGAGTCTCGTCCTAAAGCTGGTAATCTGAACAAAATTACCCCTTGGCGGTCAAGGCTAAAACGCATCTCTACCAATTTCAATGAATACGAATAATATCTCATACCGGATCGGCCGTCAACCGGGACAACAAGGGCCGCGTCCCTCAGAGAGGAACCAGTCTGAGGTCGAAAAGTATGTCACTGGAACAAACTCTTCCACACACGAAGAGACACTAGGCCACCAAACCCGGATTATCGCCAACCTTGGACCAAGTGTCTCAATGCCAAATCGACTAGTAAAAATGAAACGAACGAAATGGAGCCGCGAAGAGTATCGACAAGTTATGACATCCTTCTTCACTGCACTCGAAAACCCAGCAAGGAACACCACCAATCAAACATACCAAATATGGAGAAATATGGTGGGAAATGATATAAGACCTAACCTCAATCCAAACATGCTTGCCAATGTCCGCAGAGATATCATGCGAAACAACAGACTCTCAAAGGCAGAAATAGATAAGATAAAATTAGATATAAGACAAGATACTATGACCCATCATTCAAACTCTGTTGAGACGAATGTTGAAATAAAGAATGCCACAGAGGATGAGGTGGACGCTAAAGCGAATGAAATACGAAACCATCTCCCAGGAAATGAAACCGAAGATTCTACCTTAGACACAACCTCTAGTTCTCCAGAAATTGTCACTGAAGATGACTCCAGGTACATTAATTTAGAATTCCTTGAAAACCACGAAGCTGAAATCATCGAAGCGAAAAATGACGTCATCCAAGTACTCAGCAGAGTAACTTTCATACAATTGTCAGACAGAGACCAGCTCCCGAAAATCCATATGACAAACCCCAACAAGCACACCGTGAAAATATACAATGCTGTCCTGGAAACACTGTTAACAGATAAACCACCGGGAAACATAACAGAAGTTAACAACGTCATATACGCAACAGCTCTAACAGCGACTCGGAAGCTTGGTGTCAAGACAATAAATAAAATTAACAGACACAGAGAACCAGCTTGGAAAACCAAACTGATACGAGAAATAAAACAAATCAGATGTGAGCTGTCTATATTAGATGATCTCACCAGAAACCCTAATATTTCCACACGTAAATCCAAAAAGACCAAACGGAAATATAGCATTAAATCCCTAATTGATATTCCATCGATCAAGGAAATGCTGAAACAGAAACTTCAGCTAAAAACACAGAGAACAAGACGATACGAAAAACGTTGTAGATTCTATCGCCAAAATAAAATATTCCGAACAGATCTTAAGAAATTTTACAGGGAAATTGGAAAAACACCTATACATGTCGAAACGCCACCATCGATTGATAATGTACAGACATTTTGGGAAAATATTTGGAGCAACCCAAAGGAATGTAACCCAAATGCAGAATGGATACGGCGTGAAGAAGAACGACTGCTGGATACACCTCTGCAAGAATGGGAAAATATATCCACAGATGATGTTAGGCAAGCACTAACGAAATCCCCAAAATGGAAATCCCCAGGAAATGACAAGTTGCCCAATTGCTGGCTGTATCATCTCTCATCTACCCATGGCATACTTGCAAAAACATTATCAACGCTTGTAAATAATCCCAATAAAATCCTGGAATGGATTACTGAAGGTATTACATACCTCATACCAAAAACAACTGAAACAGACGACCCGAAAAATTATAGACCGATAACATGTCTTTCCACAACGTATAAGTTGATCACGTCTGTACTGACGAACCGTACTTATTCCTTTTTCGAAACAAACAGCATTCTCCCGCTGGAACAGAAGGGATGCAGTAGAGGTTCATATGGCTGCAAAGACCAACTTCTAATAAATAAAATGATCCTGGAAAATTGCAGGAGACGACGCAGAAATCACAGTGCAGCGTGGATTGATGATCGTAAAGCCTTTGATAGTGTTCCACATTCTTGGATCCTTAAGACTTTGGAAATGTACAAAGTCTCTCCTGTGGTATTAAACTTTCTTAAGCACAGCATGGGGATGTGGAACACAAAACTATACCTTAGGCACACCGGGGGCACTGCCATATCCAACCGTCTGAATATCCGACGTGGAATTTTTTAAGGAGACTCTCTGTCACCCCTTCTGTTTTGTTTATCCTTAATCCCTCTTAAACATGAACTGAAGAACAGTAGCAATGGTTACAAAATAAATAAGAAAATATTCAATCACCTACTATACATGGATGATCTCAAACTCTTTGCCAAAGACGACAATGAGTTGAAAGGCCTCCTCAATATTGTAAAATACTTTAGTGACGACATAGGTATGGACTTCGGATTAGATAAATGTGCAAAAGTAACATTCAAGAAAGGTAGAATTACAGAAACAACCTCAATAGATTTAGATTTTGTCACAAAGATTAGGGAATTGGAGCATGAAGAAGCTAGGAATTAGCGAAGGAGATGGCATACAACACCCCCAAATGAAAGAAAAAATAAGAAAAGAGTACTACAGGCGTGTACGCCTGATACTAAATACTGAACTAAACTCAAAAAATAGAATATCAGCTATAAATACATTGGCTGTCCCAGTGGTGCATTACAGCTTTAATGTCCTTAACTGGACTATAGCTGAAATTAAGTGAATGGACCCCAAAACGAGAAAGCTTCTCACTTGCTATCGCATGCATCATCCCAAAGCTGATGTTGATCGTCTGTATGTGCCCAGATCCGAAGGAGGCAGAGGATTAGTTCAACTAGAACTGTCCTGCAAAACTACAACAATTGGCCTCCAAAGATACTTGGAAACTACAGAAGACTGGATGATGGTATGCGTCAAGGAACATGAAAGTAATAAGCGTCTTTACTCCGTAATGAAAGAAGCCAACAAATTCAAACTGGAGCTTCAAATGGGCGTAGAGATGCAACTACAGCACAATACACCGGCTGAAACTGCAAAATACTTGAAAAAGACAGCAAAGACGAATGCAACCGACCAGATACAGAAGCGATGGCAAGATAAACCGCTTCATGGCCAATACTCTGCCCGTATCAAACAAGCTGATGTAGACAAAACCCGTACCCATCAGTGGTTTTATCCTTGCTGCGCAGGACCAATGCTTGCAAACTAGGAATTATCAAGCACATATACTAAAATATTGTGTCAGCCCACAATGCAGATTCTGTGATAAATATCCAGAAACGATTGATCATCTTGTATCAGGTTGCACGATGTTGGCACCCACTGAATATAAAACCCGACATGAAAGTGTGGGCCAATATCTGCACTGGAAAATCTGCAACTTCTACGGGAAGGAAACTGAAAGAAACTGGTACTATCACCACCCAGACCCGGTTAAAGAGATAGGACCTGTTACAATTCTATGGGACTACACAATTCACAATGACAGAACAATCAAGGCCAACCGCCCAGATATTGTTATTAAAGACCACAAACAAAAACAGTGCCTCCTTATTGATATGGCAGTCCCTGCTGACTGCAATGTATCTTTGAAGATATTCAAAAAGCTGTAAAAATACAAGGACCTTGAAATAGAAATCTCGAAAATGTGGCATATGGGAAAATCAACAATCCCTGTTGTAGTTGGAGCCCTAGGACTGGTTGGAAAATACTGCAGTAGACTAATTGCAGGGATTCCTGGAAGCCCATGCCTCAAGGAGATAAAAAAAATTGTTCTGACTACAGCCCACACTTTACGAATGGCTCTATCTATGTAATTTTTTTTTTTTTTGTTGTCAGTGAAAAGTGTCATGATGCCATTTCTAACCTTAGGTCCCTGGGTGGAACCCGGAAAGAAATTTGTAAACGCCAGAAAGAAAATAAAATAAAAATAATAATAATAAATCTATATTTTAAAACAGTTTGTTCCCACATATCCAGCAGAAATTTCCCTGCTTTTTAAGTTGGCATAATATATCTTTGTTGATATATATATATATATATATATATGCGAATGGATAAACATAATTATATGGACATGCAAGTGTTCAAATACAAATACATACATTGATATATCCTTTGGGGAAAGAAAAACGTTTCTCATTGGTAAATAACAGACCTCTTAATATATATTAATAAATATACATAATAATTTGCCCGTCACACTTTTCCATTTAATAATTCCGACAGAATATATATATATATATATATATATATATATATATATATATATATATATCTGTCTGTGTGTGTTTGTGTTTGTGTGTGTATTGTCTTTGTGTGTACGCGTAGGCATGGGTAAGAATCGAATTGACTGACTTTCTTTTTTTCTCTATCCTACGTTTGCATGGTGGAATAATCCGACATTCTTCTCTCTTTTGATGATTTTCCTTTCAGTGAAAATTTGAATTTTGGAGGCTAGGAGTTTGGGAAATGACCCTCATGCAAAATCTGTCTTGTTTTTTCTTACTTTCTTTTAAATTGTTTAATGAATTTCATGTATTTGGGTGGCGGATTTTCCCTATAAGAATTTCTATACTAGATTATATACAACTTGAAATTACATTTTTCTTTTCTTTAAATTAGGTTTTACATCTCTTTGACTTTATTTATCTTTAATTCTTTAATTTTACTATTTTTCTCAATGTAAAATTATATTTATCTCAGACATTTCATCTGGTAATATCCAACGCGTCTTCTTATACTAAATTAAACTTTATTATAGTTAGTACCATTCCCATGCACATATACTATCCCCTGAAAGCAGTACTCAATAATGACCTATTGACACATAGACATCTGAATATAACCCCCACCCTATCTCCTGGGCAGGACGATTTCTTTAGTATGGGTACGTATCGCGGTGATTAGGAATAAACATTAATTCCAGATCGGCTTTCACCTGGGTCAATAGTAGCCGCGTATCTCATAGAGAATCCATTCTGTGGCCGAAAAATCTGCTACTGGAAAAATCTCTTCCAACAACGAAGAGACACTTGGTTAGCAAACCCGGACTATTTCCAACCTTGGACCAAGTGATTCGATGCTAAACAAACTAACAAAATGAAAGCGGTTTGTATATTAATGGAGGATAGAATAGAAAAATTTGTCCGTATAGTAATAGAGGATAGAATAGAAATAACGATCCGAATAGAAATAGAGTATAGAATAGAAATAGTGGTCCGAATAGTAATAGAGGATATAATAGAAATAGCGATCCTAATAGAAATAGAGGATAGAATAGAAATAGTGGTCCGTATAGTAATGGAGGATAGAATAGAAATAGTGGTCCGTTGATACCCTACGCGATACGATTTCGTTCACAAATCATGACATCCTTTTTCACTACACTCGTAAATCTATATATGAACACGAAAATCAGACATACCAAATATGGAGCACTATAGTAGGATGTGGAAGAAGACCACGGCTCAACCCAAACAAACTTGACAATATCCACAGCAACAAAGTAAGAAATAACAGATTTTCACATTCAAAAATATATAGGATAAAACTGCATATATAAGACAGAATACAATAACCTATCACTCAAACAATAAAGAGATGAGAGAAGAAATAAATAATCTGACAAAATATTTTAAGATTTCTTTTTCAAAACTGTTCAGTGGTAAATGACATCTGTCTATATTTCTGAGATGAGGTATTATGTAGTCTATTTACATTATTTAGACTATTGTCCTCATCTTTGTCGCCATAATTATTAGAACGCTTCGGCAATTTTGCGTACCGGCCTTCTTCAAGACACTTGGCACAGTGGATAAAGGCGTTAGTTAGATCCAGTTACAGGACCCAAAGAGTGTGTGTTCAGTACCCTGTTAAGGCAGTGGAGAAGTTGGAGAGGAGAATTAACTGGAGATAACTGATAACTGACATCCATTAAACATGCTACGTGGAACTAGAACAGTCTAACCCAGTGAGCGAAATAAAAGGTTCAGTCCGACATTCCAACCACCTGAAGAAGGCAGGAGCGTACAACGGCCGAAAAGTTGTAATAAATATGGCGACAAAGATAAGGACAATATTCCGAATAATTTAAATAATGTGGAAAATGTTATAATGCCATTTCTGACCATAGCTCTCTGGTCGGGAACCGAAAGGAAATGAGTATACACCAGAAATCAATGAAATAATAATAATAATAATAATAATAATAATAATAATAATAATAATAATAATAATAATAGAAGAAGAGCGGGATTTAAGTCACTGTTTTTAACAATGTTCAACAATATTTTGACAGTATATATTACTCAAGGAATAGGTCTTTGTACAAAAATTGCCTGTCTTGTAATGAAAAAAAAAACGGTTGTACTGGTAATCAACGCGTCAAAACGAATGAAAGCATGCAAGGGCAATATGCTTAATATGATGGTGATCTTGCTCATCTTGAAATTCTCCGTTAGTTGATTAGTTACTAACAAGAATCAATAAAAGATCTTGGCATAGATCTTATAGAACTCAATTTTTTCATTCTCACGGAGTGAGAAGTGAGTAATTGGATTACTTAGCCATCCCCATGTGTTTTAAGTGTCGAAGGTTCGGTAGATTTTAAATATTTCTTTTCAGAATGTGCATATTAAGATGTTTACCAAGATTACAGTGGTTTGCAATAAAATGTTCCGGAACTTAATGTCACATTGTTGCATCTGACATCATATCTTTGTTCACTGAATATTTTATTTAATATTGGAATACTTACGAAAAAGTATTACTTTAATAATAATAATAATAATAATAATAATAATAATAATAATAGTAATAATAATAATAATAATAATAATAATAATAATAATAAAAACAACAATAATAATAATAATAACAACAACAACAACAACAACAAAAGCTCGCGCGACTGATTGGATATATGGCAATGGAGTATGTAAAGCGTATAGCCTTACCACTACCAGACTGAGTGTCCTGATTGGTATATAGAGATTCATTTATTTGTATCTTAGTATCACTTTTTTGGCATGCTTCTCTCCCAATAATAATAATAATAATAATAATAATAATCTATCTAAATGAAACTTTCGAAATATGCCTAGGTTTATTCATAGAGCCCTGAGATAACTTGGTAATTAGGAATTTTAAATTACTCTCTTGCAATGTGATACCACGCACAGAACAACAACAACAACAACAATAATAATAATAATAATAATAATAATAATAATAATAATAATGATAAGAAGAAGAAGAAGAAGAAGAAGAAGAAGAAGAAGAAGAAGAAGAAGAAGTAAAAACAACAATAATATGAAAACATTCAGTTAAGAGTGGCAATGAAAAGGATCGATTATTATCACTACTGCAAAGTTTTGTATGACGATGAATTGTATAAGCTGAATCCGGCGAAGGTGTTAGGAGAATTTTAAAGCGCCGTTTATAGCGAAAATTAATGAAAGTGAATCAAGTTCAAAGCAATGACGTCGACATTAATGCAGCAGAATAAATACAGTGGGTGCGTAATTAAAAGTTCGCATACGAAAAATATCAAATGATATAATTGACCGAATTCAAAACTATCTATCTCTCTCTCTCTCTCTCTCTCTCTCTCTCTCTCTCTCTCTCTATATATATATATATATATATATATATATATATATATATATATATATATAAAGCGTTTGAGTGTGTGCGGGCGTGTTTGTATGTATGTGCATATATATGCAGTGTTGAACGGCTGGACATGTCAGTGATGGTCATATTCGCTTTGTGAGTCGGTATCCACCAACAACTGGTTTATTATATGTAAAATATTTATCATTTCATCATTAATATCACTCATTCATAAAAAAAATTAAATATAAATTCCCTAGTTAACCCCATCATTTACATAATAATCAGCCATAATGTCAAGTATCGAAACAAAATCGGAAAAGGAAGAAAAGTCGAAAAACCTAAAACTTAAATCATTGACGAGCGCAAGATAAAAAAAATGGAAAAGTGTGACGGGCAAATTGCTGATACCTCCCCCAGAATAGTGACGGACAGGTCGACGAAACTCTGAAGTTGGGATGCTGAAGTTAACAATAATTGGCTAAGTGAGGTTTAATCTAATTCTAGTAATCACTTTATCCATATCAATGTTTCATATATATATATATATATATATATATATATATATATATATATATATATATATATATATATATATATATAAATGCGTCTGCGTGTCTTTATGTGTGAGTGAATGTGTGCGTGATAAATACATGATAATACCTGAAGATTTATATATATCGTAAGATAATTAAAAAGTATATACATACTTTCGTCTGTGTTTTAATTTTTATTTTTTTTGAAAAATTCTAATTTGGTGAGTGCTATTTTCTGCATCATTGCTCGACTGGTTTTCTGTTGTTTGGAAAGTTAGCAAAAATCAGAGAACTTTCTATTACTATCCCCAATTTATTCAACAAAATAAGTACTTGTACAAACACACACACACACATATACATACATACATACACACACACGTATATATATATATATATATATATATATATATATAATTAATCCATAAAAAGGACTCGAAACCGATAGTGCAGCGATGATTATTTCTTATAATTATATCATATAAACTAAAACATTTTCCTCACTACAAAGATGCAACTTCGTTTCGGTGCATTTCAATTGCACCTTGACGGGTGCGAACAAAAAAATAACAATTTTGGGTCTCACCCGTCGAAGTGCAATTGAAATGCACCAAATCAGATTTGTATCTTTGTAGTCAGTAAACTGTTTTTGTGTATATGATAAAATTATAACAAACAATACACACACACACACAATATATATATATATATATATATATATATATATATATATATATATATATATATATATATATATATATATATATATATATATATATATATTGTGTAAGTGCAAGTCTCGGAGCACAATATATTTGGGTGGAAGAACCTCAGTTTAAAATTTCTCACATTTTCTAAAACAATACAATTCTTAATCAGTATCAAATATAATAATAAACCTCAAATCGAACGAAGAATTTACTCAATTACCTTCCATATGTATCATAAGATATACATCGGAGAAATATCTATGAATTTAAATAAAATATCACATGAACACAAAGTTCTCTTTTTCAACACATTATACTTATTCGTGACTCACCGTGATGAGACTGAACGCAATTTGATTAAAAACAAATGCGACTTTAATAAAATGATTAAAAATTTTACGAAAACAAAAATGTTTAAAAAAATCGCGCGATCATCCATAGGAAGATTGCGACCGAAATTTTACAAATGTTCTGCAATCTTCTCTTGTAGACTATTACCCCAACTAAAACTGAATTGGATAAAATAAGCCAAGAAATTTAAAAAAAATGTGTAACTCACTGAGGATCGCTACATTGAAGGACAAAATGTGTTTTTCTTGGTTCCACAAAATTACAAATAAAGATAAATTTCTATTTATAATATACGACATAAATAACTTTTTCCATCTGTGTCCAATAAAATGTCTGCTTCAGGCTTTTACTTGGTAAATATAACACCTGAAAAAATGGACATAATTTTACATTACCTTAATTAATTTCCTTACACAATGGAGAAACATGGAATCAAAATTCAAAACAAGGAGGATTTGATGTTCTATAACGTTCGTTTGATGGTGCTAAGGTTTTAGAATTAATAAGCCTACATATGTTGCATGAAATAAAAAATGTAGATATAAGCAGTCCCGAATTGTACAGGGATGATGGGCTGATGATAATGGCAGACAGCAAAAGAACAAATGAAAATATAAGGAAAATTCTTTTCAAACTCTTTAAAGGATCGACTTTGAAATAGGAATCGATATGAATAAGAAAATTGTCAAATATTTGAATGTAGATTTAAATCTACAATCTGGCAGTCTATCTCCATACATGAAACCCAACACAAAATTAAAATACGTGAATGTTATATACAACCACCCTGCGGGTATAATTAAGAAAATCCTGGAATGAATTGATTCCAGGTGACCTATAAATTCATATAGTAAAATGTTGTGAGACCGTAATATACCTACAATATGGACTCTTCCAGGACTATATAAAGTATGCGATATAACACTCTAGGAGAAGAGGAGGAAAGAGAGAGAGAGAGAGAGAGAGAGAGAGAGAGAGAGAGAGTATTCTAATACCGTAGTATCAGCCGCGTACGACTACCAATATTTGACACTAGAACAGAGTAAGCTCCGCTTACACTTACCCTATCTTTGTAACCTTTTTGTTTAATATATCTTTCTTACCTCTAATCCGTGTTCCGCGTTTTCCTTCCATGGTCCCGACTTTGAGCCCACATCAGTGGCGACGGAGAATTCGAGAAACGCACTCACGCCGAAACCTCAATACCTTACCAGTCCCACATCAGTGGCGACGAAGAATTCGAGAAACGCATTCACGTCGAAAACCTCAATACCTTGCCAGTCCCACATCAGTGGCGACAGAAAGATTCGAGAATTTCGTTCTCACCATATCAATAGCGACAGCAGTGTTGAACGAGAAATTAAGCTGGTATTACTACATTAGTGATTTAAACGCAACACCCAGAGTCTACATGTAAAAAAATATTCCGATACCAAACAGCAGTGACGAACTAGCGTGTCGACATATACGGAATATTAAAGTCTGTTCAAATAACATTACGAGAACGATTTCTTACACACCCACACACAGAAAAATAAGCTAAACACATAATTAGTTTAGTTTAAGTAATTTTCTGTCCATATATTTCTTTTGTAAAAAAAAAAAAAAAAATGTATCAAGATTTTTTGTGTACCTCCCCTTGGTACACGGGTTTCAAAGCAACAAAAAATGACTGTCATTTGTATTTGTCTAAATATGGAAGAAAATATTTTTCATATTACATAATAAACACTTTCCCCAAAATTCCGAATTATATAATATAATTAAGAAAAAAAAACAGATCAATTAAGCTACAGATGGACTAGTTATTAATTTAGAAATAATAATATAAATACAAAACGCCAGAAATTTCAAAACATACATGCAACAAAACATTGTTAACAATGATATATCCAATTGTAGAAAGGAAAGCAGATGTCGATTAGATGGAGTTTACAAAGGTGAATGAGTCATATACGAAACAGACGTAATAGATAAAAAATGGACAGAAAAATATACATAGGATGTACTTCGGGGACGTTTACGAAAAGGCTCTACAATCACAAGTCATCTTTAAAGCTAGAAAACCTTAGAAATTCTACTAAATTATCCTACCATATGCGTAAATTTAAGTATATATATATATATATATATATATATATATATATATATATATATATACGTGTGTAGTGTATGCATGTGTGTTTGAGTGTGTGTAAATCTTTCATACATATAAATTATATGGTTACACCTTCATCACGCTATCTATTACTGATAGCTTTCCATAGCAAACAGTTATATGTGGAGTATAATCGCAAGCCATAAACACAACTGGCTTTCTCATAGTCTGGTTGTTTTCCTGATGTAGCGACCCTATCTAAGCTAGAAGTTGAAAACGACACTACAGTCACACATGCCATGCTGATAAGCGCTACATACACACACACACAGACATGTGTGTAAATGTGATTTAGTTACGTACCCACACATATATTTATATATAATTAGTTGTTTATGGTGCATTTTAGAAGAATGATATTATTATTATATATTTAAGCATGATTTATCCAAATGACAACATCAATTTTAATTATGAAGGAATTCAACTTTACCGTGATATAAATAAAAACTAAAAAAGTATCAAATCACAGATTGTGAACTGGTTTTCCTGTTACGACCTCGTGACAGACTCTTCCTGAGCAACTCGAATAAAGATGCTTTCTAAAGTGTTTTATAAAGTCTTTTCGTTATTTCCTATTTTGGTCATGAAATCTCATCCCCTACCCCGACCGGTAATATAATTTTTTCTACCATTGCATGTGAGAAATATCTAAATACAAGTATGATATAACTTTTCCGTCAACTGAAAGTTAACGTAACGTCGCTCAGTTTCTTTATTAAAGTACACTTGAATTTTTTTTTTAAATCTTAACACTTTCACTGCTACTCATTTGCCCAGTGCTGCCCCCATCCGGACAGCCATTTTTAAAGAAAATGCCAAATTTCAACCTACATATTTTATTACACAGAAAACTGGCACCTGCGTGTTTTACAGCATTCCATTTTCATGGATATACCTGGGAATGACTTACCAGATCAGTAATGGGTATACATATGATATCTTTTGAAGCATTGTCCTTTGTGATTTTACGATAGATGGCGCAACGGGACACTCATACCAGCGGTATGCAAAAAACGTAGGTTTCCGTATATAGCCAGCTGGAGCAAGATACGAAAAATGAAGATCTCCGTAGTTAGCAGCGGAAGTATTAAGAATCAAATGAATGTAGCGTGAAAGATAATTAATGTAAAGGCAATGATGAAGAGAGTAACGGAAAGTAAGTCAGTCTGTTATTATTATAATCATTTGGCACACATCAACGACGGGGCGCTATTCGTATGTTGCTGATAATATCGATATAGACGCTTACCAACCGCGGCCGTCGTAATGAGAAAATAGTTAATGGCGTCAAAGTTAATATCCTGTTAATGCTACTTTGTCTTTCTGTAGAAAGAGATGGGAAAGAGCATAGCCAGGAATCTATCGATAATTGAGATGATGTGAACAAAATAGGATCAGAGTTGATGACGACAGAGTGTTTGACATATGTATGCAGACATCTGTATACATATGGCGAGAGTCCGGGGCTGTAATCTCGCAAGCGGCTGGATATAATGCATGTATAATTCTTTAGGACAAAGGCGACCATGGACCGTGGTTGTGAAAGGGGTGTTGCTCAAAATGAACTTTCATTTGGATGTTGTTGTTGTTGTTGCTGTAAGATGATGATGATTGTAAAGAAAAGGAGGTCTGGAGGATGAAGTAACACACAGGAATCCTGGTGGCTAAGGTAGGAATTCGGTCCAACAGTTTCGAGTCAACTTAATCCGTTCAAATGCGAAGTTTTACAATGCACCAATTTGTTTCTAAACTTTATTTCCCCTTCACGTTTTGATCTGCCTCAGTATAAACCCATTTTAATATGACTATTGTCCTCATCTTTGTCGCTATATTCATTACAACGTTTCGGCCGTTGTACGCTCCAGCCTTCTTCATGTTGTTGAACTTTCGAACTGAACCCTGTATTAGACTGAACTATTATAGTTCCACGTAGCATGTTTAATGGATGTCAGTTATCAGTTATCGCCTGTTAATTCTCCTCTCCAAGATCTTCACTGTCTTAGCCGGGTTTTGAAGTCACACTCTTTGGGTCCAGTGACAGGATCTAACCAACGTCTTTATCCACTGTTCCTTGAAGACATCTGTGTATGAATTTCTAGGTATTATAAACCTAATATCTTCAGCAACCATTTGAACTGTGTTCAGATTGGAAATTTTGCTGTTATCATTGCATGTTTTTACAAGAGCTCATATTGCTGAAGAAGGCCGGAGCGTAAAACGGCCGAATCATTGTAATAAATATGTCAACAATGATGAGGAGAATAGTCTTAATAATGTAAATAGTGTACATAATATCTCATCTCAGGAATATAGACAGATACAACATTATTGAAGTTAAATCATATCATGTAATGTAGGATTCGCCCAGATAATGGCTGATCGATATAAGAAATGAATATTCTTCGATTTTGGATGTTCCCCTATTATTGGCATTATTATATCCAGGATGTAATATCACCGTATTTATCGGTGGGAAGGGAATAACAGAAAGATAAAAGAATGGTAAACATGCTTTGTTCTCAGAGGGAGTTTTACACCACTAAGTCATACACACAATTATATATATATATATATATATATATATATATATATATATATATATATATATATATATGTGTGTACGTATTTACGTTTTTCCATCGCAGAGAATCTATAACACATATCTACACAACAAGCATGGTGAAAAGGGGGTTGAAAAAATGTCTTATTTGTAATAATTCGCAACAGGAATTGAGTATCCCGCAGAGTCTTTTGTACGTCTAGAAAAGCCAAATTTAGAATTCCAGATTCAACCCGGTTTATGTACTATGTCGCTATCGAGGATATACTCCGCAAACGCGAAACGGCGAGTCCGGCTTTTTTTTTTTTTTTTACCTACATTCAAGATTTTGAAACTAAGATTCTTTCTGTACCTTGTGAAGATATATTCCCCCCAAAAAAACGACGGCATGAGCTTGTAAGCAGCACCACATGTGGGAGCAAACTGGAGAAGGCAGATTTAACATCCATCTGAGCGAGGCAAGGGTTTTGTCCGTGATAAAAATTTTAATTCTTGCAAAATGATTCGATTTTTTGTAGGACTGGCTGACTGCCATTTTTGTCATTATCTACTGATGCCACGAAGCGGTTGTCATGTGAACCGCTGACTTCATCATGGGGAGATTTTCGTCTTTTAAATATCCACACAATATAGGAAAAGAAAGTGTTTCGTTGTAGAAAAATATGAGTTAAAGGGTAATATTAAAAATTCTTATGTATTATCTATTCGTAAATACTCTTAGTATAAAGATAAATGATTTGTTTTCTCAGTATTATCCCTGTAATATTATTGAAGTTTTCTAAGTTAAAACTTGTTTACTTTCATGTCATTTAAAAACTTTTTTTAATCGTAGTCTCCTCTTGAGATTAATAGCTCAATTCAACTTGAAATAAAAAATCGTTCACAATTCAAATAGATAAGAAGAATACTTCATGGTTTACTTTATTCATAACAAAAGAAGCAGATCTTTTGAAAATTTTCAAATGCTTATTTAAATGAAGAAGCCTTCTTTTAAATTTTTGCTTAATTATTTTAGATAGATTTAATATATAATAATCTTTGCTAAAGTAAATAATTTTATAGGTGAACTAAAAATATACAAACTGTTTAGAAAAGTGGTTTGTTGTTTTGTAAAATATGAAGCCATACATAATCTAATATCAAAGGCGTTAGATATATAAGATCTATACGCTATACACATGTGCAAACGCTACACATACACGCTTGTGCAAATTAATTGAAACAAAACGTAAATAATTCCGTTCTTATTTGCTTTTCTTCATATTTTTCCAGTCAATCATTAACAAGTGAATATGTTACAATTTCGTTTGTCCATTCCACGAAGTCGTTCCTTGCAGATAGACCACAGATTCTGAATTAGATTTAAATCAGGATCGTTTTCGGACTAGTCTGTAGTACATTTATTTGCTCACTGGAAATACTTGCCAGTGTATTTGTACAGCCTTAAAATGTTCGTACTCTTTCTTGGAGTAACGTCTATCGTAGAAAATGGTCGTAGGAAAAATAATCAACAATCGAGAAAATAGTGACTGAACGTCATGAAAATCTGATGCAATCATGGATGACAATATTTTCAAGGGCAAAGAAATATCATCATACACCCTGAAAATTAATTTATATTACTGCACACCGCAGCAAATTATCTTATCTGAGGAAAAAAATAGAAATAGATAACACCCTGTCACTCTATTGGGTCCAAAACTCACCGTATGTTTAAAAAAAGAAAGAAACTAAAGTGTGTGTTTCAATTCATTTGCAAAACGGTGTGTATGATAGTTTCTTCTGTTTTACTTTGGTCACAAAAACACCTTGATACCTTGACAGGAAGAGTAAATCTTGATAAATAACGCGTTTACAGGGAAAAGAAAATTTGGTTGGAGAAAAGTGGCTGAACGACATTCAAACTCAAAATATAGGAATGGGTGCTAAAATATTCTCACGCCGACCTACAATTGATTTAAGAATATTTGCTGTTTGGTCATTTAGTCACATTTCGTAGAACAGTTAGAGCAAGATATTTCAATGTACACAATAAAATATATTGTTCACATGGACAATAACATCATTCGTAGATGCGCCTGAAATTTTTAAGGACTGAAATAAAATTTCTTGTCGTTAATATTTCAATAATATTTCACATTCTAATGAGATAACATTGATGATATTCCAGTCATATTTTCTTGAAATATCAAATCTAAATATGTTTTGATTTTTGTCATTTATACCTGCATAGAAATAATAATTACAAGAAGATATATAGTACCTTCCGGAATAAACTGTCTGTAATTTAATGCAGAAAAACGAGAGTATATGCCGTCCTGGGTATGACGAAAAAATACATCCGCGTCCTGGGTAAGACGATAAACTACGTCCGACAGCAAAGCTTTTGATCAGTAGGTTTGCGGAGTTCGGAACCACATTTAATTGCTGGCGTTCCCAGGTCCTCCCTAACCCGAGGTGGTAGCACCTGTTAGGGTCCCAACTACGAGCAAATAATTAACGCCTAAAATGGGATCAAAACACAATGAAATAAAAAAAATAGGATTTAATACCAGAAATACTATTTTTTAAATATTATTGCCCGCAATAGGTTCACTTAAAATAAACAAAAAAAAACAACAATTGTTTTTTTTTATTTTTTGAAATGAAATATTACCAGCAATAGTTTTTTTATTTATTTATTTATTTTTAAATATTACAAGCAATAGATTTTTCCGGAAAACAATACCAGCAGCATTGAAAATCTTGTCAGCATTGAATAACCCATTGAGCTTGATATACCGTAAAACAAATCAAAACAAATCGGAATGGAAAATCGCAAGATGTCCACGTCTAAAGTTGACACTGAAAAAAGTGAAAAGATTTCAAAGATCAGAGTGGAAATATGTAAATCTTCTTTTTGTACCTCATCCTGTCAGGAAATACGCGTATATGGCTCTCCATGATTTCTTATGTTTCATTTCTCTAAGTAATACTAGACTATTTAGAAGTCACATGTGACATCCAACTGCCGTCTTTTCGATCAATTTCCTTAGGTATTTTATCCATTCTTTTCTTCGCTTTCCCCTCTCTTATATTTATTTTCAATTAAATCTTCTAAGAGTCACCATGAATATATCATGAATGATAATGCTCAGTTTAATCCTTGATTAATCTCGACAGGATTAATGTTACGTGGAACTATAATAGAACGTCTTATTTCCCTGTTCCTGTAAATGTTTGAACTTGAGAAACTGCATAAAATATTGCAATAATTGGCATAATAAGAATCAAATTTCACGGGGTAAGAAGGTACAAATGAAAATATTTCAAACTGTAATATTTTTCATTTTCTTTGTATCAGACCTTACCCAGAAGTATTCAATTATATTATCAGATGTTAGTGTTCTCGCCTCCTATATATTCCCTTTCGTTCTTTCTTTATTTCCATATGTACGATTAAATTTCTTTATCAGTAAAATAAAACAGCGTCTCTTATATTTATTTATTTAAAAATATGATTCCAACACGCTACATAAGAGTTCTCATGTTTCAAAACAAGAGCCGAAAACTTCAATATAATTATTTGAATTAAATTGAATTAACAGAGCTTTAATTCAAATAATTATATTGAAGTTTTCGGCTCTGGTTTTGAAACATGCGAACTCTGATGTTGGAATCATATTTTTAAATAAATAATTATATTTATGCTCTACTTCTGTATTGAGCACTATTTTTTTTTTAAATAATAACAAAAATACTAAAGAACTTTGGATTATTTACCTAACCAGTTCTTTCCTATTTTCTATATATTTTCACACACGCAAATACAAATAAAGTTATAATTTTTTTAAAGTGCATACGAACTTTATTTATATATATATATATATATATATATATATATATATATTTTTTTTTTTTTCTTACGTTTTCAACCGTAATCAAAGCGGAATGTTCCATTATTTACCTGAGATAATGGTAGAGGTTAAGGCATATGCTGACTAAATAAAAGGGACGATACAAGTATATATATATATATATATATATATATATATATATATATATATATATATATATATATATATTACGTTGGTGCAAAAATAATGACGTAATAATGTCGTTTTTGGACGTATTTTTTAACGTCAAAAAACAACATTATTACATCATTATTTTTGCACCAACCTAATATATATATATATATATATATATATATATATATATATATTTCGACAATTCTAGCACCTTTATGATAAATTTAAAATTGTCTCAGGAGTTAGATTTTCTAATTTCCCAGGCCACTTTTATTTTTATTCACTTGCTTATAAATCTGGAAGGCAGGTACAAAGAAAAAGTACTTGAACCGAACAACTTATAAAAATCTGTCTAATGAAAAAAAATATATATTTATTATTTATTTCTTTATTTTATTGTACGAGATGCTTGGTCGGAGTGAGAAACTTTCTTCAATCACTTGTAGATTTTTTCCTGTTCAAATTGCTAAAAACCATTCCTCTAACAATTCTTAATGTTTGTCCGTTCATTTGAAATTTTTTTTTTTTTTTTTTGGTGGTGGGGGGAGACTCTCCGAATTCCGTCTCTTTAATCCGTATGCTTCTTATCTGAAACACACATCACGTTTTCCTCACTCCCCATTAGAAATAACCGCGTCAATGTTAATAGTTCGCGTTTTCTCAATGAATGCTAGGAAATGTTTTACCGTTCATAAGGGGGAAAAAAAGAAAGAAAATATTCCACTTGAGGCGTGAATGTTATCTCAGAGATAGTCGACTTCATTTTTCCTAAAGCATGACCGCGTGCCCGTTGAAATTTGTGTTGTGTTGTAATTTTTTATGACAAGTGGCGGCTCATTGCTTCTGTATGTTCGCAAACGAAGAAAAAAAAATGGCTATAAAAGAGAATGGGAAAAGAAATTCAGAAATGAAATCCTTGAAGACAAAAATATTACCGAACAAAAATGCAACTAACATATTATCTGAGTCATGAGAGAAAATAATAGTGTACTTAAAAATAGTTTGCTTAGTACATACATAAAGACATCCGCATATATATATATATATATATATATATATATATATATATATATATATATATATATATATATATATAATAAGATAATATATAGTTTTAAGCTATAGTTATTAGTTAAAGTGCACAATATCATGGATAGAGTGCATGTAAATTTAAAAGCGGGCTTTGAGAACAACACCCAGCCTTCCAATTTAAAAGCAATCTTCAAGCCATGTATAGTTACATTTCAAATTATTCAAGGTGCAAAGGAATAACTTGAAACGTAAATATTACCACGGATCTAATGACCGTTAGAATAATGAAATAAATACATCCATAATAGGTTATTGATTAACATATATAAAGATGCGAGGTTGGCACCTCGACGTGGTGTAATGGTTAGAAATCTTGTCTTACTAGAACAATTACAACTGAGTAGTGAGTTCGATCCTCAATGGGTGCCCCATACTTTCGGCCTTGTGCCACATCCAAGCCGGGCTTAGAAAGCCCGTTGGCTCCTCTAGGCGGTGTAATGGTTAGCATGTGTATCTTGTTAGAACAATTACGACTGAGTAGTGAGTTCGATGCTCCCTGATTGGCCAATACTTTCGGCCTTGTGCCACATCTAAGTGTTTACACTGATAAACATTTATATATAAATACACACACACACACACACACACACATATATATATATATATATATATATATATATATATATATATATATATATATACTAAAGTGAAAATATTCATCGACGTATAAAATATGTGCACATGAACATTTGCACAGAAAAGCATATATATATATATATATATATATATATATATATATATATATATATATATATATATATATGGTGTACCATGGATAATTTGTCGTCTAAATTACACAAAAATGAAAATAACACTGGAATCATATTTTAATTCTTTTTTATTTAAGATTAAATTTATTCAATAAAATCGCCTACTTGTTCCAGACGACTTCGGAATCACCTGCGACTCGTTTATACGGCTTTCTTATTTAAGTTGGAGAATGCTGCCACTCTTCTTGCCTTCAGTTCATCTTTAGTGTTACAAATAGCAGTGTTAGTCTCTCGCTCAAAAGGCCCTATCTTTAATAATCAAAGTGGTTGCGGCCTGGTGAGTTAGGTGGTCAGACGTGAAGGGATGATGTGTTCTCAGTAATTTTCTGACAGGCATGGTTGGGTTCTACTGCCTGTGTGGCAGGAAGCACTGTCCTTTTGCCAGACATAATGTCTTCCAGCAGACACCCACTTGACCCAGGGTATCAGTACCTCCCTAAAGCACTTAACATAGGTCTCCGTGTAGAGTCTGCTTGCCCTCATCGTCAAACTCTCAAATTTTGTTTTTTTTTCTTATAACTACGATCACAGTGAGTTTTCCGAGACATCGTGCCTTCGTAAATGACATTAGGTTCGCTAGACACCCAAACACTCAGAATTATTTATATTGGGGCTTCCGAACGGACTGCCAAGTCGTACAGTATGCTGTTTCTAAATATCAGGAGGTGATAATTGCATCATGGTACTCTTTTTTTATCAAAGACCGTGCCCATCCTACCCTACTATACTGTACAGTCGACAAAATAGTAAAGAAACAATGAGCATGCACAAAATTAAAAATATAAAATTGTGACAATTTACGCATCGCATCGTGTACACCATATATATATATATATATATATATATATATATATATCACATACACTATTCTAACAATATCACATAAACTATTCATACAATCTTTGAGGTAGCTTTATTTTGCATTTTAGTTGCATTTTCAGGTGTTTATTTTCTTTGAAAAATAAAGAAATATTTGACCGATTTCACTAATAATGGAAAAAAATTTAAATGTTATAATCTATCTATTTTAAATGTTATAATCTATCCATTTTTACCTTTTAAATTTATTTAATCTTTAAAAATTTGAGTTCTTATACAGTGACTTCCACTCGTAATTTTATAGTTTTAGTTGACTCTGTAGCTTCCAACTTCAATTCTTTAAAGTTTTGCTACGTCACGCTTCTTTTAAGCTTATAGATATTAAATTTATTTCAATCCACACTAGAGTTGAAAAGACAGACGACCAAATGCTTGGGGAATACGTTACAGAAAGCAACCGGTTATTCACGTAAAATAGCATAAAAAATAAAGCCTCTCTCTATGCAGTAAAATGTACGCTTAATAACTCTTTAAAATGACGAAACAATGAATGTGAACAAAGTTTTAAAAAAAATAGAGCGCCTTTCATTTGCGATGACAGGAATATGTTGGACAAGCGAGGTTATGACCGACTCTGTATAATGGACAACTCACACAATGAATATTTCTTGAGATCGTCGGCGAATATGAAGAGCGTATGGTGAAAAATAATTTTGCTCTTACGTACATTTATTGTGCTTTCTTTATATGTTGTAGCTTACGTGGAACCAAATAGAAGACATAATTTTTCGAGAGTCCGTTGTTATAGAAATGCTTTTGTCTAAGGAAATTGCATAAACCTGTCACATGCCTAAGAACCAATTTGGCAACATTATATTTGTCGTAAAATCGAACAAAAACAAAACCGAAAGATATGTCATCAAGAAGTGTTAGCTTCTTTAGAATGGAAATATTTATAAGACACATACAAAAATAAAATAAAATACGGCGTTGTCAAATATATTGTGTAGGATTTTATTACCATATTTTTATGTAATCTAATTCTTTATGGCTGTTGTATATTAAGTTGTGTTTGATGAAAGATATTCAGTATAGTCGCGCAAAATAGTTAATAATCTATAGCACAAATATAACATATATTAAATTAGAGTCAACGAAATGTTAACTTAACTTTATTTATTTATAAGGTACTTAATAGTGATATAAAACAAATATTTCAGTACGTAATAAACAACCCCACTATTTTCTTTTTATTTAATTGTAAAACTATAGCGAATTGTTGTACATCTACTGTATCTTTTTGCAGTGATGACTAATATGTTGCTTATTCGTTGTTACATTCAGCCCAATGTAAAATAAATAATAATAATTAGCAGGTGATTGCGGAATATTTTCGATGACAATGTTCATGTCATTAATGGGTGTGGGCAGACCCCACTAGACAAAACAGAAAATATATCTTGCTTTCCATCATGTATATGTATTGCTATAAAGCATCTGCAAAGAACATTAAGTGAAAAGATGTCCGACCATTTTTAATGTACAATATAAACTGTATATTTTCTTTCGACTTTCGTGAGACATTAATATATTAAAAAAACAAAAACAAACTATAACAGGAACTCACAAAAATGTAGCGATGCTGGAAAATGTTGAAATCGAAATACCCCAAAGAATGAATCGATTATAGCTTATAAAAATTGAAAGAACTAAAAACATTTATGCAATTTCTATTTAAATATACAAAAACAAAATTATTGTTAATAATTCAAAACTGTTATTATCAGTATGGACAAAAAAATGAGAGCTTAAATGCGATCTTCAAACAATACTAAATATATATGCTGGTTGGACTTCGCCTTCGACGTATTAGGGTAAAGTAACTTAATTCTTAGCAATATATATATATTTCCTGATGGAGTCCCAAATATAGGACGAAACGGCCGTCCAGTGCTTTTAGTATTCCGTTGAGGAATCTTCAGGACTAAATCAATTACTTAATTATGATATATAATTTAAGACATTTTTATGTTTATACGTTCTTTTTATAGATACAAATATTTAAATAAATGCTCTGTTTATGACAAAAAAAAGGTATTAATCAATATTTCAGTAAATGCTATGTTTATGATAAGAAAAAATATTTACCGGCCTGAATGTCCCAGAAATTGATATAGAAAATATGATTCCCCTGACAGGAATCGAACCTGTAACCTACACGTAAGCGTCATATCGCCTGACGTACTTTACCGATTGAGCTACAGAGCGGCTTTTTGGCTATCAAGGTCGATTTTATTGTTTTGAAACTACGATTCTCCATGATTTTCTCTCGCACATTCATATCTGCTCGATACGTATACAAATGTAAACAAATGATGTCACACATTATGAAATGTACAAAGTCCGACAATTATTTTAAGACATATATTTATATAATATATATATATATATATATATATATATATATATATATATATATATATATATTTGCATATATATATGTGTGTGTGTGTGTGTGTGGTTTCATGTGTGTGTTAAGAAGTTATTTACTAAGACAATTTTTGAATAGAGTATTATATTGATTCTACTAGTTTTGAAATGAACATATAATATCCACGTGTATCAGTTCGATAATTATTTCGACAATTATCAATGTTAGATAACACATGTAGAATTTCATTTGGCTTCTTACTTGCCAAATTTTGCGACCTATGTTCACATGAAACACGACGCTAATTCCTCCACAGATGTGAATAGATATTTTGAAAGTTGCAGAACTGATGTTTGTATTTTTGTAATAAATGCCATTAGCATTTCTTCATCAGCAGTTCTTCAGGAATATGGCGCCATTTGGTTTTTCACTGACAAACATCTACTTTGGCGTTACTGTTAGAAACGGAATTGCTTAAATATTTTTTCATTAATAAGAACACAAATCAGATAAATGAAACGGAAAAAAAAGGTTAAAAGGAAGATAAGATGATATGCAGCTGCGCAAGTGGAAATTGTCGTCCATTGCATAGAGAGTGTTGCGCAGTAAGTATCATATACGTTGCTGAGGTCAGTGATAAGAATGGTTTCAAGAGGGAATAGATTCAAGATGAGATTGTATAGGCCATCTTTTTGTTGAAGGACCGTAGAAGTGAGGCCGGAATGGCCGGTTGTGTCTGGAAATAAAAAGAGATGTATGACAGGTGCACTTGTGTGACTTGGAGCATCGTGGGGAAGGTAGAACTTGGCAGAACTCGTGGTAACTGCTGTTGGCTGTGAGAGGAAATAAATTGGCTATTGCCACGTATAATGATAAAGGTGTTTTATTAAACGAAAGAATGGACATTATGTCTGGGTGAATTTAACAGAATTTTTTAATCTTCCAACTTTTCCCCTTCTACTTATCCTCATATTTTAACCCTGTCAGATCCGGTACGCTCATTTCCGGTGTTCTGATATACTGGAGTAGTTTTCTGGCTTTTACATACTTCCACTTGCCTAAGAAGACCCTGAGTTCTAAACCCGGGTTGCGAGGTTGGCAGGAATTGTAGCTATATATATATATATATATATATATATATATATATATATATATATATATATTATGTTGGTGCAAAAATAATGACGTAATAATGTCGTTTTTGACATATTTTTTAACGTCAAAAAACGACATTATTACGTCATTATTTTTGCACCAACCTAACGACCTGCAAGCTGGCGTCATGAAACTGCCTGCCAAGCCCAGGTTTGGCGCAACGTCACCTGAAGTTTTTGTGCCAAGGCTTTCGTGGTAAAAGTTTTTTCAATGGAAATGTCTATAAAGGTAATGAGTTCTGCCAACGATATCTATCTATCTATCTATCTATATATATATATATATATATATATATATATGTGTGTGTGTGTGTGTGTGTGTGTGTGCGCGCGCGCGCACGTGCGTGTATTTAAATTAAGATGATTGATAATGCATTCTGACTGATAGATTTAACTCGAACTAAAAATCTGTGCTACGATAATCGATGAGGCCTAGTATTTCAATCATGTCTCCACTAATACATCCGCAAACCTCTACAGTATCTGACACCATCACGTAATATTCTGCGATGTTTGTTTTTTAAGGACATTTAGAAAAACATTGAAGAAAGATATCAATTCGATTAATTCAAATATGAAAGCAGGTTTTCGAATACACAAGACAAAACAGTCCTAATTTAATAATGGGAAATATGGTAGCCGAATTTTCATTGCTAGGATTCTGATAATGCTTAAAATGAAAGCCTAATTCTAATCAATTAAACAATGACTATTATTATTATCATTATTTCATGAATGATTCAATTATATTCAAATATCAACAGCTTATTGTTTATTTCTTTCATATAATTTCAAATTTGAATGAACTTAAGGAGCATTTAAAGGTAACAATAACGTCGATCAAATATCGTTTTATTTCCGCATCAAGTGTTGGATCACTAAACCACATTCTTTTAGATCAAAGTTTAATTTTAATACGTTAACAACACTGATACAAATATCTTAAATGTTTGGCAGATGCACCGACGAAAAGGAATAATTGACATTTTTTCCTGTATGCTTGTGCACGTCATCATTCCTCATTGCACAAATTCAATATGGCTGATTATCATTTTATGGACATATTATGGAGAGTTACAGAATACTGAAAGACATATGTGCAATCAGCGAAGTTAAGCAGCATCGTGATTTTTTATTACCTAGATGGGTGACCGCTTGGTGCTGTAAGCTGAAATATGCAGGTGATGTCCTATTTAACAGCTGGAGATTGGAAAACGGAAAGGCGTTATTCGCCCAGTACGTCATATTCCCTGACGCTCAAATACTCTTGGGAAATATATGGATCGACCAATTCTTCCTCCAAGTATGGGTTAATTATTTGGACTTATATCAGGAAATTATCATTATCCTAACACCAAAAAACTTTTACAATGTAAAAATATTTTCCGGCTTTAAATAACCTGCAACAGGTTGATAGTGAGTAAAAAATAAATCATTCATTCAAACAATATCTTACAGATTGCATTGCTATTTAAGAATAATTGTTTTGATTTTGTGTGTATGTGTTTGCACATATGTCTTCGCAAAAAACTTGCAAGGATATATAAACTCAAGTTGAAATTTCAAATATTTCATTTGGGGCTTAAAATGACGGACATTCCTTTATACTTGAAATTTACATTTTTTTATCTCCACATTTCTACGCCGACAATCATTTCATGTTTCTTGTCCTTATCACATGCCAGACTTGTATTTAACATGTGTTGAAATTTTAAAACGAAAGCTATAAAGAATGTTTACTTCCTCCAGAAAGTTCGAAGTGTCCATTTTTGGTCTTCGCCCAACAGAGTTTCATGTTTACCGAAATTATTGCTTAGTGCATGCATAGTTTATTGGTCGAGCCAAGAGCATGTTCCGAGGGACAAGCTGTCACATCGACGCTGAATGTTCAAACTTTTCTCAACTAAATCTTCGCGATGGAAAGTTTCCAGAAACCTATCATCAAATGGCCGACTGTCCAGTGTCGGACTAAATCCACAATATTCAAATGTTCAGTCTTTCAGGATTTATTTAGAAATTAGCAAACATTAATTACCTCGTTGTCTCGTCTCTATCAACAAAACAGTCTGATCTATGTGGAAAATTTATTTTATTTTTTACTTATAGGCACACAGTTACACATACACATACACACACATATATAAATACATATAAAGGCAGAGAGATATAAGAGAAAGAGAGATAGGAGAGAGAGGTCAAAGTGAAAACTGACGTCCACTTTTACATTTTCATAGTTTTATATCTACATACGTACTGTCTCTGGTATTGAGCACATTTACCATTAAATATAGTATATTTAAAACTTTAATATATATATATATATATATATATATATATATATATATATATATATATATATATATATATTATATGCGCGGTAATTATTAGAAAGCGCACAATATCAGAGATAGAGCTAACATATTTGGTTAGATTGATGTGAGTTTGTGACACTGGGTTTCACGCTTTTGCAAATTGCAATCGTCAGACAAACTCTGACGATCGTAAAAGCGTGAAACCCAGGGTCACAAACTCACATCAGTCCAAACATATATATATGTATGTATATATTGCCGGAGTAATGGATGGCGACTTGGATTGAGGAATCAGAGAGCCGATTTCAAATTCCAGTCGAATCCATTACATTCACTTAGGTGCTAATAACCTTGGGAAAGGTGCGTATCCTCTTCTTCTCCCTCCAGCTATGGGTAAATAGCAGCGCAGACTGGGTTCTATAGCATTGAATGGCAACTAGTCTAGAAGGAGGACAACTCTCAATTCAAAACCTGCGGAGGGTCTTTTGTGGACTCTGTGGCACGTATTGCACCAAATCCCCGTATTCGGCCCTACAAAAAGTGTGGATAGTCCTGCACGAAGACTTCATCATTATAATCAAATCACATGTGCTGTTGTCCGGCTGTGTCTTTCCTAGGAACCGATCTACTTGACCTTCATACGGCGAATTCGACGGTAGAATCGAGTATATATATATATATATATATATAT
>OZ010578.1:17031423-17066423 GCA_963932145.1 Acanthosepion lycidas | reverse complement strand
ATGAAAATAAACAAAAATTATGTAACTGTAGAAACCCTCAAAATTGCCCTCTACAAAATAAATGTCGAACTGAATCATTAGTACACCAATGCAATATCTGTTAAATTGAAAATCCTCAAAACATATATATATATATATATATATATATATATATATATATATATATATATATAGGTTGCACTAGCCATGAGTTCAAAAAATGATTCAACCAACATCAAAGTTCATTTAGACTAAATAAATATAAAAATCAAACAACTCTCTCGAAGTATTTCTGGCACCTAAAAGAATCAAATATAACACCTACAGTAAAATGGAAATTATTAAGAAAAGCTAGAATATGTAGGTCATTAAATGACCCATGTCATTTATGCATACATGAGAAACTATATATTACTAAGTTTATAAAATAAAAAAAAAATACTGAATCAGAGAAATGAAATAGCTATGTTATACCGTCATTGTCGAAAATTTTCCTTAAATAATATTTAAAAATAAAAATAAATTTTAAAAGTGCGACCTGGTACTATACGTACTTATATTTAACGGAAAAAATAATTTTATATACTGTAAGTAATTCTATTACATTTACAAAAAATAAGAAAGTCTATTAAAATAACAGTGAAAATACTTTAAAGTTGTATTTAAAATTTTAGTTAAAACGGATTCTAACCTAAGCATCTTTTAAAATTGTAGTTAAATAAAACGTAGTGTAACCAAAACACCTATCTCATAGTACTAGCGGCACTTTAAGGAATCAAATAAATACCTAGAGAAAAATGAAATTATGATGCAACGCTATAAGATGTAGGCCATTGAATGTCCCATCTCCTTTGTACAGACATGTGAAACTATATATTACTAAGTATAAAAAAATAAAGTTACTAAATCAGAGAAATGAATTAGCTATTTTTACCGTAATTGTCATAAATTTTACTTAAATAATATTTAAATATAAAAAATTTAAAAATGGTAATAGACATACTTATACTTGATATGTAAAAATAATTTTACTTACTGTAAGTAATTCTAATACATTTGATTCTTTTAAAAAAGAATTATAGTCTATTAAAACTAACAGTGAAAATATTTCATAGTTGTATTTAAAATTGTAGTTAAATAAAAAATAAATTCTAACCTAAACATCTTATAAAATTGTAATTAAATAAAACGTATTCTAACTTATAGATCTCCCTCTAAGTACTACAAGCACTTAAAGGAATCCAATAAAAGAGCTACAGTAAAATGAATTTAATATTAAAAGCTAGAAAATGTAAGCCTTTGAATGAACCATGTCCTTTGTACTTACATGAGAAACAATATATTAGCAGGTTTATATAAAAAATAAAAGTTTACTAAATCAGTGAAATCAATTAGCTATTTTGGGCGTCATTGTCATAAAGTTTACTTAAATAATATTTAAATAAAAATAAAAATTTTCTTAAAAAATTGTTATCTAATAATATACATACTTATAGTTGATGTGAAAATAACTCTACAAACTTTAAGGGATTCTGATACATTTACTAGTTCTTAAAAGAAATATAGTATATTAAAAATTAAAAGTGAAAATATTTTTCAAATCGTAGTTAAATAAAACGTATTCTAACCTAAACACCACCAAAAAACTCTTTGAATATACAAACAGAAAAAATGCCGTAAGAATTTTCGCCGTTAACAATAAAATTTAAAAAAAATCCAGACGACATGCATTTAACGGATGTCAGATTTCATTAAAGAATACATCCCTACCCCTACCAAATCGTAACTAATAACTGATACATCAAAATACAGACATAATGAACACGCAAACACCTCTTGTCTGGTTGAATTGGATTTCTCTGTATCCTTGAAAACGTGAATTATGATTTTTGCTGTCTCTTTAAAACCCAGTAATTTTAAAAGTTACTCCAAAATTCGCTTGAGGATGAAATGGAACTAATGTCTTTAATTTAATTACGTAATTAAATTTGGACCTTCCATTTTTGAAACATGGTTAGAACTATGTATCGGAAAAAAACATATTTTAAATCAATTAATTTATAATATATATATATATATATATATATATATATATATATATATATATATATATATATATATGTGTGTGTGTGTGTGTGTGTGTGTGTGTGTGTGTGTGTGTGTGTGTGTGAGAGAGAGTTTGCGCGCGTGATTTTATTGGGGGTCAGTATAGGGTGCGTGTACATCTGTTTTGTAAAAAATAATATAAATATTTGGTCTTTTTATATTAAATGTCTTGCTTTATCATTTACAGATATCCGTTCGCCATTTTGGTTGTTCTGTATGGCTAAACATTGCGTATATCAAGTTTTTCACCTGATATAAACATAGATGTCATCGTTATTCTTGTTAAATTGTCATTATTTTTAACGTAAATGAAATAATTCTAGTTCTAGTGTATTATTCCCCAGCAAAGTGTGATATCTTATTTAATATATTATGATAAACATTAATTCTCTGAATGCTTTTGTTTCAAACAAAAATGCGATTTTTGTTATTATATATGGATGTGTGCGTAAGTTGAATGTAAATGGCTTCTATGTCCTTCAACCATTTTTATATTTAGAATTACAAAGTATTCATTTATTGCTAAGAAGTCGTTGCCTAGCATTATTTTAATTATTGTACTGCTTGTTAATGTTGACACTAATAGTTAGATAATGGCTACTGTCGTCTACGTAAAAGAGTAGTTGTTCTGTAAACTGCATAAGATATATTATGTTTATCATACAGACATTATTAAATATAATCGTCAGAAAATATCTCTCGTTTTAACAATATATGTTTAAAATGATAAATTGCTGCCAAATATACCGAAGAGTTGTTATAAAGCTAAGTAATTATTAAAACTGTGGTTAATTACCTTATTCTTGTAAATAACCTGAATTAACCAGAATTAACACTAGCTCCAACTAATCAGCGCGAATATTTGGGTTTCATAGAATCACAGTATCTGGAAAATGTGTTAGTATGCTGGAATTACTTGATTCAAAATAATTTCAATACAAAATGTGAGACTACATCGTACGTTATTAGGTGCCAAATTTGAGAAATAGCGATTTACATGGCTCGATATAATCTATTAGACACTGCGCCGGACTTAGAATATAATCATGCAGTAACTCAATATATTTGTTGATGATTACTGGATAAATCTGACTTCATGGTTTTAGGTTATGATGCTTAATTTGCACAAAATAATTAAATACTCAATTATTCTTTAAATCATCAATGGATCATTTAAAGACAAGCAATAAATGGTCACATCGAAGATTCTAGCAATGATGTCTTCGTGGTCATTGATTACAAATTTTGTCGTTGTGTAGGAATTACTAAATAAAAATTGGTTTCGTTGGAAGAACGTAACCGAAACGAGAATTGTTCCGATGGCAAATTTGAAACGAATAATTTTTCATATGGAATATGTAAATTAAAAAACAAAACTTTTGAAATCAAGGTTTAACACTTTGAGCCCTGACCACCGTTTTACTGGTTGTAGAGAAAAATGACTTAATGCCCAGCCACCGGTTGAATGATGGGTAAACACCTGTAACTATTTTATATCTACTGTGAAACACTAGATACCAATTATTCGCAAATTTTGACTCCAGCGCTCAGGCAGAAGCGTTAAAATTGTTCCGGAACGCAGGGCTCAAAAAGTTAAACAGAAAATACAATTGAAAATATCTAGGAATTAATCAAAGCGCAACTATACTCATTTATTTAATCTTGTGCTGTATTCATATGCAAAACTCCGCCATATAAAAAGCAGTTGACGCAGTTGGAGTCTAAACTAATGCTGACATTGAAGACTAAACTACTAGAGAAATAGTAATAAATACTTCTAAGTATAGTTTACAACACTAAACTTTTGATCTTTTTCCGAATAAAATGTAAGATATTAATTTTGAGTTCGAATAATCGATCGCCTTGAATTTTTGAATGATGTAGAATTTTTACTTCATTAGCCATTTTCGTTTACTTTTTGGTGAATTTATTAAATACTTTTAGTGTTATCCGTCTTCCTCGGATTGTTTAGAATCTGTTTTGAAATGGTGTTTAATTAATCCCTATCTTATGAATAATTCAGATTCGGAAATTATAACGATGGTTTATATATATTGTGTTCTGATTCTCCATTATTTTTATATCAATCCCATGGTACCATAGGAAAGCAAACCAGATGGAAAACTAAAGATCTCCGCCTCCTGTTGGGGGAAAGCCACCATGATTTGCCGTGTATTCAGAGGTGACATAATACGCCCAAGGCTTCTGGTTTGATTAATTAACCAATAGTTGGTGATTTTGAATTCAGAGTTGAGCATTTGCCACCTATCTTTATAGGACATAGGTGACCGTGCTATTTAGCCGCCATAACTTAACGGGAGAGAGGAGGCGGATACAAAACTTACGCAAGAATATTTGCACGTAAGTCAATTTAACAAAATCGACTGGAATTCAATTCGTCAGTCACTACCGCTATTCATTTCGTCACCGAAAAAAAAAAGAAAAAGAAAACAGAAACAAAAGGGAAGTGCCGATTGCCTATTTGTATATACATAATATAAAAATTTAAATTTTAAGACATTTCTCAGAAAAAAAGAATGCATAGATATGGATAAGTGTTATGTGAATTACTCTGGACATATATGGGAGATCGAAAAGGCATAGACTTAAAATAAATCTATGAGCTATTTTATAAAAACAGAGAAGCTGAATCTCTTTAGAAATTTCACCTAGTATCCTCCCACATTTAACAAAACATAATTTCTAGTTTTCTATTTTAACTGACATTATCGACCTATTCTTACTCACCAAAATCTCTTACATCTTCTGAAATGTTATTTATTTATGAAAACAAGAAAGGGCAGATATCTAAATGCGTGTTGTAATCGGCGTGAATGCCTGATGGAGTCAAACAAAAACAACATGAATTAGTTATGGGATGTTCTGCTATTTGTTATGCGACCCTCATACACAGCAAAATGATAACAGAATGGCTTATCTTCAATCATTTTTGTCGATTCACTTATACGTTATAAAGAACGTATGACAATACCATGTGCCATGTAACAACATCGCCTTCAAGCTGGTGAATGAATGTATTCAAAATGACTGGATACCTTCTGATCACGCACACACATACATCTCTCTCTCTCTCTCTCTCTCTCTAAATATATACATATATATATATATATATATATATATATATATATATATATATATATATATATAGGCGACACGTTGTTTCATGCTAGATTACATCATTGATTTCCCAAAATTTTTCTTCATATACAAATTGTATATTGTTTTCCCATATATATATATATATATATATATATATATATATATATATATACAGACAAGAGTTCATTTTCTCCATCAAGACATTCATTTCTGTAGTTCACTGCTACCAGCAAGCAGAAATATTTTTTCTCCCGATGATGGCCATTTTGCCCGAAACTAGTCGAGGAATCTAAATGAAATAATATTAAAAAAACGAAAGAATATAAATCTACAACCCAGTGTGTCTGAAGATTTTAATTTTTTAATATTTTCTATTGTTCAATATATATATATATATATATATATATATATATATATATATATATATATATATATATATATATATATATATATATGTATGTATGTATGTGTGTCTTTGCTGTGTTTTGTGTGTGTGCTCTTGTGACCGTCTGTGTGTTTGGAAATTTCTAGTATATTTCACAGTCGAGGGTTGGTTTGAATCTAAGGTAGGCAATAAATCAAGGAGATAGAAAAATCATGATAAAAATGATGCATTTATATATTTTTTTCATTGACATGCTAAACATCCTTGAACCAAGTTTTATTATCGGCATTTACCAGGTTGTAAACTTTCGGATTATTTCGTTGTTTTTATCGGCGTGAGTCAAGCTTTTTCATGATTTCACATTTTATTTTGTGTGTGTTTTTTTTTTCTGTTATGCTCTTCTATTCTCATGCAGATGTGTATTAAGATGTAAAGTTCGAATTTCGTAGCAGGTTCGGTCTCTTGAAGTACTGGCATTTCAAAGGCAAACTCCCTCGTCAAAATGACCACGAAACTTCACAGTCTCTTTGCGGGTGTTTCTTCCCATTTTGCAACATTTACTAGTGAACGCAACAGACTTATTAATCTAATTATAATAAGGCTGTTGGCTTCAGCATCAGCATTGCAAACACTGAAGTTATGTGCCACTCTTAAATAAATTATACTTATAATCAACATCAACGAGGTAATACGTCCCTTCCTATTTCAATCCCCAATGGTGGTAAATTCCTGATGGAATCAAGTCACCCTTGACAATACTATAATCCAACTTGCTTTCACCAACTTACAATATTTTCAACATTACACAGGAAAAAAACATTAAAAACAAATAAAATAGCGTTTACAAGGTTTTAGTCTTCGCCACATTCCTGCACCGATCAGAATCGTACTACCTCTATTAATGACATTGTGACCAATTTGATGTATTTTATAAAGGATGTTTAGATATACATTAAACGGAATAAATTTGAATACATACATAACCTCTAAATGTGAAAGTAGTGGATTTGAATCCTATATTCTTTAATCACAACAAAAGTGGATTCGATATGTCATATATAGTCAACAAAAAGATGGAAAAATATGTCAGATGGCAATATAAGCAGTAAAAATATCAAAAACCAGGAACATATTTAAACCCAATAAAAGGAAAATTCTTCTATAAACATGTTAAACGAATTGCATTGAAAGACAATGAATATAGATTACCTTAATACAAAGTCTTACAACACTTAGAATTAACAGTCAGAATTAGTTAAAGAAATGAGCTTAATGAAAATTGTTCACTCGAAACTACCAACCCCTGTTTATACATATCCTGCCAGAGGAACAATATATATATATATATATATATATATATATATATATATATATATATATATATATATAATGTTCAGAACATTAACATTCTTTTAAAGTTTCATTCATTTACCATTAAAAAAATAAGGAAAACTGAATATAGAGCCTAAAACATTTGTAAGAATTAAATAAAAATATCGGTTTTAAAAAGAAACATAGACATATAATCATCTTATTACGAATATATTCAAGAACTGATTTTCCTAAATTGTTAGATCAATATTTGTCTTGTTATTGACTAACAAAATATTTTCGGAATAATCTTAAAAATAAAAAAAAAATACAGATAAAGATATATTTTCGTCGTCTCTAAAGACATATGATTTATATCATCATAATTAAATCAACAAACAGCAACGAATCAGAAAGGACAGATTAATTGTCATTTAATGGGAAGTCAGCGAAATGTGGTGAAGTTCACATATGGATGTCATTTCTCAGTCAAAATATCTAATAAACATTAACAATTTACTAGGTGTAAGGAAAACCATCTAAACTGACACAAGGTGAATACAAACTGGGAACAATCTAAATACTGTCGCATCGAAAACATCTCTTTTGGAATTGATACAGAACAGTCAAATTTGGAAAAAAAGAAAAGTTATATATATATATATATATATATATATATAGATAGATAGATAGATAGATAGATAGATAGATAGATAGATAGATATCGCTTTTTGGCAACAGGACCCGAAATGAAAATACCGAATTTAAGTAGAAATTTTATATTTTTTATTTAAATTCCAAAACATACTCTAGAGAAAAAAATAGTTTGTTGTTGTTAGAAATAATTTTTCTTCTTTTATAAAGAAAGAAGATGGGTCTGATACTGATTAGCAAGATAAAAATTAGTGCTATGCATCATGGATTTAAAGATAAATCTCTTTTTATGGTAACCAACTGTGTTCACCCTACAGAAAGACCTAATATTTAGCATCATAGATGCGCATACTTGTTTTTCCTGAGATTCGAGATGATATTCCAATACATATTATGAGTGCATCTGTAAATATTTCCTCTATCTTTATACAAACACATAATTATAAAATAATTCTAAAGACCTAAACAAATAAAAATGCAATTTTCGTCAACAGTTTAAATTTGCTTTTGTATCAAGATTCTAAAATATTGTATTTATTATTTTTCAAGGTGTTGTATTTATTTCCTTCAAATGCTTATGGATAATACGAATGAAATTTGGATTCTATGTATTAATTAAATTATACTTTTAATCGATTCGGAAATCGGTTTTATATATTATTACGATATTTTGCAATGTTGAATTATATAAAACATTAACAAGATTTGGACGTCTGATAGAAATTTAAATTTTTAGGAGATATCTTCGAATAAAGAATATGACAATTGGATAGCAGATTTAATCTAAGATATAGTTAAATAATTTTCTTGAATATTCATTAAGAAGAATAACATGTGATTAAGAAATGATTTGTTGAATGGAATTAAGACAAGAAAGAAACTACATATTTCCTTGTGTAACATCTTAAGCTTTGCTTCTTTTCAGACAAAGTAGATGGGTTTCGCACTTCGGATAATCTCATCAAATAATAGTTTTGAATGACTGAATGGCAAGATAAGATTCCCTGGAAGTATAAGGCATCTGTAGGGAACATCTTTAAAACAGTGCAAGGATAATTAAGCTGTTGTATTCTAAATACGGATTTAGAAAGCGGCGTGATGCAGGGATACGTCTTCGTCACAGTTTTCTTCAACATATATAGCGACTATATCCTAAAGGAACGTGCTGGTCTTATAGGTATTTATTATCAGTGAGCGTAATCTTAAAATATGAGGTACAATGTTGATTCGGAAAGAAAACTGCAGGACATCCCAGACAGTGTGGTAAAAGAAAGCAAGAAGGAAGGATTGACGATCAACTGCAAAAAACAGAAAGTATGGTCATCATCAAAGGTAAAAGACCAAGATTCGAGTTACGAATTAGAGATAAAAACATCAAGCAGGTGCAAAATTTCAAATATCTGGGAAGCGTTTTAACAGAGAATGGTAAATTCGACACCGAAATCTGAAAAGGAAAAGATGAGAGAAAAAGAAAAAAAAAACAAAAAAAACAGAAGCAGCGGAACTGTGTTTCTAAAGAAGGATAACATATATTCCATGGACGGAGCCAGTAAGCAACTAGAAAATTTGAAAGTTGATGGTAAAATCAGAAAAGAAAAATGATGACGAAGGATGGTCTGGAAATAATGAAGAAAGATGGCTTGGAAACCTCTTAGCTCACAGGATATAATAAGGGAAGGAGAGACAGGAAAAGGCGGACCCACTTACCTAACGAACATGTGTGAATAAATGACAGAACGGGTGGTTGGAATTAGTAAAAGGATAAAAATGCAAAGAGCTACATGAGACAGAACGTTGTGTAGAGCCATGTTGCTTATCTCCTGCAACAATCGGGAAGAATACATTTTATGATTGTCTAAACGCGGTGTACATTTGAGCAATTTTCACGTTCTATTCAGTATTAGTTCAAGCAAATGTTGGTCGTTGTTATGATCAAAATGGTATCACTCTACTTGATTTTATGAATATAAAAGAAACTAATCATTTGAATGGTACATTGGTTACTGGTTGAATGCGTAGTGACTACCAAAATGAATGGTATGCATCACAACAAGTGTTATATATGCTGTCCTAGATTTTCTAAATAGGAATCTATAGTGCTATAAAGTTATATTAAAACCCATGTGAATGTTATCAATAACATCTTATATCCATATGATATTACAGATAATTATTAAGCTTCAAGTCGGGAATTAAAAGTAAAATTTGAGCATTTTCAGGATTAGGCACCGGTGTGCTTGAAGTGGGTGCGTGTGAGTGTTTTGTAGCTTTTCGCATTTTATCAACAAATAAAGCGCTTCTTTTAGATGTAACGCAGCGATATGTCTTTTGGGTCTTCGTGACCTTTTTAAAGGAAGTCGGGTAATCATATGTTAGTAGCGCTTTGGGGAAACCGGATACTTACATTTGCGAAAATGTAACCTATCATGAAATTTAACTATGGAATAGTTTGCTTACGATGTTACCATAAAAAAGACATCGAGATGAATTCTCTATGTGGTTTTGGCATTTCTGAAAACAGGAAATTGAAATCTACTTTTAATGTGGAAGTAAACTTTGATCCAATTTAAGAAATAAATCCCGGAATATATGTGGAAAAATTTTGCGATCGTTTTTCTGTGCAAAGGAACCAATTTTAAGCGAGAAAATAAAATGGCACTTCAAATACTACATAGGCTTGCAAATAAGAAGTTCATATGCAATAATAAGAACGAAATATCTTTAAGATTTTTGTGTCCTTTACGTTTTTTTCTTTTAACCAAATCTGCTCTAGGTTAATCAGCATAGAGAACCATTTCTCCCTGCCGTCAGTGTCGTGGATGTTAACTTCCAGGCCAGCAACTCGTTGCGGCTCGGAAGGTCGAAAGTAATTTAATTATAAAAGCCATCAATAAAACGATTGTTTATATATAAAGACAAGAAGATATAAGACTTGGAAAGAATATTGACTCAATTATTTTTTTTTTTATTTGATATTTAAAACTGAACATGTAAATGTGTTATCTTCATTAATTAGGAACTGCTAAATTGGATCAATTTCCGAGAAAGCCCAACCATACAAGTTAAAAAAAGCTATTATACCTCGACATTAACATGGCTTATCGAATATTCATCTTTCTTCTATCAGTTTTATGTCTCGATTTTGCAGCGAAAAAAAGGAATTATTCATTTTTTTTTTCATATTATTTACTTATCTGGAAATTAATAGGATTTTGTGATAATTTTCGGTGATATTAGCGCTTTAGTCATAAAAGTATTGAATACTGAGGTGTTGTAATTCATAAATGTCTATTATTAAAAAGAAGCGTGACAATCTTGTAGGTGAAAATTAGTGATACCTCTAGGATAATAGCTAACCTAACACTTTGGTTCAGTTATAAAGCATGAAATGTCCGGGTCAGCGTTTACTTATTACTACATGTTTCTTGCTATTCAAAAGCATGCGCAGATATAGTTGTAAGAACCCCAGGTAAATATCCGGTTCTTGCAATGTTAAACATACAAGTCTTACCTGAATCTTTACTGAAATAGAAGTTTATTATTTATTGAGGGCTACAGAGGATAAGAGGAAATGGAGAGCCATGACCGCCTATGTCATGAAGGGACACGGCACATAAAAAGAAAGAATTCGTAGTAAGTGTGAAAAATAAGATGGAATTTCGCCCGTAAGATAACAAACATATCTCATGATTAATTTTTGCGAAGTTACAACCTCAACTACCATATCATCAATATCCATCGCTGCTCTGTACATATCTATATTGTATATATACCTGATGTAATAGAAAAATTAAGTCTTGTAACAGCAAAATTGTCCGTACCACAAATTAATGAATATCCAAAAAAACCAATGAACATATTGAGTTTCTTTTTCTAGGTTTTCAAATAAGAAGTGTAGCCATCTAAACATCATTTGTCATAAGAATCAGTGAAAAATCCTTTGAGTTATTCAGCTAGAAACAGAATAGGTAGGAATCATTTTGTGTCAGACACACTGTATTCCTAAATGAGCTTTGATTAAAGAAAAATGATCATTCATGTCTTTAGTAACGGTACAATATTCATACAATGGCTTCCATTTTCAGAGTTCGTTCAAAAACCATCAAGAGAACGGTGAATACGTTTTAAAAAGAGGGAAAAGTAGAGGGGCAAACTGGATCAAGATGTCCTAACAGGAATATTTATCATCATTCAACTAAAAATCTCAATTAGAAAGATTCAACTCAATCCATAATACTTTTGATACTTGAGAGAGGAGTTTCAACCATGACAGTCGAAAGAGCAGTGAAAAAGACTTGAAAATAAAATGGTACGTAAAATTGTGAAGAACCTTGTTACTGCCGGACAGAAAGATAGAAGGTTGAGAAGGCGAGGGTTATATATATATCTATATATATATATATATATATATATATATATATATATATATATATATATATATATATATATATATATATATATATACAATTTATTTCACTCCTTCATGAGGTTCCGATCTTTAGCTCTGACTAATTAGTGATGAACATGTCATTTTCTTCGCAATTCGATTTCTTCAGAATTCTTCTGTTAAACTTGGAGAGCAATTATACATTCTTATTGCTCAGAGTAGAATCTAATTGTGTTATAAAAATCTTAAAGAATTCAAGTAAGATATATTTAATCATTTCTAGGATAGAACGTTTCAAAGCTTAATCTAACAATTAGGCACTTGCTTTTACAAGATCTGAAAATTTTTGCGGTTATCCCCCGTATATATTGTCTATTTTGGGACAAAGTTTCATCATCAACTGTCCCTTGTTCAGATGGTACTTCCTCCAGGCCATATTCTGTCATCCACCCCGCTAGGCATGATATGCGTTGCATTCTCTTGTCTCTCTTTCCTTCTATTCGACCTGTGATTATCAGATTATTCAGGCCCTCCTTTCTCATTACTTGAACCAGAAAATTAAACTACCACTTCATGAGGTTAAGTATATGCTTCCTCGTTGTTTGCATCCTCTCTAAAATCACATTGTTGCTCACATGCTCGGTCCATGATATCCCAAGCAACCTTCTGTAGAACCTTACTTACGCCGCCTCGAGTTTCTTCTTCATCTTTGAGGAAATCGTCCAACATTCGCTGCCGTTAATAAGGAGAGATGTCACGTAACAGTTCAGTATTCTGTTGTTTGTTACCAAACTAATCTTCCTGCCTCGGAATATTATGCCTAACCTTTGTAATGCGTCTTTGGCCATTCCAATCCTTCATTGGATCTCAGCGTAACTCTTATTTTCCTCCGTCAAAATACTTCCCAGATATTTCAATTTTCGAACCTGCATGATTTTAGTGTCCCTAAACTGAAAATTACATTCCAGGCTTATCCTTTGACGGATGACCATGTATTCTGTCTTCTGTTTACAAAGTTTTTACAAAATTACTATATTGTACGATTCCATCAGAATCTCCTTTCACAATCTAAGGCTGCAATCCATTGTTTCACTTAATATACCCGTCATTTTTATAGTTTGTTTACAAACCAGAAACGATACGAATGCATCGGAGACCTTTCTTTTCGTCGACTCTATCGATTTAGTAGTCAGCTAGAGGTGAGATTTCTGTCAATATTGAAAAATAATCTGTATTATAAAGAAGTCCAGATTGAAGTCGTTAATCTTTGGTATGAAATCAGAATCTAATGCTGCCATTCTTCATATTCGACGTCAGATGAAGAAAGAGATTTCTCATCAAAATCAAGTTTTTTTTTTCCCTATGATATTTAAATGATGAATTGGTCGAATTAATAGAAGAAAAATGACGTCACGCATCGGTTATTCATAAACTATTGTGAAAATTCGATTTCATCGGGAAAATTGATCAACTTTTGGTGATTAAGTAATGATTAAAAACCTTCTTGAAAATCTGCATATTTTCTAATTTGTAAGCAATATTTGTCAGGAATATTGACGCTAAATAAACCTATGTTTGTGGTTTGTATTTTTTCCTGTTTTTTGTCGCGTCTCGGAATAATAAGTAAAAATAGAACTTTATATTTACTAATATCTAAGATTTCATCTTTTGCCCCCAGGAAGGGAAAAATCAATTTCGAAGATATAAAGATTTTTTTTTTTTTTTATTATAAAGGAAAATTTAAAGTATCGTAAAATTGAATTCCTTATTAATAACCTTGATGTATCGTTCGATTTTACTCGATTTCTTCATGGTGATTGTGCAGTAATTTTTCTATTTATTGAATTTAGTTTTTATATTTTGATATTAGGATCTGACGTTTATGTAAACCAATTTCTCTTGCATTTCTAATTTTACTTTCTTCATTTAAGTCACTTATTATATGATTTCTAGTTTTGTTTCCTTTCTTTAAGTTAAAACCCCGCCACATCTTTACTTTTTTCTTTCTTTCTTTCTTTCTTTCTTTCTTTCTTTCTTTCTTTCTTGCTTTAAGATTTTATCTCTCGCCACAATTCTACCTCTTTTTTTTTCTTTCTTTAAGTTACCCACCCCCTCAACACATGTCTACCTTTTCTTTTTTTAGTTAGCCACCCCTCGCTATATTTCTACAATTCATTTTTTTTTATCTTTCTTTAAGTTGCCAGCCTCCTGGCCAAAATTCTGCATTTTCTTTTTTTCTTTCTTTAAGATACCCACCCCCTCACCACATGTCTGCTTTTTCTTTTCTTTTTTCTTTTTTTAGTTACCCAACCCCCTCACTATATTTCTACTATTCCTTTTTATCTTTCTTTAACTTACCAGCCTCCTCGTCATAATTCTACTTTTTTTCTTTGTTTAAGATACCCACCCCCTCACCACATGCCTGCTTTTTTTTTCTTTTTTTTTAGTTACCTACCCCTTCGCTATATTTCTACTTTTCCTTTTTTCTTCTTTAAATTACCCACCCCTTACCCATACTTCTACTCTTTCTTGTTTCTTTAAATTACCAGCCACCTCACCATATTCCTACATTTTCTTTTTTTCTTTCTTTAAATTACCTACCCACTCGCCACATTCCTACTTTTTCTTTTTTTCTTTTGTTAAGTTACCCACCCCTTCGTTATTTCTACGTCTTTCTCTCTTTCTTTAAGTTACCCCCACCCTGTCACATTTCCACTTATTCTTTCTTGTTTTATCTTTTATTTCTTTCTTTGTTTAACTTGTTTGATAAAAAGTGACTTCCTGACTTTAGCACTTCTACTTTAATTATCTGCAAATGTTAATTATCACTAAGGTAAATTGTTCGGATATAATTATCTTTAAATCCAATCAAAGAAATTCATTCCAATGTAGGAAGTTTTAATCAGGCAGTTTCTTTCACAGAAGTGTGACATTTCGGAATAGATTCTTAAACGGACGCTTACCTTACCTTCGTCTAGGATCAACAATTATTTATCCTACATATCCTGATATAAACCCCTATTCATCCCTCTTTGTACGCTCTTAAACTAACTTCATTGAATAAAATTCTGCCCTTATTGGCTCTTGAATTTTTAATAGAGAAACAGTAGTATACAAAGAGTTGACATGGAGGGGGATTTCAAAGGTTATTCTCACTATATTCTATTTATTTTCTTCTCAGTGAAACTCAGAAAACTTATCTGTAATTATAGTTGATCAAGCTTGGCTTCTTTTCTTCGAAATTACAATCTTGTGCAAATTAAATGAAACAAAACGAATAATAATAATAATTCAGTTTTTTTCGTATTTTTCCCAGGGAAACATGGCTCAGTGCACATATTCCTACTTTTTATATCCATTCCATGAAGTTTTTCCTTGCAGAATGACTGCAGATTCTCGATTGGATTTAAATCAGGAGAGTTTCCGAGCCAGTCGATAGTAGTTTGTTTTACTCATTGGTAAGGATTGCCATTGTGTTCAATTATGCAGCTTGAAAATGCTATTCATTTTTCCACCATTTTCTCTCTGATTATGTTTCCAGACTAGGCACGAAGCAAAGCAAAGGGAGAGAAATTAGATTTTTTGTACTTTTCGATATGGGAAACTGAAAGAGGGATATACAAAATACCCCGGAATTTCAAAAGTTAAATTTAATCAATCAAGATTAAAAGAAGCAAAAGAATTATGCAAATGAGCGTTCCTATCATTTCTGTTAGTATAAAAAAATCCTTTAAAATCAATCTTGCAATTCTGTTATTAGAAAAGTATTAGACCAACAAGTAAAAACTAATTAAAGAAGACCAGATAAAAAAAAATGGACTAAGAAATTTTAATTATTTGCCGTTGACTTCATATTATAAAAGCAATATCTGTAGAAATATTAATAGTTTGTAAAGAGTTACAAGAAAGTTCTGTACCTGTCAGCCGTCTAAAGATGTTGCATATGAAAGCCGTTGAGAATACAGCGTTTTAATCTGATTAAATATTTCTTGTTTAAGAAGATTCGTTTTTTAAATTATTTACTTATTTCTTACATAAAATTAATTGGCAGCCAATATCTGTAGAGCATGAGTAGATAATTTTGTCATATTTGCTTTATGAGTGATCATTTATTCCCTTATTTTCCCGTAGGTAATTCATTGGATAAATAGAAACCTTTTTAATTAAAAATTGATTTGATCGATTTTATCTTATTCTCAATGGCATTTTTCTTGAAAATGGACATCTTAATATACGTATGAATTTGTGATACGAAGCGTTTCTTTATTAACTTTTCCCCAATAAAAAATATGGAGACACAGATCTGAAAAATCAATAGAAAATCATCTACACAGAAGTTATATATATATATATATATATATATATATATATATATATATATATATATATATATATATACATACATACATGGTGTTCAAATAATTGATTTTAAATGAGAATTAAGTTTAAACGTCTATTTTTGTTTTCTTTCAGATTTAAGTCGTTGGCAATTTCAACTATGGAATGATTAAAAATCAAACAACGTGTTAAAGTTATCGAAGCGTATTCCGAAAATGGACGTTCAAACAGAAATGCATTCCGCGCACTTTTTTAGTCAACATAATTGACCAAACGATGGTGCAGTTAGATAAGTTATTACGTAAATTCAAACAAACTGGGTCGCTGAAAGCAACATTTCCCTAAATAATCGTTAACTTTTATTCATTAGTCGATACAAAGAATAAGAAAATATTTACTCTGATGTTGGCTGGATGGAATAAGGCAACAGATGATATACCTGAATATATTCGTCCTGTAGGATCTAATAGAAAAATTCAAAATGCTATTGTATATGTTCTGATAATTAAAAACAATGTAAGTTTTTTCAGCCTAAAGCACTTTGTTTAATGTTTATTGATAATAATCCAAAATAATGATGAAAAAGTCTTTAGTCTTGTAGTGAATCCAACTACAGCATAAAAAAAAAACAATCATTTTCGTGAGATTCTGAAAAGTTTTTTCTTCTTCATCACACAATTTATGTTAAAAAATTAACTACAACCGAGAGACTGACATAAATATTTCCTACACCAGGACAACAAGATGTAAATTAATATTATTTTTATTTAAGGTTACCATACATAAAATATATGGACGTTACCATTTTGTGATTATTAACCTAAGAAACTCTATATTATATTGCCGAAACTCCAGGAAATACAAAAACTTTCCGAAAAATATCTGGAATGAGAAAAAGCTGCTTGTTTTTATAATGAAACATTGATTTGAAAAGAAAAAAAATGAAAAAACACAAGCAGCTCGCAGTAACTATATAATTAATATAATACGTTAAAATTGTTACAAACTTTCATTCAGTATTTTCTCTTCTGAAAAAAAGAAAACACGCCTGAGTAGCAGTGTTAATAATAATAATAATAATAATAATAATAATAATAATCGCGATTCACAGCGAATAACCAGACTGGGATCAAAAAGTCTTCAACTAGAAAAATATTCTACACAACGAGAATAAGAGGAAAACCACGCTGAGGACAGTCCTTTACAGAGGAGCTCTATATTCATTAAAGATAAAATCCTACAAAAAGAACAATAAATAAATTGTCTAGGGAAGAGTATATTCAAGTAACTATGGCCTTTTACAAAGCTACGATAAATCCAACAATGACTAAATCTGCGTATAATATCTGGGGAGAAGTACACACTTCAAAAGACGAAACATCGATGCCGAGAAGCTAGCCAATGTAAGAGGTCATATCATCAGGAAAAATGAATACCTGACATAGAAGTCAAAAACATCCGAGAAAACATCAAAATATATTAAACGTTACTATCGAGAGGCTAAATGACAAGAACCCAGAGGAGACACATGCAGAGGAACAAATAGAAACGATTTTAATAATCACGCTGAGGTACATAAGCAAATAGAGGATGATAATGAAAATGTGAGAGAAACAGAAATTACAAAAAAAAATCCGATATAAATGGTAGAATATAAAGGAAATGTTTTTCGAGGAAAGGACGACAATTCCAAAAATAAGAAAAACAGTAACGTTACGGAAACCATCAACCTTTCAAACCAAGCAATTAGAAAAATAAGGAACGAAATGGAAAGACCGATGACAGAAATTAATCATCTTATATACGCAGCCTTGGCAACGGTAGCAAAAGCAATAGGGAAAAAGTAAAAACACAACGTAAACGAAAGAAACTATACCAGTATGCAAAGAAAAATAGAAACCGAAATAAATAAAGCAGACAAATGATACTTTTAAGTAAAGTAGACATCGGCTCCAAAATGAAAGAAAGAAAAAGGAAGAAACTGACATGAAGCCTTGATATGATGAATAAGACTGATATACCAAAGATAAAAAAAAAAACCCTGAAAGAACTAATTCAAGCGAAGGCACTCAGAATCAGGCATTATGAAAATAGAAACTGATTATGCTAGCAAAGCAAGATGGCCAAAGGCCAAGAAACTCTATCGAGAACCGGGAAACATAAAATAGAGATAAATGACCCACCTAATATCAAGGAAGTCCTGGAGTTCTGGTGTAAAATATGTGAAAACAGAAAAATGCACAATGACAGAGCTACATGGTTCAAGAAACCACAGGAACAACACACATATATAGAGTGCCAAAAATGCACGGATATCAACATTACTGAAACCACAACTACCATCTACAAAACAAAAAAAAAACAGGAAAACACCGGGAATGGTCTGAATAGTCAATTTTTGGATGAAAAACTATCTAGCACTGACAAAGACCTCATATGGGCATACAGTGATATAATCATAAACCCAGAAAAAATGCCCCTAATGATTCATGTGGGAAGTAACATACCTAATCACCAAAGGAGCAGAGACTTAGAACCCGGAGAACTATAGGCCCTTCACCTGCCTACGAGCAATGTACAAAATCCTCATAAATCGACTATAGAAATGCGGTCGACAGTGTTCCACACTCATGGATAGAGAAGAGCCTAAAATATACAGAGTATGCCCCACAAAGGTCAAATTCATAAAGAAGAAAAGGTAAATCTGGAAGACTACACTAAATCTAAACTATACAAACGGGTCATTAACATCAAGACCAATTAACATCAAAAGGGGTATCTTCCAAGAAATTTCATTAACCCCAATAGTTTTCTGCCTTGCATTAGCAGCCTTTGGTTACCTTCTGAACAACAATAGCTCACGATACAAATCACAGAATGGCAAACTGAATCACCTTTTATATATTGATGATCTTAAAAAGTTTCGCAAAGATGACTATCAGCAGAAAGAAATTACTCACCATTGTCAACATTTTCAGCGAAAACTTGTGTTCGGTATCGACAAATGTGACACAGTCACCTTCAAATGCAGTAAACTAACGGAGACTTCAGATTTAGACCTTGTTATCAACAAAATTAGGGAAATAGAACAAGATGACACATTCAAATACTCAGGAATTAATGAAGGAGATAGAATACAGATGGATTTGATGTTGCTGGGTAGGGTACTTTCGAAAATTTCATATTTTCATCCTCAAGGTGTAATTTTTCCATTTATGTATCAACTCAAATTTTTTCCGTAAATGGAAAAATTACACCCTGAGGGTGAAGATGTGAAATTTTCGAAAGTACCCGACACATCAAATTCAAATCCACCTCACAACAATTTAAAAATAAGGATCGTATTAATCAATGATTTGTTAGTAAGTTAATGCTTTACTAAGTGTTGCTAGTGAAGAGATTTCGCCATTAATCACATTAATATTAGTTATTATTTATTTTTATGTTTACCTCTGTATGGCATAATATATATACTGCACAATCTAATATATATATATATATATATATATATATATATATATATATATATATATATTTATGTTAACTTATATATATATGTAAACTTTTATATATATATATATATATATAAGCATAGGCGTTTTACTTGATTATCTAAATTGATAATCCTTCATTAGCATGTAGCTGCATTTTCTGTACTAATCTGTTGATGTCACTCTTTACACGTCTTGGATGGAAAACTACTCTCTTTAAAGGGTCCTGTATTGTAAAAGTAAACGTCCCAATTAAAACCGTTTTCTCTTCTTTCTGTTTGTTTCTGAGATGAGGTATTTCGATTACTTACATTATTTACATTATTTACACATTTATCCTCATCTTCATTGCAATATTCACAACATTTCTTTATGTGATTAGAAAAAAAAAAAAATACCCCGGGGGGGAAGAAATAAAGGGTACCGTTCGAAATCCTAATCACCTGAAGAAGTCCACAGCCTGCATGTTAATAATTTAAACTATCCTGAATGTTGAATATTATCATCCCAATTGGTATTGTTCCGTTTTGTAATAAAGGACACCTTTTTGATTTTGTCATTGAATCTCGCGATGATAGGTCAAATTCTTGCATTTGTTATTTATAACCTTTCTATTAGAATATACGAAAATAAATCTAACTGATGGGTAAACAAGTGTATGTTCTTTATTCTTTATCCGAAAAAAAGAAAAAAAAGAAAACGTTTCAAAGATGGAGACTTGGCTTTAGAGTTATATTTCTTTTTTTTATTATTTTCAACCAAATATAAATTTCCGTTTCGGTGGGGCGTTGGTATGGAATGGTTTCTCCTCTCGAAATTAAGGTGAAAGACTTCAGACTAAACAGAAATTTCAAATTGAATTAAACTTATCGATTCACTGAATTTATTACGTGTAGAATACGCCGAAAGTTTCTTAAGGTTGAAATCAAAGTATCTGATAACAATCAAAGAAGAAAGCTACTAAATTTCTCCTATAAGAGAGTAGAAAGTCTCACTAGAATATCTCAGCGTCGAATGCATAATTGCACAATATTTGTACGGCTGCCAGCATTAAAACAAAGATAACTATACAGTTCATATTGATTTTTATCGGATACTTATAAAACCTAATAATTTTCACTGCTAATATCTAAAAAAAAATATCTGTTATTAAAGGTATTCCAAAAACTTGAACCGACTTTAAATATGATTTAAACATAAGCGTCTCATTTTCCCTTTTTTTTTGAGATTTAGTGGACATTTGGGCGATATTATTTTTCACACACAATTGCCAGGACAAAAGTAATATCATCCAATAGAGAAATAAATAAATTTTCAAAAATAACACTGATTTATTTACTACTGACTTAATGAAGCACCCTTATATATATAATCCATCTTAATGAGACACCCTTTATATAATAGAGAAAAATGTTTTTCTATACTCTGGACCAGGTCAAAAAACTGGAAATAGGAAATGTACCTTCTGTCTTCTTGCATAGCGGAAAATACGTCATTGAGATCTCGTATTTCACACTAGCCGTTTTGTAACAATTGCAGTTGTGTGCCCAATACAATCTCTATGTAGATATAGTAACGTCTCTGTATCCCAGTTAAGATAAGAGTCATTATAATTGCAATGATATTTGAAATTGTATAGGATTACGAACGTCCTGTGCATCTGGCGGACGCAAGTAAAAACTACTACTGCCGCAATAAACTTAATATAATATTTTAAGTAATAGAAGTAGATAGGCTCGCCTATTGTTTGGCTCACAATCCTCCCTAGATTTTGAACAGAAATAGAGGATTATCTCTTGTTTCCAGTTTAGGATTGGGTTCCAGATTCCTTCTAAAGACTGCTTCAGTTCTGTACACTTAACGCTCGTTGTTTCCTACGATAACATAATTACACACAGTAACCCTCTACCTTCAGTGACTCTTGGGCCTTGTCTTGGGCGAAGGTTAGTAAAAATCAAGTCTCTTTCAGTTTAATAAACATACAAATTTAAAATAGATCTCATAATGAGAAATTTTCAACTCTCAAATTTATAGCAATGTTTTTAGCTTGAGGCTTTAAAATGGGTTGTAAACCTATACGGATACTTGTACATTACATCAGAGGATAAGAAGAGTAAAACGATGTTGAAAAATGCTAAACTGATAGCGAGACAGCTGTGAAATTTGAATAAGTGTGCTGAAGATCAGAGACGAATCTGATTCAGGTTTGATTAGGAGAAACCGAGATTATCTCGCTGGTCTCCTTTCTTTGTCAAGAGAGAATTAATAAGACGTTAGTTTTGCTACTACAACTAGAATTCTCACTGATTGACAAGCAAATCTTTATGTCGTACACATGCAATAAATTCATAAAAAGCGTCGAAATTTCGACAAAGAAGAGATTGTGAGAGGTTTGAGCTCGGATTAAGTTGGTGAAATCTTGACAGATGCCAAGTTCAAAACGTTTTCAAAATGAGAGCTCAGACACAAATTGATTTTATGAACGCACACATGTAATAATTCTAAAGTAGAAACCAAATGTTTGCAGAAAGACAACAATATTATGTACATATATGTTCCGTCTCATTCTTATAAATAGCTAATAAAGTTACCGATTTGTCCCTAAGCTTAACTTGATTGAAAACATATGGAGTATTCTGAATAGAAAGGTTTAAATAACTGGACAGCATTTTATAAGCGAAAGTTTATTTCGATATACTATTCTTGATGATATACATTTTCACATGTGGGAATAAAACCGGTTACATAATAAGCGGATGAAAGACTAAAATCGAAATTATTTAACACAATTGTTTCATTAATTTTATCTTCATAACATTATCATCATTAAAATACTCCTTTGAAACAATTACTTTTAAAATTTTATGTATGGTGAGTAATTATAATTAACAATACAAAATGTTTTGGAGTACACTATTTACATTATTCGGACTATTGTCCACATCTTTGTCAGTCTATTTATCACAAAGTTTCTGGCATTGTACACACCGGCCTTCATCAGGTGGCTGGAATGTCGAGCTGAACACTTTATTTTCGTTCACTGGGGTAGACTATTCTGGTTCCACGTGCCATGACTAATGGATGCCAGATATCAGTTTGCTCCTGTTAATTTCCCTCTCCAAGTTCTCCACTGCCTTAACTGGGTATTGAACTGACACTCTTTGGGTCCTGTCACCGGATCTAACAAACGCCTTTATCCACTGTGCCATTTCTCCTTGGTTACTGAGATAATATGAGAGGCCAGTTATATAAAATAAACCTTATTATATGAATTATAACCACTTTCAATTTTTTTTATCAAGCTAGAATGAGAATATGAATTAAAAATAAAAATAAGTTGTGCAAATATAAATGATCCCTTTCCTTTACACACTGTATTCTTGGTTTCCAAGTTGTCTGTACAATAATCTTTTGTGTATGTTTCAAAATAATATGACACGTGTTCATTTATTTGGTAAGCTGTTTATACTGCAGGCAACCAATATATCACAATTTGTATGCAAATGACTACAGTTAGTAACTAATTTAAAAAAAAAATATGCCAAGATCAAAAGGACTTCAAGAAGTTTTTTAAAAATTGCATAGTTGAAACATATAATGAAACAATTTGGAGTGTACGTCTCCACTCTGCGACAAATTATTTATTATGATTGCATCACAATCAAGAAGTGGCCGTCCGCGAAATATATCTTCTAGAGCAAGTAGTCATCTAGTTCGCCAAGCCCAGGAGAATCACCCTGTGACATCTGTGGTTCTCCAAGACTCTGCCAATGTCGGATTGAATGTGCATATATCTATAGCGCGATAAATCTTCCTGGCATATTGCGTAATGAATAGCCACTGCTTCCAAATAAGTACAAACTCGCTTTAACTATTCCAAATCTCATATTAAAAATCTAGAATCATTCTGGCATAAAGTTTTATGGTCGAAATAGAACAAACTCGAAATTTTTGGAATGAATGATATGCGATATATCTGGCAAGCTTATAATGCGTCTTTTGAAGAAACGAAATTTTTGCCAGCAATTAAATAAGTTGAAATAAACAAGGTGATTTACATAATATGATTTGGTTTGCTTTGTTGCAGCTGGAACATGCAACATAGTACGCATTGACGGCACAATGGGCTCTAAAAATACCAAGCAATTTTGACCGAAAGTGTCTTACCCTCTTTTCGAAAACTGTATTTAGGTCGGACCTGAATCTTCCAAAAGGGAAATTATCCGAAGCATCAAAGCACAGAGACAAATGAATGGGTTCAGAAAAAGAAAATTCAAATCATAGAATGCCCTTCTCAAAGTCCTGACCAAAGCCATATGAAAAGCAAGAATCCCAAGTAATATCGAACAATTTTGGGAGTCAAGAAGAATCGTCAACAATTGACACTCACTACTACCAGAAAATTCTTAGAAATCATAGTAAAAGTCATGTCAAAGTTCAAAAAGAAGAGTCACCAAATATTAAATGTAAGTTTTCGCTTACATTTGCACATCTTAATTTTTTAATTTTTAATTAATATTTTATTCAAGCTTGATAAAAACAAATTGAAAATGGTTGTGATCAATAAAGGTTTTTCTTAATGAATATATAAATTAAGATTTGCTGATTATCTGAAGAAATAGATAATTTTTAAATAGTAATTTGGGGGTCAAATTGCATTTTGCGCTGTATATATATCTATATATATACTAGGTGTGATAAATAGAATAGCGCTGCTACTATCGCAACGGTGCAAAAATTACACACAGTGAAGTCCCTTGACACAGATTGACTTTGAAATCTGTTTTGCATATACACTAAGTTGTAATGGTCACGCCAACATTCGTTGTATACAGTAGTACTCGGAATAAACGTATTTATTTTGTAGAGTGTAATCATCTCACCACACTACAGAGGATACATCAATGAGCCTCCCTTGTTCAGAGGTTTTGGGCCAAATACAACATTCCACACTTCCAATATCCACCATATACCTTTAAGCTCACCCTTTGCGTCCTTTCCCGGTTCAAAAATCAAATCACACTTGAATGAGACAAGATTTAAAGACGTTGAGGAAATTCAATAGAACTCAAAGGTACAATGCTGCTTGATACCTAAATAAAGAAATTTCAAAATTATTCTATCATTCGAAATGAATCTGCAAATATATGTGTCTTCAGAAGGGGATTACTTGGAAGGACATTAAAGTAAACAAGCAAGATACTTGATTTCAAAATAGCTTGGAATCAAACCACATGAATAGCTGATTATATCTGTAAGAATATCTTAATACTTCAAAATGTAGCAGCCATTTAATTTTATTTATTGATATATTAGGTTGGTGGAAAAATAATGACGGTTTTTGACGTATTTTTTAACATCAAAAACCGTCATCATTTTTCCACCAACCTAATATAATAGTAATTTTGAAAGCATTACTTAAAAGACTGAAAGTAAAGCCACAGAATGCATGGTCATCAGGAAAAGGAAGATCCCAAGATGCAATTTGCTGGTCGGCAACACTAGAATTTAAAGTTTAAATATCTGGGAAACCTCTTGACAGAGGACAGTAAGTTCGACACTGAGATCCGTAGACGTATTGGGATGGCCAAGGACGTATTCCAAAAGCTGGACTGAGTATTGCGGGACTAGAGGATTTCTTTGGTAACAAATCACAAAATATTGAGCTGTTACGTGACATCTCTAATTCTTATAGGCAGCGAAAGTTGGTCGATTTTTTCAAAGATGAAGAGACTTAAGGGGTCGGAGATATAGTTTTACAAAAGGATGGTAAGGATAACATGGATCGAGAGTGTGAGAAATGATGAGGTCTTAGAGAGTATGCAAGCAAGGAGGAGGCTTATACTTAACATAAGGAACAGGCAGCTGATGTCTCTGGGACAGATCATGAGGAAGGAGAGCCTGGAGAGTCTGATACTCACGGGTCGAATAGAGGGAAAGAGAGACAAGGGAAAACAACGCGTGACATACCTGGCGCACTAAAGAAAGTGGCTGACAGAGCATGGTCTCAGGGTGGATGTAAAGGGAAGAAACTTGTTGAGAGCTGCAAACGATAGAGGGAGGAGGTGGAGAGCCATGATCGCCTACGTCGTGAAAGGACACGGCACATAAAAGGAAATGAAGTAAAGCCTTGCGTGATTAAAGTAACTTGAAATGCCTTACCGAAAAAAACGTTCTATCATATCTTTACATCTGCCTGGTTGTATATATATATATATATATATATATATATATATATATATATATATATGTATTGGGCAACAAACAATCAATGTCTTTCTACATCGATTTCTATTCCGTCTTTTATCTACCTCCATTTTAATCGCTTAATTCGTTCTCTCTAATCTTTGTCCGTTTTATAGTTCAGGTATATTTCTTTCTACCTTTATGAGCTGCATCTATCTTTACTTTTTTTTCCCATTTTCCTTTCTGCTTTTCAATGTTTACTTCCAAACAATTTTCTTAGATTCCATGTTTTGCACTCGTACGCAATCGCTGGCCTCATGCATTCATTCAACACTTTACGTTCTATGCATATTTGCAAAGTGCTTTTCATTACGAATCTTTTTTATTATTAACCGCTTCCTACACACAAATAATGAGAACATTGTCTCGTGTATTGCTTACCTTCTTCCCATGAGACATGTAAGCAGAATCGAAACAAATAGAATGTTGAATAGAAACATATGAAGAAATTTGGAATCGAGATGTGGGGATAGATGTGAAGAGATCCAAATACACTGTGATAGATAAATTTGAACGAGCTAAATGAATTATACAGACATTAACCGAGAGGAATAGATAAATTGTCATAGGAAGTAGGATGGATAGAAATTAAATTATGAATAAACGAACTCTTTGAAAAGAAAATAATTCTAAAAAGCATACTGGATTCTTTTACAAGTATATTTCGCATTCTTTGTCAATTAAAATACCAGACCGTAAAATGGATAATGAAAATATAAAGAGAAATCGATTGCATTAGAAATTAGCAAACATAATACAATTACTCGGCAGAAATAAATTGCAAATATTGATTATGTGTCTACAAGATCGATGAAATGCTGAATCACTGGCAAACCATGTCAATGTATCGATCATGGATAAGATATCGAATTGGGATGTTATACTGGTAACAGGGAAGTTTTATTGGTTAGGAAGATTTCGATAGAAATATTTATGCCTTTATAATAGTCGACGCAAATAATAACGGAATTGGACAAAATGTGATATCGAATAACGCTGAAATTGATTAGATGTTCGATTTCATATTTGTCGAAATCATCATCTAAGTACTGTTTATCATTTAATTAAATTCCAGTTAATGATTTATCGTATTAAGAACGAAACTGCACGTTTAAAGATGACAAATGTCACACATGTTGAAACTTAAACTGAATACATGAGCATGGATCTGCGTATAGTTAAGGAGTTTTTGTGTGAAAGAAATGAATGCGAAATAACACATAACAAAGAATATATTGTAATAAATATTTACAAAGAATATATATATATATATATATCGGATAGACGGAGATGTAACATCCCAGGACATGGAATATATGTGTCAATTTGCTCACGATTGCACGTCCTGGTAATTTATTTGGATCACTGTAACGTCAGTGGTCCCCGGAACCGGATAACAGGTTAGGCGGAATGATTGAAAGACAATCAAAGATTTAGAAAGTATTTAAAAAATTCATATGCCAAAAAATATGATTTAAAATATTATCATGGAATATTTGTAATTGCAGATATAAGTCCCAGTAAAATCAGGTATAAATAATTATTGGCCTGTTTTATTATATCAAGTATTAAGTTTATAGTAACTAGGGTTCGCAAATTGGAAAAGAGAGGTAACAATGATAATGTTCATATCGGTGTTCAAACTTCAGTATTCAAAGACGTTAAGGGAGTTAGCGTTTAACTTGAGGTACCGGAAGCTATGTTTCGACGTTTTATGTATACAGAGTACCATTTTCTCCCACAGGGGAACATCTTTCGACACCCAAGGAAATGTGGTTGTGGCGTGAATTTCTCCAAATATAAAGCGTGATCAGCATAGATAGGAGATGTTGGACATCATTTATATGCGATGCGACCACGCCCAAATTACAAGTCAGTGAAGGCATCCGATAATCCTTAATACTTGGTTAATTGTTATTAAATCGGAAGGATGAGGTACAGTTTACTTAGTAGCAACCTTTAAATATTTAGCATTTCATTTTATCTCTATCCTTATCCTCTTACAAACACACACACACACACACACATATATATATATATATATATATATAATTATTTATTTAAAAATATGATTCCAACACGCTACATAAGAGGTCTCATGTTTCAAAACAAGAGCCGAAAACTTCAAAATAATATTTGAATTAACTTGAGTTAAAGTAGGCTCTGTTCCATCTTCAAGCAAAATTTTTTGGGAATGACTTATTTCTGAAATTTACGAGTTTTAATAGTATGGTCAGAATTGAAATCAAAAATTTCCATGGTAACATCAAGGGCGGATTGTTTAGAATCGGCAGGGGTGGGGTGTTAATAATTTGTATCTGTATAGAGTTACTTTCATAGATGCCGGGTCACGGTAAGGTGGGGGTGGCTAAATTTACGACGGAGGAAGTTTTCGCATAGTCTGGCTTGAGCGTCTACGGAGATTTATTTATTTATTTTTATTTTATTCTTTTATTATATCTCTTTCTGAAAGGGATTTATGTATATGAAAAGGCCGTAACGTTTGTTATTTGACGACTTCATAAAGGGTTATCAATTTTTGTAGGTTATTAAAACTATGTATATGGGCTATGGATTTTAAAATGTATTTTTTAGTATGCGTGTTTTAGGCTAGTTATTCAGAGCGTATATATATATGGTTCTAGTTAGCTTGATTGTTGTAGCAGGCATGTTTCTCTCTTTCTTTTATATTGATCAGGCTTGGTAACATATGCTTAGCACACTGTTTTGTTTTTCTTACTCTTTACGTAGATGTCGGTTTTTGGGTCTTTTTTTCTGGATTCATGACTCATATTCTTTTTTTCTCATATCTGTTTTGCCTTGTTCATTTATATGTGCGGTTCTTCTATTTTCATTGCTTGCCACTTTATATTTTTATTAAGTATTCTTTCGGACACCTGGCAATCTCTTTCTTTATCCGTTGTTGTTTTGCGGCAAATCCATACAGAAAGACGTACGGTAGAAAAACTTCCACATATACCACCCAGAAATATCTCACTCATAATGGTAAGAGATTAATCGCAACGGTATCTTCATCGAGTTAACGGGGATGTTTTTTTTTCCCCTTTGGGACGTTGTCCGATTAAATTGATGTTTACGTTGATGCGAGTACACGTGCGTACAAAGGAAAGTGTACTCTGAAAATCTTAAAATTAATTTACTTTTTCTTATATATATATATATATATATATATATATATATATATATATATATATATGTGTGTGTGTGTGTGTTTCATCTAGGCGATTACTTTTAGGTTCTTTTTGTTTACGCTGCCATCACTATTATTATTTAATATCCCACATTGTGATAACAGAAGTTCTGCCAAGATTGCTGAAAAGTTGTTTGAACCTGTATGCAAAATTACTGTGCATGATCTAGCGATTAAAGTACTTTCTAAACTTTTTCGTCTAAGTAAATTGTTTTCTATTTTAATTAGAGTAGCATTTTTTAATCAAGATTGTGATCAATCTCATAAAGGGCAACAACTTAATGCACATGATGTGTTGTTTTGAAACAAAAACCTCTTTCGTGTTCATATATTTTATTTAAATTCCTTGATGTTTCCCCGATGTATTATTTGTGGCAGTTATTACTAGTAATATAGTAAAACGTCCTTTAAGTTACTTTATTTTTAGACGGAGCAACACATTTTAATTTGGATTAATTCTTTTCAAATGTAGTTGTGATAAAGTTGGTGGAAAGACCAATATATTTTGGTTCGTTGCCTACACAAGAAAAGACCGCCTTTCTATTTTTTATATCCTATGTCCTGACGCATTAAATATGAAATAATAAGGGTATTAGATGATTTTAAATGTATTTCCCTTTTTCTTGTAAAAACTGAGGGCTACAAATTTTCAGGACTTTTAAATAAAATCCGATGATTTTTCCGGATTTAGTTTTCTCCTTATGATGAGAACAGAAATTTAGGAGATCATTTTTCTTAGTTGATTTTTCGATTGACGCTAATTTTCCGGCTTCTATTAACGCGTTGTAGCATGATATCTAGGAAATGTAGTGTTTCTATGCTTTTTATAAATAAATTCTGTCGTATGTCCCACTTTGTTTAGTTTATCGGAAGGTTCACTTGAATCAGTTTACCGAGTATATATTAATAGCGCTTTATCGTATGAAATGTATATATTGTTTACATAAAATATTTAGAAAAAGTACAAGATTCAAGACATTCTAAGAAAATACATGCCATCACCACACTAAGAGGTGACCCCATTGACAAACCAAATTTTTGTTCATAAAATTATACCACAGAATTTATATTTAAATATATATATATATATATATATATATATATATATATATATATTCTCTGTCAGCGTCACCTTTCCTTTCCTTGGTGCGCATAAGTAGTTGAATCAACGTAAACATCAGCTCGGCTGTTTTTCTGCAGTCGAGTTCTTGAAATTAATATACAGTTTGTTTTCCGGAAAGGATAAGGCTCAATGACTCTCACTTTTGCATCATTAAAAAGGTAGTTGTTGCTTGCACAAAAAGGATTTGATCAGTACATACTTTCAGATAGCTTCGTCATATCAGTAATGCAAACCTTTCTTATCATCTAACAAAAAATAACAAAAAGCATCCAAAAGGTAAGGCTTTGGCTCTCATGGATCAAGCTCGTTTTGGTCTATTAAAGAATGTGGCACCTACGTGTAGACTTTGGAAACGAACCCGAGTTTGTCTTTTTAAATTGCTAAGGCCTTTCAGATATCGAGTTTCGAATACATGTGAAAACACGTGGTTTATTCTCATGGGAATGTTGGCGCATAAAGCATGAAATCATCCACAAAATCGTGAACGCCCAATCCGAACATATATCGGCGAACTAATAGAGGATAGAAAGTTGAGAATAGAAAGTTACCGAAATCGCTGTAAGATCATTAGATTCTGAGTACATTTGAGATGGATGCCCAGCTCAGGAAGACTAATGTGAGATGAGATGAGATGAAACTGAAGATTTAGAAACATATTTGCAAAAGATCGGATAGTATTAGAACATGAAAAACACAATTTTACATACACTCAAAAAACATTTATCAAATACATAATCTTCATTATTTACATTATTTATATTGGTACTATTTATATTTGTACTATTTACCTGCGAAAGATTTGTTCAAGAATGGTTCTTTTATTGACGTAATAGCCCCAGAAAGACGATCAAGCTCGTTTTGGTCTATTAAAGAATGTGGCACCTACGTGTAGACTTTGGAAACGAACCCGAGTTTGTTTTTTTAAATTGCTAAGGCTTTTCAGATATCGAGTTTCGAATACATGTGAAAACACGTGGTTTATTCTCCACGATAGCAACCAGGGTGTCTTCATCGACTCCAGAAGTTGGGCCAGAGCGTGGTTACAGGTTTAGGTCAATTTCACTCTGAACAATTCCGCCAAATCACTTATTGACCGATCGAACAACTGGAGTGCAATCCCCCGTTAATTTTGTCGCTGTTTATACAACTTTTCATTGTCCATTGTTGAATTATTCATTTGGAGAAAAACCTCAACATTCAAGAAATTCAGATTCGCAAGTGAACGATACAAGGTCTCAATCTCGTAGACACCAGACATTGGGAACAAAGCAAACATTAGTGTCAGGCAGCAGTTATTTTATATCAACAATGAAAATCTAACACGGACTTTTACAATGATCTGTTACACACACACGCACACACACACACACACACATATATATATATATATATTTGAATACATATACTCTTAAGGTGTTCTATATTTATGGGATAAAGTGCTCAATATCAGAGACAGAGCGTGTTTTAATATATACATATATATATATAGATAGATAGATAGATAGATAGATAGATAGATAGATAGAGAGATATACACACTACTTGCGTCTCTTGTATTTCTTTAAAAAAAAACATCTTAACTTACTATATTTTCTATCTCCAAAGTAAATCTTTAGTAACAACAATATATTTGAATTTATGTTGTCAGAAATAAGCAGTAAATCATGGAAAAAATATTAAAAGTCATAATACAATAACGTCACGTTTTGTTTTCGTCAATAAAACCAGAACTTGCCTTGATTACATCTTTACAAATTCTCGACTTTCTTTGCAACTGTTTTTAGAAAACCTTCCCAAGCATTGAACTTTTGCATCCAATTCACCCATAGTAATTCTAGGGGGGGGGGCGTCTGGAGATTGAGGCAACTAACTCATAATTTACAAAATTTTATTCATTTGTTTTGAGTCGAGGTAATTTTGAAGAGTATTGTATATCGTTTTCTTCTAGAAATTTAAATTTTCCTAATTATACTTAAACCAGATGTTATATTATGTCTTTGAAAAATCGAAGGATATTGCTTCTTTTTTCATGATTCCCTTGACCTGTATAAAATATCCAATCCTTTCCCTCCTCCCCCCAGAAAAAAATACTCCACACTATCACAGCCCCACTGCCATGCTTACCGGTTTGATCCACACATTCATCATTCACTTTTTTCATGGCCTTTAACATACACATCCCTCTTAATACTAAAATTTAAAATTTCGACACCTCTGACCACGATACATTTTGTCAATCTTTGAATGCCCAATTTTATGTTTTTGCCCATAACAGTTTTTTTATGTTTATTTACACTGAGCTCCGATGATCTAAATCGATTTTCACAGTTGAAAGCGATACCGTTTGCTGTCGAGATTTTTGTTCAGCTCTCATCTTCGATTTCTTTCACTCTCAATAGTAAAGTGTTTATATTCAGTAACATTTGTTACATTTGGCGCTGCAGCTCTTGTTCTGTCTACATTTTCGCCATTTTTTAACAAGCGTTTGTAACGAATATTCCCCTGTCTACATATCGTTACCTTCTTGCTAATTTGTCTTTGAGAGTAGATTTCTTTGAATAAAATTTAAATATGTTCTCTCACCACAGTGCTTGGCTATTTTAATTTTGCTATTTTATGCAAATTTCTAAAGATAAAGTATTGTCGAAATGGTGCAATCAGTTTTTTTTTTCTTCTTCAAAAGGGAAAAAGCTACATATATTTTGTTTAGGACATTATTCACCGAATATTTAACTTTTACAGCCTGTATTAGCATTTTAGCAATGTCAGCCGAGAGATTAATTGTGAAAGCAAAATAGGTTTCATAACGAAATATTCATAATTTGGCAAAACGTTTCAGAGACAGAAAAATCCAAACTGGAAATGTTTGGTAGTGAGACGAGCTTCACGAAAGACTAAAAAATAAAACACTATATAAAGATACACTGCTTTTACTAAAATTTAAAGGTTCAACACACACACACACACACACACACACACACACACACACACACACACATATATATATATATATATATATATATATATATATATATATATATATATATATATACGTATACAAGTCTGCCACTTTCAGAAATATAGTCACCTGTTTGTTCTGTGGAAAATTTACTTGTGCGTCTTACTGACCTTTTTATATAACTAAAGATGAGGTTAAGTACTTTTCCTGATTCCCCACCTATTCGCAGCAATATGATTCTACACCTACCACATTTCATTGGTTATCATTCATCTGTTATCGATGAGGAAATTAAATCCTTATATTAACATAAAAGGAAAAATTAGATTGTAAAAGAAAAACTCGTTAATAAAAAAACTATTATGTGAAAGTCGTTGCACTAAAATAGAAAAAATATATCCTGATAGACGAGTTAAATCAGTCGTATAAAAATAGTTGGCACGCAGATTTCGGAGACTATTTTCTCAAAACTTATTTTAGAACCACACTCTGCAGGCTACTTTGCTTGTCGTAGTGCTGAAATAAATCTAATCAAATGACAATGTCTTTGATTATAAGGACTAAATTCGTCCTTTTTTTCTACATTTGCCAGAACTAAATAAGCTTAGGAAATTTTATACAGAAAATAACTGAGAATTTTATTCTTAAGCCAAGTTTTAAAATATTGTCTTTCTTAATATTAAAAAGATGTTTTTTTTTTTTTTTTATTTCGTGACATTCAGTAGAGTGTTCGTACCAGACGTAAGTGACACTTTATCAATGTTCTCTAAATTCATTTTATTTTAATTTAATTATTTTTTTGCTTTCTGTTTACTAAAAATTTGATCATCGTAAATATTTTATTATGGAGATTGCAGGTTGTGTATTTGTTTCTAGTCTGAAACGAGAAATTGGCGATCCCAGATCGAATCCTAATCGAGTTTATTATAATCATTCTTCACAAAGGAATGACGTCATCTCTTCTCGCCACATGCTATAGATTAAAAAATCAGTGCAGACATTACTCTTTAGCCGTAGTTGATAACCAATCGAGGAAGAGAATGCTGATTTGAGAACTGTATGTAGCCCTGGCGTTAATCATATTACAGAGCCATCCTCAAGATCTCGAGTTAGGACAGCGTATATTTATCATGATTATATTTTAGTATTTACACTTAATTTCGTTTGACTAACAGAAACATTATTCTTCTAATTAAAGTGATATTTATCGTGAAATACAGTTTTGAATTCAAAGTTTACCTCCTCTTAAACCGGTTGCCACCCAAGTCTCTTAAGAAGTCGACCGTAGTTGGGATCATCGAGTCATTGCGAGCAATCCTTTTCTTAGCTGCATAGCATGCGCTTTGCCAGGGCTACATACAGTTTTGAATTCAGAGTTTTCCTTATTCTAGACCGGTTGCCACCCAACGATATAAAATCTAGTCTGTCTTGCTATTTACACATAGATGGCAAGAGAATAGATGGATTCATACCTTTTCCTTTTCACATAAGTGAAAGTAATGGACTCGAATGGAATTCGACTCTCCGATTCACCAAACAGTGCCGTAATCCATTACTCTAACGTAAAAAATAGGGAAATGGCCGTTACTTTTTCGGTATTAATAAAATCTACGAATATAAAGGAGGACATTTTTTTTCCAAAGGTAAAGTCAAGAAAATCAAGAGTCGAGAAAGAGTTCATTCAGTTTGA
>OZ010578.1:16956423-17021423 GCA_963932145.1 Acanthosepion lycidas | reverse complement strand
GGTTAGAAATGGCATCATGACACTTTCCACTGACAAAAAAAAAAAAAAAAAAAAAAAAACCTAGATAAAGCCCTTCGTAAAGTGTGGGCTGTACTTGTCAGATCATGTTTGATATTATTATTATTATTATTATTATTATTATTATTATTATTATTATGTTTGATATTATTATTATTATTATTAATAATAATCATAATAATAATAATAATTATAATAATAAATCCATTTGACTAAAGTTAATTGTTAATGTATATGTGTATGTATCTGCATGGATAGGGAGCATATTGTATATTTTCTTTATTTTTATCATGGCTACATGTATAATTTTCCTACAAGGTTCTGCCCTTTGACTGTCTTTTCTTTGATTGAAAATTTAAAAATATATCTTTTAGTGGCTAGTAGGTTGAAAGATGACCGGAAATGTATAACTTTTATTCCATAGCCTCTACCCCTTTGTGTAATGAATTCTTTGATAGTCCCCCTGCCAGACTGTAGTATAAGTCCAGCCTCCCCCTAAAAATTTGCTAAGTATCTGTCGTTGGCGGCGGAAAGTTGAACATTTGTGGAAAGTCACTTGTGCCATGCTCCGAACATGTAAGAAATGGTAAATGTTTTAGCATTTTTTTCAATTATCGCTTTTCTATCCATTGATATGATTCTAAATCCCTTTGATTCAAATTAACTTTAATTCTTTCAATTGGATTTCCTCTTTTCTCTTTCCTTTCTCTTTCTTTATTTCTATATACTAAAAACTGATATTCCCCCTGGGAGTGGTCACTCAGACTTATACTAAGCTAAAACTTAGGATCGTTTACTCCACTGAATACAATAGAATATTATGAACTATTCTACCTTCGATATAATAATAAATACACATTCTAAGCAAACTCATTGGTTGGGCGTGGTCTGGGGTCTTCTCCGAGAGTCTTCCTAGAGCTGGTAACTTGGTGGTCAAGCTTAAAACGCAAATCTCTACCAATTTAAATGAATATGAATAAAATTTCATACCGGATCGGTCATCAACAGGGACAACACGTATGGAGAAGTATGGTGGGAAATGATATAAGACCTAACCTCAATACAAACATACTTGCCAATGTACGTAAGGACATCATGCGAAACAAAAGACTCTCATAGAGACAAATAGATAAGATAAAATTAGATATAAGACAAAATACTATGACCCATCACTCAAACTCTAATGAGATAAATGTAGATATAAGGAATGTGACGGAGGATAAGGTAAAAAATAAAAGAAATGAAATACGAAATAACCTCCCAGGAAATAAAATCAAAGACTCTACCTTAAACACAAACTGCAGTTCTCCAGACATTATCACTGAAGATGACTTCAGGAAAATTAAGTTAGAATTCCTTGAAAACCAAAGCTGAAATCACCGAAGCGAAAAACGACGTCATCCAAGTACTCAGCAGAGTAACTTTCATAAAATTGTCAGACAGAGACCGGCTCCCCAAAATCCATTGCCGAATTCCAACAAGTACATCGTGAAAATATACAATGCTGCTCTGGAAACACTGTTAACAGATAAAGCACCGGGAAACAACGTCATATACGCAACAGCTTTAGTAGCGACGCGGAAGCTTGGGGTGATGACAATAAATAAAATTAGCATAAAGAGCGAGCCTGGAAGGCAAAACTGATACGAGAAATAACACAAATCAGATGTGAGCTTTCTATATTAGATGAGGTCACCAGAAACCCTAATATTTCCACATGTAAGTGCAAAAAGATCAAGCGGAAATATAAAATTAAATCCCTAATTGACATTCAATCAATCACGGAAATGCTGAAGGAGAAACTTCAACTAAAGGCACAGAGAACAAGACAATATGAAAAACGTTGTAGGTTCTATCGCCAAAATAATATATTCCAAACGGAACTTAAGAAATTTTAAGTGAAATTGAAAAGAACACGTATACATGTCGAAAGGCTACCATCGATTGATAATGTACAGACATTTTGGGAAAATATTTGTAGCAGCCCAAAGGAATATAAACCAAATGCAGAATGGATCCGACGTGAAGAAGAACGAATGCTGGATACACCTCTGCAAGAATGGGAAAATATATCCACAGATGAAGTTAGGCAAGCTCGAATGAATTCCCCAAAATGGAAATCCCCAGGAAATGACAAGGTGCCCAATTTCTGGTTTTATCATCTCTCATCTCTCCATAAAATCCTTGCAAATAAATTATCAACGCTTGTAAATAATCCCAATAAAATCCCGGAATGGATTACTGAAGGTGTTACACACCTCATGCCAAAAACAAGTGAAACAGACGACCCAAAAAATTACAGACCGATAACATGTCTCTCCACAACGTATAAGTTAATCACGTTTGTTCTGACGAAACGTACATATTCCCATTTCGAAACAAACTGCATTCTTCCGCTGGAACAGAAGGGATGAAGAGGTTCATATGGCTGCAAAGATCAACTACTGATAAATAAAATGATCTTGGAAAATTGCAGGAGACGACGTAGAAAACTTAGCGCAGCGTGGATTGATTATCGGAAAAATTTCCATAGTGCTCCAAATTCTTGGATCCTTAAGACTTTGAAAATGTACAAAGTCTCCTCCGTAGTATTAAAATTCCTTAAGCACAGCATCGGAATGTGGAAAACCAAACTATACATTAGTTACACCAGGGGCACTGCCATATCCAAACGTGTAATTAACCGACTCGGAATCTTTCAAGGAGACTCTCTGTCACCCCTTCTGTTTTGTTTATCTTTAATCCCTCTTACGCATGAACTGAACAACAGTAGGTATGGTTACAAAATAAATATGAAAATATTCAATCATCTACTCTACATGGATGATCTCAATCTCTTTGCCAAAGACGACAATGAGTTGAAGGGCCTCCTCAGTATTGTAAAATACTTCAGTGACGACATAGATATGGACTTCGTATTAGATAAATGTGCAAAAGTAACATTCAAGAAAGGTAGAATTACAGAAACACTCTTAATAGATTTAGATTTGTCACAAAGTTTAGGGAACTGGAGCTTGATGAAGCTTATAAGTACCTAGAAATTAGCAAGGGAGATGGCAACAGCACACCGAAATGAAGGAGAAAGTAAGAAAAGAGTACTACAGGCGTGTACGTCTGGTACTAAATACCGAGCTAAACTCAAAAAACAGAATATCAGCCATAAGCACATTGGCCGCCCCAGTGGTGCAATACAGCTTTAATGTCCTTAACTGGACCATAGCTGAAATTAAGCGAATGGACCTCAAAACGAGAAAGTTTATCACTGCTACCGCATGCATCACCCCAAAGCTGATGTTGATCGTCTGTATGTGACCAGACCCGAAGAAAGCAGAGGATTAGTTCAACTAGAATTAGAACTGTCCTACAAACTACAATAATTGTCCTCGAAAGATACTTGGAAACTGCAGAAGACTGAATGATGGTATACGTCAAGGAACATGAAAGTAGTAAGCGTCTTTACTCCGTAATGAAAGAAGCCAACAAATTCAAAATGGAGTTTCAAATGGGCGCAGAACTGCAAGTACAGCATAATACACCGGCTGAAACTGCAAATTACTTAAAAACACAGCAAAGTAAAATGCAACCGACCAGTTACAGAAGCGGTGGCAAAACAAATCGCTTTATGGCCAATACATTGCCCGTACCAAACAGGCTGACGTAGACAAAACCCGTACCCATCAGTGCTGACGTAGACAAAACCCTTACCCATCAGTGCCAACGTAGTGCAGGTTTGAAAGCTGAAACTGAAGGTTTTATTCTAGCTGCACAGGACCAATGCTTGTTAACTAGGAATTATCAATCACATATACTAAAATATTGCGTTAAACCAAAATGCACATTATGTGATAAATATCCAGAAACAATTGATCATCTTGTATCTGGTTGCACGATATTGGCACCCACGTTATATAAAACACGACATGACAGAGTGGTTCAATATCTGCACTGGAAAATCTGCAACTTTTACGGGAAGGAAAAAGAAAGTAACTGATATGAACACCACCCAAACCCAGTTACGGAGAAAAGACGTGTTACAATTCTATAGGACTACACAATACACACTGACAGAACAACCAAATCCAACAGCCCAGACATTTTTATTAAACATCACAAACAAAGTGTCTCTTTATTGATATGGCAGTCCCTGCAGACTTCACTGTATCTTTGAAGATATTCAAAACGTTGTCAAAAAAGCAAGGACCCCGAAATATAAAGCTCAAAAATGGGACATATGGGAACATCAACAATCCCTGTTGTAGTTGGAGCCCTAGGATTGGTTGGAAAAGATTCCAGTAGACTAATTGAAGGGATTCCTGGAAGCCCATGCCACGAAGAGATACAAAAAATTGTTCTGACAAGTACAGCCCACACTTTACGAAGAGCTTTATCTATGTAATTATTATTATTTTTTTGGTCAGTGGAAAGTGTCATGCTGTCATTTCTAACTTTAGGTCCTTGGGCGGAACCCTGAAAGAAATGTGTAAGCGCCAGGAATGAAAATAATAATAATAATAACATAAAATTGTGCTGATTTCATGATGATTACTTGCTGTTGGAAATGACATGACTATTCGACACATTACTGTATCTATTTTAAATCTGATCACCATCCTTTATCCTGTATATTAAATTGTTCAGCCCTTTAAGGAAAAATTGTTTCCTTGTCAAACTATCGGTTCACTTTAACTTCTTCCTTCTTTACTTCTCTACTCTCTCTCACACTCTCTTACGCTCTTTCTTTCTTTCTTTTATATTAAATACTTTTTTTTATTTATTTTTATTTTTATTTCTTTATTTTATTTATTTTTTATTTTTTTTATTTTATGTCTTTTTTAATTATAAAAATATTTTTTTTTTCTCTCCTTTTTCATTTTTTTCTGGTCAAATTTATTTGATTTCTAAAAAACCTTCGGTCTAAAGAGATGAATATTTAAGTAAATTCATGAAATAAATTTTAACCGATACGGATTTTTAATGATTTACTTCCTCTTCTTCTTCTTCTTCTTCTTCTTCTTCTTATTATTATTATTATTATTATTATTATTATTATTATTATTATCATTATTATTATTGTTCTGTCTGTTACATTGTACTCTCTCTTTGGAATTATCACTACCAATTATCAATTTATATATATATATATATATATATTAGGTACATCCAATTTTCGGCATAACATTTCGAGGAATTTTTAAAATTGAAAAACTCTTGAAAATTTTATTTTAGCTTTAATTGAAAGCTAAATGATTATTTTTTATTTGCAGGAAGTAAAATATTTTGGTGTACTTCAGACCGAAATTATATAAATTGGAATGTCAAGTATTTGATCAAATTTTTTAAAAAATCTTAAAACAGCCATTTTCCTAATTTTAAGAAACTGGTAAACAAAAATAAATGTTCGTTTTTAAAAACCTTCCTAATATAAAATATATATTTGTGACACATTATTTGATTGAAATTAGGAAATTAAAAATTTAAAATAATCTGATTTGAAATAAATATTACCTTCTGTATGAAAATGTAATATACAAGAATTTCTTAACATTTGATCCTGTTTATCTGAGGTGATATTTGACGGGCGACTTTGTGACGAAGCGATGACAGCTAGTATGGCTGACCAGAATTGAGATAAATTTACGAAATCCAACAGAAGTTTTTTTTTTTCGTTTCTAACTACCAAATAATTTTTACAAATTAACATATTTTCAGCAATTATCTAATATTTTATTGACTGTTAGTTAGGTTTGAAGATGTTTAGGGAAAAATTTAAAAAAAATGGTACTATAAAATGTTCGTAAATTATTTTAGAAATTTAATAAGAGATGTAATTAAAATAAAAATAAGTTAGCATCGAAATTAACACCGTGATACGGGTGTATTTTTTATAATATTTCAAATACTGATTTTTCATTAATTGTTAATACATTTTAATTAACATTAGTGTGACCTTTTCATAATAAAGACAAGTTTAGCCTTCATAGATGTAAAAAGATCCATTAAAGTGAAAAATTAAAAATAAAACCAAAATATTTTAAAAATAGAATAATAAAATGAAATTAATTCAATTTTTTTCAATTTTGGATTCGTAAATTTCGTTTCCACTTAATTAGAATATCACATCCGGGAAATAATGCATTTACAGAACATTAAACAATTTTTGAACTATTATAATTTATTATAATTAAATTTTTACAAAAATGAAAAAAATTCTAGTAAAAATTCATTATCTATCGAAAAAAATTGTTTTATAATAGCGAAAGAAAAAAATCAGATTATTTACATTCTTCAATGAAAGAAATTTCATGAAATTAAGTAATTATGAGGAAACATATGTAAAAAAAATTTACCAACATTTTAAAAAACTTAAAACTTCAAAATCAATTTCATTTATTTGTGTATAAGTGCTGAAAGTGTCATTAAAATCCGACAGTTATTTGATTTTTTCAAGAATTTTGAAATCATTGTGATTCAACTGGAAAAAAGCGCGAAAAAATAATACGCAATTATTAAGCCACCCCGATGGCGTAAACAAAACGAGATTTTTAAAGACAATTTCGAACGTGTTCGAAAGTATTAAAAAATTTCAAAAATAATTGCAAAATACTTTCGTCTTTCATCTTAATAATGTAAACATTTTGACGATAATACTTTATTTTTATAACGTCTGTGGCCTTTTTCAATATGCTATGCTGTTTTCCCGCGAAAGAGTGGAGGTTCCTAATATATATATACTCGAGAATTGTCTCTGGTTGAATCTATATTTTATAGCAATAATAAGACTCCATAAAGTAATATTTGATATTAATCAACTTAATCAGTATTTTATATTCAATATACGAACATTAGTAATTAATTTTGCTCTCATTATAATCTTGGTGATTTCTTATTCAATCAGGTCTCTGAGCAATTCAATGAGCTTTTAGTCCGTATGTCATTTCGTACGTTAATATTACTGCCAATAACTTGTAATTGGGGTCTTCATTGTTACATATTCTATAATTGATATAGAAGACCCAGAATCAATATTAACCGTAATGTGACGATCTCAGGCCTAACAATGACTTTTTGTTTTTGATTTGCAATAATTAAATACAAAGTTCTGACCCGTAAAATGTTAAAATTGTTAAAATTATCTATAATTATCTATAAATTTATTGAATAAAATTGTTGTATGTTTTAATTAAAGGTATCCTAATATATTAATGTATGTTCCAATTTCGCCACCGTATTCGTGACCGGATTTCACAAAAAGGAAAAGTACCAACAATATTACTACATATCAGTAAAGAATTTGTTTTAACGGATTAAGACGAAGTATTTAGTTTGAAACAACAGCGTTTATTTTGTCAACATTTCTTTTCTGTATTTCTAGCGAATTAAATTGTATGTGTCTATGGTTACAAATGGTTTCAAATCTTCATCTTAAGCAAAAACATATTTTCCCTCGTAAAAATGACATCAAGCTTGCGATCATTCTCATGTATGTACAATTTGAGGGAATGAACCGAAAGAAGATTACTCGACCTAGCGCCGCCAAATAATCCAAAAATGCAAAGAAAAACATATGAAAATGTCGACAATAAAGGCAGTTACCGATTGATAAATGTATACTCTATTTCTTTCTTTTCTTTTTATCTGCCGTGTACTTTCAGGACATAGACGATCACGGCTCTCCACATCCTCATATCTGTTGAAGTTCTCAATATTTTTTGTCACTCAGCAACCTCACACAGACCACATTCTGTCGCCCACTTTCTTAAACCACCACGTATAACTTGCATTGCTTTTCCGAGTCTGTCTTTCTCTATATTCGACCTATGAGTATTAGATCCTCCAAGCCGTCCTTTTTCATTACGTGTCATAGAAACTTCAGCTGCCTCTTTCTAATGTTAATTATAAGCCTCCTCTTTGTTTGTATCCTCTCCAAGGCCTCATTGATGCTCACACGCTCGTTACATGATATCCACAGCATTCTTCTGTAGGAAGAGTTTTCAGCAGATCGATATTGCATGTAATGTTTTTGCCGATAAAAGTTAGATGGAAAGCATGGAGCCAAAAGGTGTTCCACAAGCGAGAAGTGCCAGAAATGAAACTGTTAGCGTAGAATTCACGGTTATATTTAACCAGCTCAACTGCAAATTGGTGAGACACAGACCCCAATCTAGTACAGCGTTGAAATTCAAATAATCTACCTACCATAGCGTAGGGCACACTCGACTAATTACTATCAAAGTATTTAGAGAAAATGCGGGGAAAGCCAAAATTACGACGGTGGATAATTGGGTATGAAGCCGAAACTACAGATTAATGTCAATAATCCTGCTAATTCTTCTTCAGATTTTATCAAAGAGCTCTAGAAAGATAGCAAGAGCAGCAGAAGATATCTTATATATTATCTTCTAAGCATGGGCGAATAGTAGACTTATAGATATGAAAGACGGAATCTGGAGAGAAAATTCGTCTAGCCTAACACAGTGAACCAATCTTCCTAATAGCTGCCTTAGCAATGGATTCAATATAGTCTTTCCACTTCGTGTTAGTCAGGAATCTCAGCTCATGATACTTGAATGTTTCCATTGTTTTAAACATACATACCTGAGCTGTGATTCCCTGTAAATGGTATAGGTAAGATGTGATTTTGAAAATCAAGAATAACAAACGTAGAGCGAAATGGTTGCTAAAAACAGCAGGACATAATTCGTGCCAAGAGGCACTGTTTCTCTGGCTTTTCTCCATTTCGCTGGTGTCTGCTTGCACAGATCAAGCTGCCTCACATTTCGCTTCAATATGTTGATGTCACTATGTCTATTAAGAGATACTTACTAAAATAATACAAATAAAAACCCAAGGTTATATAAATATATATGTAAAAGAATATACATATATGAGTCTGTACACGTGTGAGCTTATGTATATATGTATGTATGTATTTTTGTATGTTTTACACAAACTCTACAGTTTAGAGTTACTACTTAAAAATATGAACAAAAATCACACTGATTAAATAATAATTTCCAATTGTAAGTCTATCGTAAACCAGTATTTAAGTCGAACTTCCATGCGAATTATCCTCATGGTATTTTCAGATAACTTACGTATATATCAATATTTTATAGAGAGCTTTAACACTAATTCTATATAACAGTGAATGCTTGCAAATATCCTCACAGATTTTTACCGTAAAGTTGACCCTGTATAACACCCGGGAACCATGCAAAGTAGAGGGTTACGTTAAGATGTAGTTTATATAAATAATGGTGGCAGATAACGGGTAAAAATAGACTTGAATAGATTAAGATTATAATGATCGCGGAAAGATTCTTGTGAGTCTTTTTTTACAGGGCGGCGGTTCACGGGTAGGAGCTGTTTGAGTGGAACTTATTTCTCGCCAATAGAATTCCCAGGGGATGTGTGTTGTTTGCTACAATGTAAGGGATATAGTGGGTCCTAGTTATGAAGGTCAGAGTTGGTGGATCCAAGGAATGTAATTCGACAGATCACTTTCCATGGAGTAGCAATAGAGCATTGAGTAGCTCACCACATCACGTCTGTGAGAGAGACATTGGAGGGTGGGAAATAATTCATCATTAACAAGGAATCTGAGACATTTCTGAAGTCTAAAGAGGAAAATTTAAACAACGTACATGTGATTTTATAGTAGAATGATGAGAATGTCATAGATATTGTGTGTAAGAAACGAACATGTTATAAGGAAAATGCAAAAGAAAATGGACATTTGTCAGAAAGAAACAGGTTAGATGCCTGGGGAACAATATACACAAAGAGAGCTTATAATTATTACACAGACAGGGCATATCGAACAGGATCCGAAGCTAACTGCAAGTAAACAGCCTAATGATTTTGCATGAGAGGATTGCAGAACAGGGAGTGTGATTATAGTAAAAATATGAATACCTAAATGCTACAATGAGTGGGATGTTTGCACAATGGTAACTAGACACAGCACATAGAATATTTCCAAGCAGATGTACACTTAAGTCACACGTGTGTGAGTGCGCACGCGCTTGTATGTTTGTGCGTCCGCGTTTGTGTGCGTATATATATATATATATATATATATATATATATATATATATATATATATATATATATATACCGGTAATGAATCCGTTGGTATATAATACAGGTGGATTCTAGTAATATAAAATATTAGAATTGATCCACAAAAAGAGCTCAAAGTATTTATTATTACAGAGAAACTAATTAATAAAGAATAAAACCCCAAATCACCTCATACGAGGAATAGCCTATTTCGGCAGACGAAGATATTGGCCGTCTGTCTTATCACTACCGGTGTATACAAACAAACACACACAAACACACATACATACATACATGCATATATATATATATATATATATATATATATATATATATATATATATATGTATGTATGTATGTATACCTTCTTTCAGCTAAAATTCATTGAAAACGACAAAGTGTTTTATTTATTTTTTTAAACAAAAAAACTAAATAAAATAAAATATTAGGTTGTTCCAGAAATAATAACGTAATAATGTCGTTTTTTGACGTTAAAAATACGTCAAAAAACGACATTATTACTTCATTATTTTTGCACCAACCTAATAAATAAAATCTCCTTGTCTGTCCTTTTCAATGAAATGTTCATATATATATATATATATATATATATATATATATATATATATATATATATATATATGTACACACCTAACAATTCTGACCATATTGCTCTATTGATCAGAATATAAAAATATTCAAGAGACTATATATATATATATATATATATATATATATATATATATATATATATAAACACACATATATATATATATATATATATATATATATATATATATATATATAAACAGGCTCTAGGCTTCTATTTTTAGAACAATTTTGATATGCTGTCTCCTTTGCTAAATAGTTTGATTGATAGTGCGCTAGTAAATTTTAATAAGCGCTGTAAAATTACTATAGAGTAGTAACTGAAAGTGAAGTAAACAATTATAATTATGGAAATCCCTATATGCTTTCCACTTTGAAAAACGAAAAATACGTTAGGCTCCTATAAAAACTCACTGCATGATTAATTAAATATAAAATCTTCCTTGTCGGCTGTTTCAATGAAAGATACACACATATATATATATATATATATATATATATATATATATATATATATATATATTTATATATATATGTATGTATGTATGTATACATGTATGTATATATATATATATATATATATATACACATGTATGTATATATGTATGTATTTGCCATATTACAAATCGTAGCACACTTCCCCGATTTATTTTCTCAATTTATCAACAACAAATTTGGTGTTATTGTCAACTTCAGCTGAAGAACGAAAAAAAAAAAAAAACAAGTGAGGAATTTCTACAAAAAAATGTCGCTAATTCAAAGCGACAGTCGTAAAATACATTACAATTCATAATTACACATCTATTCGTTTCTCGACTAATGTTTGATTTTCTTTTAAATTTGACATCTGTATATGAGATTACAAGTCGGTAATTGAATTGTTCGAAAACATTACAAAAGTCAAGAGATCTGAAATTCGAGAATGATTTTTTTTAATGACGTTGACTTTTATTTTTAAAAACGCTACGTCGCTTCAAGTAATAGACAGTCGTGGACTTCCAGAGATTCATGTTTTTTATTATTTTAGAATTTACGTATCTTCTTGTGAAAGAAAGTTAAAAGGTTGCATAATGTCTTTCCATGGTTTAAATTCACAGTTTTTCTCTTCATAGACTGGCTGTCGCTTAGACCTACCGCTTTAAATTTATACGGTTACTCAACCAATAACTGATATAAGTTATACTAAATAACTTCTTGTAAAATCATTTGTATTGTGTAAACGACGAACTGAATTATTAAAATATCAATTTTCTCCTTGAAATTGAACACTCACTTTTGGGATTTTGGAATTATTAAAAGCTTTCGTTGAATATATTCTAGAATCAACTAACAGAACAATAGTCTTAGCGATGACGACAAACTTCATATGGCAGCAAGGCCTCTGATCGGGTGATTTTGAGAAGCGTGGAACCACTTTATGAATTGCTGGTGTCCCAAGGTATACAATCCGACCCGAGGTGGTAGCAATTGTTTGCTATGGCTAAATAATGAACCACCAAATGAAAGGGAAACTTTGAAAATATAAAATTATATTTTTATAATAAAATCAATAGCAATACATTTTTATAGTAACATCACTAAAAATACCGATTTATAGCAAAATGACCAACAATATATTTTATCTGTAGTTATAGGCATGCAATTGCGTTCAAAATATATTTACTTGAAGCCATTGAATTGTGCTCAAAATATTCAGATTTCGACATTAAATAACCCATAATGTTTGATATCCCACTAAACAAAATTCAACAACTAACAGAATAAAACAATATTCAAGCTCCGCTATATTCGGAATGAGTTGAACATTAATCAGTTATCAATTCTCTTGCAACAACACATTCACCATGTATCTCCCAAATACTATTGCTATGTAATGTCTATATTAATCACTCGTCCGATTTTTTTTGGATTGGAATGACATACTAGTTAAGAGCAGAAAGTCTCCTTCTGCTACTAGTAAACAGACCTTGTTTAGGCTTGTGACTCGGCTCCAGGAAGGTTTATCGTCTTGGAATAATTGTACCAGGTATATATCGATATTAGTTAAGTCGTGCTCATTTCCTTAGTTCTCAGCTGCTTTGCTCAGCTGCATTAGTCCATAGAAATCACTTCTTCCGTCTGTACCGGAGCGACAAGTCTGATTGCACCCACGTCTCTTTGTCTCTGCTCGTAATGAATGCAAGCGTATCCTCACTGAAGCAAAGTTACTATTTGCTAATGAAATGAAACAACATATTGAACCTGACAAGATTGGTTCTAAGGCTTATTGGCAGTTCTGCAAGAGAGTGCTGAATAACATCAAATCCAGAATCCCTCCTCTATTCAATCAATTCAAAGCCCTAACTTTCACAGCTGAAAAGGCATTCAGCTTTGCTTGAAAAATCTCATTCAACTCAACACTTGACTCGTCCGAAGACCGACACCTCATTTTCTCTCTAGAAATAACGGTCTATTGATTGAGATTATCATTACCCGGTTAATGGTATTGGATATAATCTCTAATTTAGACTCTCATAAAGCAAGTGGTGGTGACGGGATACAAGACGTAGTCCTAGATAAATGTGCCCCATTGCTGGCTCCAGTTCGCTCTGAACTACAAATATGCTGACTCTTGTTTTCAAGCTGTTGGAAGTCCTCATTTGTTGTACCTGTTTTTAAGAACTCTGGAGAGCCTTCCGACCCATCTAACAACTATCCTAACAGTCTCTTTCCGCTCTTCGACAGTCTTCAAAACTTTAGTCAATACTGAAGTGGTTAAGTGACAAAAAATATGTTTTCCGCTTTGCCCGGTCTACCGCTGATGTGCTTACGGTCATAAATGAATTTCTATAGCAGGCTGTTGAGAATAACAGCGAAGCTTGATCTGTGGCGCTAGATATCTCTAATCATTTAATGCTGCCCTTCTATGCAAGATTCAGGGATACGGTATTACAGAATGATTATTTAATACAATCATTCCTGTCAAACCGTGAAATGAAGGTCGTCCTAAACGGGCTCTCCTCTAGTCCCTTTCATACGAACGATGTTTTTCCCCTAAGCTCGATCTTAGATCCTACATTTTTTCTGATCTTCATCAACGATCTCCCTGATATGATCATTTCTCAAGTAGGCATCTACTCTGATGACACTACCACTTAATCCTGCCTCAATAGTAAACCCGGCATTACTGACAATGTTAACCTGGTTAATGGTCTAGAAAACGACTCCAAATCTATGCTTGACTGAGGTAGGAAATGCCTTGTAATTTTAATGCCTCGAAAAGGAAACTGCTTTAATTTACTCGCCAGAGTGAAACCTCCCTCCCTCCTACCAGTATGGCTGATGCTCATCTTCAAAAGAGCGTCTTTCTGCACCTTCTTGGTCTTATGTTTTCCCCTGATCTGATGTGGAACAACTACATTGAATCAATAGCTTCATATACCGCAAGGAAAGTTGGTTTTATGTCATGCCAGAAGCTTTTGTTTTTTCCTCGCCTGATTTCATCCTTATATCTACAAATCTACTATTCCTCCTTGCATTGAATACTGTTGCCTCATATTCCGCTATTCATTGAAACATCCTCGACAAAATCCAAAGAAGGATTATGCAGTATGATAGGTCTTGACCTGGCATCTCGACACCAGTCCCGTTCTCACAGACGTGATGTAGCTTGCCTCTGTCTTTTCTACAAATATTTTCATGACAATCTCTCTGACGAGCTATTTTCACTGATGCCAAAACTGCATGAATTTATGCCCGTTTGGTATCTCGGTCCAAACCATTTACTGTCAACACAATTATATTTTACCGCCACTTCAACGCCAACAGCTTCTCTCGCACTTTCCGACAGTGTAACTCCCTTTCACTTATATGCTTCCATGATAACTATAATATTCATGAATTTAAATGTAATGTCAATCGACATCTTCTGACGCCTTGATCTTGAGCAACATTGTTGATGAATGAAACGAAAAGAGTTTTTTTTTTAGGAAAGTATAATTTCCTAAAAAAAACTCTTTTCTTTTCTTTTAACTCACTGTAACCCCTCGTATGATAATGGCACTTTCTTCGGGGAAAATCCTTAATATATATATATATATGTATATATATATATATATATATATATATATATATATATATATATATATATATATATATACCCATGTATAGGATCGGTGTTTACGGAATAATTTCCAATAACCAGAGTAGAGTAGAGTAAATATAATCATTTATTCGAAAATTATAACATAAAAATATTATAAAATCACTACAAAAAAATAGCCACTAGAAGTGTTGAAACAAAATGGGTATTTTTGTCATGAATTTGTATTGTAGATGATTATTCATATATATATATATATATATATATATATATTGATTAAGAACAAAAAATGTCGTTGACTGATTGTTTTTAAGATCTTTCTAATAATATTTCTGATATTCAGTTCGTATTTTTAAACAAATCTCCGATTACTAATCCCGTTTGTTTAAGTCTTGACATTTTCGAGGATTTTAATTTATTTGCTAATATCGCGTGTTAGCTTTTTACTGGTTTTAGCTCATTGATATGAAAGTCACTCGCTCACTGTCATTCTCTCTCTTTTTCTCTCTCGTTCTTCTGTTTTTTTGTTTTTTTTTACTGAAATACATTTATTATCTTAGGTTCAAAACTTGATATAATTTGGTTGACTTTTGTTTGTCTGCTCAAGAATGAAACGGAGGCTTAATATTATACGTACATTGTTGTATTCTGTTACATTTCCGTGTATTTTAGTTGACCAACCTGTGTGTCTATTTACATTTATATCTTCGTCAGGCTATGAACCTTCAAGCTGATTCTTTGTACCTAATTACGATTGTCTTTATTTATGGTGGGGAATTAGCACTTAAACTTTCGAACAGCTAATTCTATTCACCACTTCCTCTTCTACTTAGAGAACTGTCGTCAAGGTGTTGACATCTCAGGAAGAAATTGAAATCTCTTGAAGGCGTGGGCAACTCTGTTTATAATCAGCCACTGAAAAAAAAGAAAATGATAAAGATTCTCTCTATCTTATTTCTTCGTACGGGAAACTGGCATACGTAAGTATTCGCTTTTATTCTTGATCTTTCTACTAATATTTCAAGTTGATTGAGATTCAAGGTGATTTGCGTCTGACAGGAGACAGGCTATATCGTGTTTACACCTTTTCTAAGAATAATCAACTTGAAGTACACCTATGGCGAAAAGAAAAATATCTTTGCATCAATGCCATTCATCGAATCGTTAAAAACTTCAGACATTTCCGCCATTCTATAAAGATCCATTAACGAGATACATCGCAAGAAGAAAGAAATCAAAACACTGAAAGCCCATTCATTAATTATTGAAATGATACACGGTTTTCTGGAAGAAAAACACGATCTCAAATTACATACAAAGAAGGCGATATATTTCGGCCAGTGAATTGCTAGACAAATTGATGAAATGATGGTATTGACGTAATCAAGTAGTCGGATAGTGACAAAGTAACGTTTCTTACACAAGATTTGTGTTGCTTTCTTCGGTCAATATGACAAATATCCTAAGATCACAACGAATACTAATGATATGATCATTGAAACGAGAATAACACACACACAAACATCCATACATACATACACACACAAACATATATATATATATATATATATATATATATATATATTAAGAAATGGACAAAGTCCGACAATTTATTAAAGACATTTTTATGTTTAGCATTCTTTTTATAGATACAAGTATTTAAGTAAATACTCTGTTGATAATAAAGAGTATTAAATAACATTTACCGGTCTGAATGTCCGAAAAATTTTCATAGAAAATATTCGTCCTTTGACAGGATTCGAACCTGCATCCTATACGGAACCGTCATTTAGCTTGACGTGCCTTATATATATATATATATATATATATATATATATATATATATATATATATATATATATATATATATATATATATATATATATATATATATATATATATATATATATATATATATATATATATATATATATATATATATATATATATATATATATATATATATATATATATATATATATATATATATATATATATATATATATATATCTGATAAATAAATAAAAACAAGCAAAATTATCTAACCCAAATAAATAAAAAAATAAACGACTTCCGGCAAAATAAACGTCAAAATAGACTACCCACTGACTCGTATATAGAAACAGGCGAGGACATAAACAACACTCGTGGCCTGATTATTGCGTCTAGGAGAATACTGTCTGTCTCGCCTGTAAGTGTTGACTTCAATGAACACTTTTATATTTACACACGCTTTATCTCTGATATTGAGCACTTTATCCCATAAATATAGCACACATCAAGAGTACATATATATATATATATATATATATATATATATATATATATATATATATATATATATATATAGATGCAATCTCTACTTCTCCCCCAACAGTTTCTTTTCTCACATTTCCTACCTGTTAGACTCCTTCCAATTTACTTGTTTTCCTGATATCTACAATCTTCATAATTTAAATGTACCATGAGTGCCCATCTTCTAACTTCTTGAATACCCTTCATCTTTTGATCTTTACTCAATCTTTTAGTGTTACTTCCTGTACTAACTGCATACTAGTCGCATTCCTTCCAGAGTTGGGGTTAAGTTATAAAAATCGGCAGGAGTCTATTATTTTGGTACATTTTTGACATGCTGAAATAAGAACTGGTAGCTCAAGTCATGCATTAACACATTCAAGAAAACGCATATTTTTTAACTGATGCGTAAATACGTGGACAGAATTAGTACCAGAATTTAGTTTGAAAATATTGTCGATGTATTGAGCATATATAATATCAAATTCCATTAGAATTTTGTCTCTGAGTCATATTAAAATAAACAATTTTCTACCCTGCCCTAAAATTAATCTTAGAATGGTGGTAAATACGGAGATCCCATAGCCATGACCTTTCATTCTTATCATATATTTCGTAGGGTAAAATTTTCATGATTTTTCTTGGATGTCTTAAATGATGGGTAGAAAGGAATTCATTAATATTTTATATAATATTTCCAGTGATATCATTAACAGAACAATAAAGACAGTTTATTAACTTCATTTTAAACAAGATTTGATTATTTGAGTTGATTGAATAGAAAATCAGAATGAATACATCGAAATTTATAAGGCGCATATTGTGCTATTAAACCGTTCAACCGTTTTGAAAATTGTTAAACAGGAGATGGCTCTTGTGATATAAGTAGGAGTACAGGTAACCCAGATTTAAATTTTGACATTTTTAAATATACGTCTCTTCAGACGTTCAGCGATTATAACTATCAACCATTTAATATGAGAATTCTCATTCATTCTTAATAAAGCTATTAAAGTGTTTTCCTATTGCATTTTTGCCTTTTAGATTTCGCAAAAGTCCGAGCCAAGACTTTAAACCCATTTCACCATACTATTTATCTTGCTTAGGGAGATAAGTAAACACAGCAGACGTCCCTAAAATTTTTGCTTACTAACTGATTTTAAAATTTTACTTTTAACTATTAATAAAAACGAAAATAGATACAAATATATCTAACAGTATAATACTCTTGGGCAGAAAATATAAGATAAACTATTTAACATTTGTTTTATTTAGTGAAAATCGAACTAACACCACTGCCTTTATTAGATCATAATATAATCTAAATTGTTTAGTATAATTTTCCCTGAAGTAATGAAAATCGTATTTGATGTCACAACAATTTAGTAACTAGCAGTAGAGCCCGGCATTGCCCTGGGATGTAACAGTACGCGATAGATCAAGTATCGACCATCATAAAGACTGAAAAATAAAATTTGACAAAGATTATTGTTTAAAGTTGACGGACACACATGTCTTAACTAGTTTTATTTTTTTAATTTTTCTTTTGTTTTGTTTTTTTACGAATTGGTCAAACCCAAACTCAAACAAAAACATTGTTTTCAATTGTTATTGAATAGAATTTTATTATAAACAATTGTCTTGTAAATGGAATTTTTAAAGAATTCAGAATGTAAAAATAAAGAAAAAAGTGTGCAAGACAATAAGAAACACTACCTGCCTAAAAAAAAGTGAAGTTTTGTTGAAAGCGGTTGAAAAATGTAGGAAATCCGATCCCATATATAAACGAACACACGCGCGCGCGCGCGCACACACACACATACACAAACAAACAAACAAACAACCTGGGTTTTATAATAAGTATAACTCGATAACTCACTAACTCGATATTAATATGTATAACTCGATATGAGTTTTCACCCTTTCATTAATGCCTCTTAATGATGTTTTCAAATTGATTTCGTGCAAAAACTATTGTGTTTTCTCTAATTTTTGGCGCTGTCAGAACCACTGCAAGGTAATTTTGCGTAATCCTGTGAAGTTTTGTTGAAATCGGTTGAAAAATGTAGGAAATCCGATCCAATATTTAAACGTACACACACACACACACACATATCTGCGTTTTCTAATAAGTAAGATATGCTTGTGTCTTGTTTCTTATCCATGTACATTTTGTGACAGTAGTTGATTTAACACCTTGCGAATATGCAGGTAAATTCGACAAGACAATTGACGTTCCATTCATTAGAACCTCTTGCAGTTCATTATTTGAAAAGAGAAGCGCAGATTCACAAAATCCATTTTGCGAGAGGTTCATTAAATTTGACCATTGTGTTCCTTTCGAACTAATGAATGTAATTTTTAATCTCTTCTTTGGTGTTCGATACTTCTGAAATAAAAAAATATTTTTATTGGAAAATTTACCAAGACATGGCTATATTTTGGTGATGTAATTTGAATAAATTTTTGATAATTCTTCTGGTACATTGACGTATTATTTCAGTATGAATAAATTTATTATCAAAAAAAGAAATTATAGCCTCTCCTCTTATCTCCAATTCATCTAAAATTAGCGTTGAGAAAATAATATTTCTGGAAACAAGTCAAAAATATTGTGCTGTAAATTTTGTCATGAATCTTTCTTTACTTCGGTCGACATTTGCTTTATTCTCCGGATTATATTGATAACAAATGGTTGTTGGTCATGGAATTTATTATCCCTTTTAATTTCAAACCAACTAACTGCATTTATTTCAGTTATAACTGACATAAGGCTGTACAATATGTCTTACACTAAGATGAAACTAAGCTCTCAATGAAATTCTAATGTTTCAATTTTGAACCTAAACTTAATATTTAAACGCAATTCCTTAAAATTGATACATATTAAAGTATTTTGAGTTCTTATTTATCATGTCGAACTTCAACTTAAAAACTGTGTGTAACACCACAGATCCGAAACTGACGATCAGAAAAAGAGTACTCATTGATTGTATCTACTGACAATTGATTTAGTGTTCAAGAGTTCCACAAAACCTGAGATGCGTTGACACCCCTTAAAGTTTAACTTGACCAAATATAAAAGGTCAATACTGTATCTTTACCAGTAAGGTTTAATTTTGCTTCTATATGTTATCACTATCCAAATGCGTCGTTATAATTTCAACGTACAAGTCTTGAAGTTGTCAAAAACGCTGAAAAATTATTATCAACAATAAAAACAGTTTTCTACATTTTCTTGATTAGAAAATTGTTTTATGCGCACCAGCTCGTATCGACGACAGCCTTTCGTTTGTCATGTGAACATTTCAACTCAGAATAGGAGTTGTCGTCACGTGAAATATAAAGAGAAAACTAATTTTATTGTTGACAATAGGGAAAAATATTAAAAGAAAACATCATGCAAACAGCGCCTAGTGTTGTTTCTTGGAAGAGAGTTGTGCCTTAATCAGTATCCACAATAGGTAGAAACTGGCTCAAAAACGTTGGCGCAATTTATTGCTTTTTTATTTGCTCATTAAGGAGAGTCTAGGAAGTTCAAAAATGGACTACCTTTCTTTTTATACTTGACTCGGACATCCATTCAAATATCCGCAACGCAAAATATAAGAACATGAATTCATGAAAAGGACTTTCTTTGAAGATTCCACATCCATCAATTCCAGAAGTTGAACTAAGAATAACATACGCCATTTTTACATCACCTACAAGAAATCAGCATACAAATACTTATATGGGAAAATATGTCATTCATTCTTCATATATATATATATATATATATATATATATATATATATATATATATTGGATACTGCTATATTTAGCAAATGATGAGAAATATTATATTCTTATTATTATTATTCAACGTGAGAAAATGCTGTGTGATATCTCCTATTGCCAGAATATAGACACAGAGACAAGGGAAAGCAACGAATAACATGCCTAACGGGGTGGGTGACAGAACATGGCGTGGGGAAAGTAGCATATATATATATATATATATATATATATATATATATATATATATATATATATATATATATATATAGCTATCTAGCTCATTGTTTACATCTCCCTCTCTCTATGTCTCTATTTATTTCATTTTACTCGTTTCTTTTTATTTAGCTAGCTATTTCATTCTTTTCTCATGTATCTATCTAGATAATTTTATTCGGGTCTGTCTGTCTGTATCTCTCTCTCCCTATATATATATATATATATATATATATATATATATATATATATATATATATATATATATGTATATATATATATATGTGTGTGTGTGTGTGTGTGTGTGTGTGTGTGTGTGTGTGTATTATGTTAATGTCTATACTCGACAGCAATATGCAAATAAAAATATATTGAAACAAAATCGTATCTGAGGGAAAAATGGAAAAAAAGAAAAAAATACTAAACATCCAATTAGGAAAAATATGTTCCCCAATTATCGTAATTTCTAGTCCAAAGAAAAGAAAAACAATCGAGTAACATAAGATAAAACGTGAAGTCCTCAATACACTAACTATATATATATATATATATATATATATATATATATATATATATATATATAAATATATATATATATGTATATATATATATATAAAGTATGTGTTTGTGTAAGTATATATATATATATATATATATATATATATATATATATATATATATATGAAGAGAGGGAGAGGGAAGACGTGATGGTAATTGTAGAATATGAATGGAAATTGATATAGATATATACTGTCATAAAATTTACCCTTTTGATCTGTTAAGAATTCTGTGTCTATATATTAGTAGCAAAATAGTGCAAGGACGTGTTTTGAAATTATCTTCCTTCCATATATTTTTGTTTATATATACGTTCATTTATTATCCCTTTAACTTCCTCTCACATTATCTATATATATTCCATTGATTATAATATGTAATAATGCTTTGAAGATTTCAGATTTATTTATCATGGTCGTACATTTTCTGTTTATATGGGTTTACATCAATCCATCTATCTCTGAAGAAGAAATTTAGATTTAACGATTCATGTTTTAAATAAGAAATTAACACACACACACACACATATATATATATATATATATATATATATATATATATATATATAGTAAATAACATGTCAAACAATTAAATTACAAAAGGAATATAATAATGCTAAATATATATATATATATATATATATATATATATATATATAATTGTGTGTGTTTATATATGTTTGCGTGTTTATATATATGTCTTTGTATGTATTCGCTGTTGATGCTGAAAAGTATATATAATTTAATATTTGCTGTATCTATAGGGAGAAAAGTATTTAATATCGGAGAGATAGCTTTCATAAATTGTGTCAAGAGTCTTGACACAATCCAATCTTCATAATGTCAACAATTTCGTTTGATGATACAGGTTTCTCGCAGTAATTTATATTGTCTTCACGCCAGAGAGATTTAACAGATTAATGTTTTTTTTTGTTTTGTTTTTCTGGATATTCGTTTCATATCTTATACCTTCCTATTGCACTAAAACGTCTAGGATCCAATGTACTACATGCCATCTGACATGTTAGCTCGATCAAATCTCTCTCCATACCCAGATACACGTATATGTGGACCCGCACATTAAAAATAGAAATAAAATGTATTCTCTGCAATAACTTAGATACCCTATATAAAATCAAATATTTCAGACCACGCACATATCCACATGCATTTTATATGAATGTGATTAGATCAACTTCAGAAGGTCTATAAAAGTATCAAGAGCCTCTATCAATCACGGTGAGAACAACTGTTTTGATAGAATAAAACTCTATTGATAATGACTCATCTCAGAGAAGAAACATTAAATTATGCAAAGCGGTAAGGACCAGTCATGAGATGCAAATGTCAAAATCATCTGATAATGAACATAAAACCTCCAAAATTACACCTGATATTCATCGGGACGATAGGGGTGTTGATATAGAAGTTTGTTAATCATACGTGCTAATCTCGTTTACTGATCGTGGGCTCATTTCAGGGATTACAGACTCAAACACTTGTTCAGCTGGGATGAACAATAACTGATATCAAAGGGACAAACAACACAATAATCTGCAGATATAAATTATCAATCAAAAATTCATGGACATATGGTCATATCCATACAGTATTTGACCGAAACGATGTGGCTATAATAACTTTTATAAAGCAAAGAGCAAATAGTTTCGAAATAATAAATGTACTTAAAAGAAACAACATCAAGGGAAATTTAAATTTGGTTACGCACTTCATGTGTATGTATTCTACTAATATTTACTCGGGATACCTTTTTTGGGATATATTTCAAAAGATTTAGCAGAATGGATACATGAATAAGTATTTCAGCAACCAAATATCGTTCGTAAAATAAAAATCTATAAAAAATGATAGTGAGCTTCTCTTGTGCCAATATTTAAACGAGGAAAACCTTTCTCTCTTAAAAGTTGAATGTTTGGATCTTAAATCCGATTGAATCCAGAGCTATCACTTTTAATTCCATACCTTACCCATCACAGTTGCATTCGAATAGATAGATAGATAGATAGATAGATAGATACATACATACATACATACATACATACATACATACATACATACATACATATCTATAAAAGGACACATGTATTCGAGGATCCTCGTCCACTAGGAAAAGTAACCAATCCCTATTGCAGACGCTTGCCTCAGGTGCATTTGTGTTTATTCTACACGCGCAAATCCCATCTGTGTTTTTTACTGCAACTATGCTTATCAGACATTAGTTGCAGTTTCTGGGAAAAAGAATGTTACCTAATGTGATAAACAATTTAAACAAGACCAGCACACTCAAGCCCTCGGCCATGGTGACTTGTGACTTCGTGATAGCTCTCGAAGGCCACCAACTGTTCCGTCGACCGAATTTCATTCTCAAGGCTTGGGTCAACAAGTGGTGAGTTTTTTCAAGCACTTTCCAAACGTGCCGCATGCTCGGATCAACCTCTTCATCCCGATAACATCAGCAAATATCCTTCCAGACAAAGCGATATATATATATATATATATATATATATATATATATATATATATATATATATATATATATATATAGTCCAACCTAGAGATCCAGACAAACATACCAAGATTTCACCTAAGCGGGTTGTCAGGGAGAGCTGGCTTTACCTGACTATCCGCATAGCTGAAACCATGGTAGGCTTGTCTGGCTCTCTAGGTTTGACTAGGTCTGCTCTACTTTTGTATTGAGCACTTTTTTAGTTAGTTGATTACTCGTATCGGTTTTTTTTTTCATTGGGCTTTGGACCCGTATGCTGTACGATTATTTTCGACAAACGTTCAGGTTTCTAGCTCTTTCTTTTTCTAAAACCTTTTTTTCCCTTTGAAATTGATTTGATCATTACCAAATCAAGAAGCCCAAGGTTTTTCCGAGACGAATGTAGATATCTATATATATATATATATATATATATATATATATATATATATATATATATATATATATATATATATATATATCAACTCCGAATTACATTTGGACAATTTTACATTGAAATAATCATTTCTAGCTTTTTTGTCGCTCCGATAACTGAGCATTGGTAGACGTAGATAATGATCCCTGTAATATATCAATTTTTAAAGGGTATGACTATTATAGATAGATTTCCAAACATGTTTTGCATAAATCCTAGGAAATAGGCAAAGAATCGACTTATTAGAACGTCTGTGAAAAATTCATATTTCATAGAGATATTGCAGGCTTCTTGCAGCAGGAGATGCGATATCAAAATGTCCTAAGTTAATTCTGAATAAGACAGTATATTCAGGCAAAAAAAAAACGTGCCTATCTTTCCCTTCATAAAATTGATAATGGATTTCTACATCATTTTTTTCCTTTGTAAGTAAAGCTTTTCCTCATAAACTACATTTCAAATTGACTCGATAGAGGGTTTGTTGTTTCCTTTTGCCTTTCTGTTCTATAATATTTCCTGCAAGTGTTTCTTTTGCTCCCACGCAATTTCATTTTTTTTTCTTCATTGTAAGAATAATTGTCGTATTTGTTCCCATATTTCTTATATCTGCCCCGTTACACACGTTTTCTGTCCATGGCTTTCTTAGAAACTGTTGTGGCCTGTTTAGGGGCCAGAAAGAAAGACACGGAAGATAAAGGTATGTTGAAAAAGTATATTGAAGATATATACAAAACAATAGTGTTAGTAATAAATAGATTAGCACTGCGTCTACTACTCCACTCCACTTCACACTCTGTTTTTCCGACTCTCGCAGTTTATATTCATGAGAGTAAGTGAACATTCTACTGTAGGAGGGTTTACCACAACAGAAACCATCTGTAGATATCAATCTCGGTTGTTTAAAATGTCCTTTTTTCGGTACTGTCTGCTAAATATTCACTGTTGCAAGTAAAGGAGAGATATTACATACCAGTCCTGCTCGCTTTTTGTTTTGTTTTCAAATGTTTTTTTTTTCTTATCACTGAATATATTTTTTAAATCTATGCAAGATAAATTTGTTATTTTAATTTATGTTTACATTTTCATTCGTCCTTTTTCCGCTGAACCCTTAGAGCCCTGATCAGAGCTTTACAGGTGGGAGTGACTTAATGTCCTGCAACCGGTTTAACAATCGCAGAGAAAAAAATGATTTAATGCCCATGTACTGTTGGAACGGTGTGTAAACACTTTTAACTATTTTGTATATACCGTGAAACATTACATACGAATTATTTGCGAATTTTGACACGGCAGTAAAATTCAAATTATTCAGATAGGCAGAGATCAAAGGGTTAACAAGAGCGGTAATTTTCTGTAGACAGCGCACAGTAAAATATCTTATAAAATGGAAACATCTACAAAATATACAACATTCAGAAAGATAATTTATAATATTAAAGATTCTCAAGGCGTGATTTAAAAAAAAATGATTTATATATATAGCAGAATAGATGATTAATTCTTATTTGTTTGAAGTGAAAATCACTACAAAGCACCAACTCAAATTTAAAATAAAATGAAAATTAACAGAATCAAATCAACTCACAAAATGTTCCTGGAACATAATTTGCTATCTCTCATGAATAGATCCATTAAAGTTGACTATATTAGTAGATATTATTTTGCTGGGTGATTACAACTGGGCGTTTAACTTCCGGTGAGAGACAAAATATGCTTTTAGTGTATTTAGAAGATCGTAAAAGAATCTTGGGTGGGGAAATGACAGAAATGTTCGTTTCGGTAGATAAATAATTGAAGTTAATTAATCCCATCGGCATCACTGTATTAAGCGCATTATCATAATTTGTAAGCGAAAATATGGTTGCAAAGAAATATTTTCAATATTTGTACAGCCAAAATACAATGACTAAATATTCATGAAAGCGAGGCACAATAACTTATCCAGATATCGTTAATTAAATCCCCATGATCATCTTAGCATTATATAAGTCCTTCTAAAAAAACATAATCCCGATTTATTATACCTGATAATAAAATTAAATTGATTATACATATATAATATATATATATATATATATATATATATATATATATATATATATATATATATATATATATATATATATATATATGCGTGTCTGTTCTTATATATATATTTATATATATATATGACGCATTCGGATGTCTAGTCGCACTGAGTAGCTGTGATACAGCGAAACACTACTGTCTTCGAATGTCTAAACACACACAGACACACACATACACATACACACACACACTTATATATATATATATATATATATATATATATATATATATATATATATATATATATATATTCGGTTCGGTTCGGCATCCGCCCGTCTCGGAGTCGATGGAGTAGCGCTCAGTGCGCTATGAGCCTGGGCGGAATGTATGGAAAACTAAGGCTGGCTGGACGTCTAGCTCCCCCCTCTCAGCATTGGTAGCCGATTCCAAAGGACAGGATAAACCAATAGAGTTTAGTACCAGCGGAAGGTAGCACAAAATGCCGTCCATCCGCCTTAGGTGCTCCACTCAAGAATTTTGTATGGTTTACACTTTTGCTTTTCCTTCTCCCGAATATTTCCACAAGGCGGTGGAGCTATTTGACCGATACCTGGAGTTTGGTTCATGGGCACCAAAGCATGTACACACACACCGGTGGGCCTGCGTGCCGCATGTTGAGGGGGTCAACTCCACCCCGTTCCCTGTAGTTTAGCCCGAGCCCGCAAGGTGCTCGGTTGCCATGTATCGCCACGAAGAGGCACTACACAGGGCTTGCTGATGGAGATGCTATATATTGGCAGGGGAAGAATTACGCACTCGGCTCCCTTTTCGCATTTCTACTAGGCAGCAGCGGTAAATGAAAGCGAGAAGCGAAAAGCACTACCCCTACAGACTACCACACTAGATGCATCACAATATATATATATATATATATATATATATATATATATATATATATATATATATATATATATATAAGTAGTAGGTAATAATGGTGCAATCACTTCGCTAAGAAGACTTAATGAGACATTAACTTACTGCTAATTCCTTGAATAACATGGTTCTTATATTTGATTTGTTGTCAGATGAAATTGATGAAACACGACCGAGTACTTTCGACAATTTAAAATTGTCATCTCTCGCGTAATATTTCCATTTACAGGTAAAACTGTCGAAAGTACTCGGACAACAATCATAAATTCCTTTGGACAACAACTCAAATGTAAGGATTGCATTATTCAAGGAAGTGATAGTAAGTTAATATCTCAGTAATTCTTGTTAGGGAAATGATTTTGAGAGCGGAGGTCTGTACCATGCTTGAATGCAATCTTCTGACTATTGTGGTCATCCAGGAATGAGCCTGCCGCTGCTTCGTGTTTACGTCAGTATCCTCTTATGTATTTTATATTTATATAAAATCTGCCGCTGATATTAAACACATTTACCCAAAAATATATCTAACATAAAAAATATTTATATATATATATATATATATATATATATATATATGTATGTATACATGCATGTGTGTGTCTGTGTGTGATACATTGGTTATTTAGGCTTAATGAGAACAAATTACAGAAGATAAGATTTGTCTACTAAGGCTATAAATTGAATGAATAGTATATCGTCAGCTTCTGGGAAAACCCTCAAGAATATATTGGGGTTTCTGCCCTCCGTATGATTATCTATTTTGTTCGCGTTTATTCTTACGGTGTCATCAAAATTTCATCACATCATTTTACAGCTGTTCTTATTTCAAATACACTAAGACTTAGTATATATTTTCAAGGATTATGCAATAAGTTTTGTTCATCGCCTGAGTTAAACGAATACGGAACTCAGAAGCCAACCGAATTATGAGTTATGCGCATATATTTACACAATATTAAATTCAATGTATGAAATGGATTTTATTTCGCTTCGTTTGAAATTCCTCTCCAAGATTGTTTGTTTATTTCTTTTATACGTAATTACCTTTAAATTTTAGAAGGAAAATACTTAAATTATTCTGGATAAGGTTTATCAGGTAAAAATATGTAGAGGTATATACGGCATACATAATTTGTTTTCAATGGATATGAATTAATGCGCAGTTACATTATGACGTAATGATTATTATTATTATTATTATTATTATTATTATTATTATTATTATTATTAATGAAATTCTTCAACAATGTTTTTTTGACACAGATATACGAAATCTAATATATCTCTCATGGTACCCAGATTAATAGGTGTACTTCAGGCACCAAAGTGAAAAACATTGAGAAAAACAACACCTAACCAGGAAAACGTGTCCATTTAGATCGTCCCAGAAGGAGAGTATTCTAAGCTGCATTTTAGCCCAAGTGTCCTTGGCTAATTTATCCGTCAAGATTTATCATTATTATTATTATCTTTATTATTATTATTATTATTATTATTATTATTATTATTATTATTATTATTATTATTATTATTTATCTACTCCAACTTTAAATATTTTGACCGAAAGAGGTTGATATCCACAGAGCTCAATGTAAAATTCAGAGCAGATATGTTTGAATAAAAACAGACCACTTTAAGGTTCCATGTAATAAGTTATTTCACCACAACCCCTTTGACAGGGCTCTGGATCATCAGACTTTACTTCCAAAGGTTGAAATGAAAAATGAAAAGAAATTCACACGTTTTTGATGGACCTCATCAAGCATATGTAAAATTAACGATGTGAGGAAGTAAGGTGGCAGAAAAGATAAGATATGAGTGGGTTAGATGTACCATTTCAATTCCTTATTCTTAACCCAATTGTGTGTCGGTTAGATGTTGCTTGAGCCTAACGCGTCTTGTCTCTAGATATCAATGGGTAAGGAGTGAAGACCGACATTAAAGGAAGAAACTACAGCAACCCTAATAATTCGCATTCCACGAGTACAGGTTTCATTCAAATTCTTAGACGTTGTTAATTCGCGTTACTTTAAAGGGCATATTTGGGAGGTTAATGTTTGATGTAAATCTAAATGTCTAAACCATCTACAAAGGATTTAATTTGAAGTTCCTTGGAGTTTTGGGTATTTTCTATGAAACATTTGATTGGATTATATATATATATATATATATATATATATATATATATATATATATATATATATTCCCTTAAAATACATTTATTGGATGCTTTCATACATATCATCAGTGATGTTTCAAGCCAAGGTTCATTAGGAGTTTCGGCTCTTTCAAAATCATAACTCCTCTCGACTTTGATCCAGCCGATATTGATCAGGTATCGACTTGTATACCTCCTGTGAGCTACAATTTTTCCATCCTTTTGACAACATACAGCGACTTCTCTTGGCAATTTATAGGCCAATCCCAGATAACTTCCGGTTCAATAGAAATGTGCGTTCTTTCATAAAAAAGGAAGCAATTTCACATACATTTTGCATAGATAAAACTGTTCCTAATGCGTGATGTATACTCTTGTAGGTAGAATTTTCTATTTTCTTTTTATGGAATGGGAAACTAGGACTCCAATGAATCTATCAGAACCTCTTCGAATGAACGCTACAATCAGTACAGGAAGTATTTTTATTTTAATTTATAAATTTATTTTATTTTTTTCTCTTTGTTTATTTTTTCAAAACTTTTTTTCTGTCACTCGGCACGCACATGTCAATTAATGTGTCATCTTTTTCTTTTACGGTTAACTTCTAATTGTTCAATTTGTGTTAATGAAATAATCAAATAAAATTTTAGCATCTCCGCCCTCAACTATAGTTTAAGGAAGATGTTCATATCAATTTTCAGCTGTTTTATCTCATGATGACAGATCTCCCTATGGAATGTGGTCTACCTAGTAATGAGGGTTTTCTACTCATTTCCTGTGAGAATTGAGTCTCCTGAGATAATGTAATCAACAGCCTCAGTAACGTGGATATTTAGGGCTGTTAATATGGAGCAATATATTAGCTTGCTCGTTGCATGCAAGCAAATTCCTTCAGTCGTCACCCATAATCTTCAACACTTTATCAATTTTTAAGTTTGAAATTTGATGTAGATCACCATTTTACTTCGGATAAGGAATTGGCTAAATTAAGGTTTTTGGTTTAATTTTTTCCCTATTTGATTATATCCTAGATTTTTCGCGTTTTATTAGTTTCCTTCTTGATTTTGTGGGTATTGTATACACTTCTTGCTTTTTTAATGATTTAAATTTGTTTCTCTTTTATATGGGTTTCATTTGATACTCAAAAATGCCTTTTAGTTTTTTCATTACGAGTTGTCACATACAATCATGTATAGCAGCAATATACTTCTAACATCTCTTTGTTATAACTCTGTAAGATAATGACTGTTCAATTACGCCTCTCGCCCAACTGCTCTTTTGGAGATAAAGGCAGTGAATATCTGCTTCGTGTGATGCATTCCATATGTGTTTCGTGCAGTATATGTGTATTATTAAGAACTATTTCAGAAATTTTGTTAAAGTTTCAATTTATTATGTTGAATCTATAAGTTCCTGTTGAGATGGCAAATATTTTAATGGCCGTCATAATATTTTTCTAAACCAATTAAGAGTTCATATTTATGATTATTACTATTATTATTATTGTTATTAATATTATTTCTTCTTATTATTATTTCCTTTTAATTCTGTCCAACCAGCGATATATGTTCTAAAATGGCTTCAATATATTTTCCACTGATCATTTTTGTAAAAACGAAAAATATTGCCACACATATTTTACATAGATAAAGTTTTTCGTAATGTGTGAGCTGTAGTTGCAAGTAAATTTTTGTATTTATTTAAGTCATGGACTAATAACAATTACTTCCAAGAGTCTATCGGAACATTTTACAATCAATCTGAGTGTTTCAACTACAACTACAATTATTAATGTCCCCATATGCCACACTTTTGAGATTTCCACTTCGAAATATTTGTATTTTAATATTTTTTGAAGATCTTCAAACATACATTACAATCTGCATACACTGTCATATCAATATGAAAATACATTCGGTTTTTGTGGTCTTTGATTACTATATGTGGGCAGACATGTTATTGACCTATAATTTCTCTTGACTATTACTGCATTATTGATGCATGTCTCAGATGTGGTTAAACCAGTTCTTCACTCAAGCTTTTTCCCAATTTTTTCTTATATTATTTTTTTACTACGAGCGTTAAACGAACATTATAACAACTTATTTATGCGTACATTTATACACATGGATGCAAACATTTATTTTACATATACCCACGTAAATATATATTTACACTTACCTCCTAAATAACGACAACACCTACACTAAAAATCAATGAACAAACTGTAAATACTGACACCTATAGACTAAAAAAAAGAATAAGGTAACTTTTTAAAAAACGAAAATAAATCCTGGTCTAGATTTTTTAGTGTAATAACCCCTATACTCTCACTATATGGCGTATCCAAGACACACAAACCCAACATACCCATTAGAAACTTTGTGTCAGGAATTAATAGTGCACCCCACAAGTTAGCTAGAGACATCACAAAAATTTTAACATGTAAATCCCATAGTTCAATTCAATTATTGGTATTATATAATAATATTTTTATATTGCATTTTTGCATATTTACATCCATTCAATTTGAATAGTATTTCATATATATAATTAATTGTTTCAGATGTTGTTAGATGTCGTTATCTATGGTTGGTATTCACACACAGGTTATTTTCTTTCAAAAAATTTCTGAGCTATAAATATATATTCAAATAAATTTGAATGAATCCCATAAAAATCGACACAGGTGATTTATCAATAAGTGTTTTCCTTTTCGCTCTCTATTTTCAATCCTGTTCATAATATATCTGTTTCTCTCTCTTTCTCTTTCTCTCTCTCTCTCTCTGTCTCTCTATCTTATCTATATAACTAATATTTTTGTTGTTTTTCTTCTGAAGGAAAATGGGAAAAAGGTAATATACTTCGAATCGGGAAAAGCTGTGAAAATATACGACAATAAGGCAGGAAAGAAAGCTGAAAAATTAGACGCACTCTGAAGATATTGACGGTACAGGGAATCAGTGAGGAACGTACGTAAAGAATTTGTATCAATGAATATGGCGACTGAGATGAAAACGACAAATATTGATTGGCCACGCCATGATGAACACCACGCACAGAAAGAAGATCCATATATGTCAATCAGTCAGTTTCTATCTATCTATCTATCTATCTATCTATCTATCTATCTATCTATTCTCTTTCTTTCTCTCTCTCACACACACAGACAAGAACACAGGCACACACACACTCACATCCTCTCTCTGACACACACACGTTACTTCAATATTGCCCCTGCTGGGTGAGTTACATAACCTGAAAGTGTTCCACTTGACTCTTACTCATCATCCCGTTTGGAAAGCTCACCAGTGCCAACAGCCTAACCGGAGGTCCAAAACGAAATTTCAAGGATCTGTTGATGACATCGCTCTTGCCGGCCAAATTGGAATCTGAGGCCTGGGAAGCCGCTGCTGCAAATTGGCGTTTCTGTCGTAGGACCATTCTTTTTTTTTCTGCGGGGCAAGACTTTCGAGTTCAACCGTCAACATGAAGATGATTTGTGATGTGCTGCAAGGAGGGTTTAGTCGCATTCACCACACACATTCCGTTGTAATTCCTGTCCCGACTCGAGTAGTCTGGACTTTCACAACCATCTCCGTCACCACCACCTCAGGAAAGAAATGGAATAGGGAGAAAGGATGACTCTTTCGATATTCGGATGCGAGCGGGTGCCTACAAATATATATCCCGGTTTGTTCATAACTATCACAGTCTGATCGCATTTCGTCTATTCCAGTATGTTCGTATCTATCTATCTATCTATCTATCTATCTATCTATCTATCTATCTGTTTGCACGTCTGTCGATTTCAGTCTGTTAGTGTTTATTTAACTTTTAAATATATCATTTATCTATCATCAATTTGTTAGTCTAATTCATACAGAGACAAATTTAATATCTAATCAAGGACAACGTTTCACAATTAAACATGCAAAATTAAAAACATTTTCTAGGAGATTAATCTGAATATTCATTCAGGATACTTGCTATGTGGCATTTGATAATTTTCTTCCAACACATGTCGTAAACATTCATTCAATCTAAAAGACATTATATTCCGTTTAATGAACATTCTATTGGCCTCTATAGAGTGGGCATTTATTTAAATCATTTAATTTTGTTACATATTGTAAAATAAATCCATATACTGTCTATTTATTTCTCATGTATTGATTTTCTATAAAAGTACGTAAATTTCACAAATAATATTATAATGATTTGCTAATCACAATTTCTTTAAAAGACGTGAGAATAGTCTAAGACTTCTCATCAACTCTTTTCATTAGTTACCATTGTCGTTTTACTCTAAGTGAATTAATTAAATTAAAATAAGATGTGGATTTAGTAAATACCAAAGGCTTCCAATATCTTGGCGTATGAAACAATTATAACAAATGTAGTTTAAGAGAAAACAATATTGAATATAGAATAGTGAACCTCAGAATTAGGTTCGCCCAACAAGGAAAACCGCTACAAAACCATAACATTAAGGGACAATCTCTAGTTCTTAAATACGTTGTCAGATCGAGAATTTCATATGAATGTCATGCATTGAGCCAAAGTAATTTTAAGATCAATAATTAAAAATGGCTGAGTGAGTGAAGCTTGAGGGACTTGACAAAGACCATTCTTCTTCGGACTGGTGCTACTTAATTACAGCGTGTTGCTACGTAAACAGAACTGAAGCAAATAAGGGAAACTACATGACTTGAAAACTTTCAATCTCAGCAACAACTAAAATGGATAGCACATATAAGACGAATAGAAAATAATGACATAATCAAGACGTCGATTTTCCACTCCACGTCAAACAAAAGGCAAGTGAAATAACTACTTATCTTGACAAAAACTACCATCCTGAAAAAAATTTTAGAGAAAAAATATAAATCCCAACCTGAAGGAATACTGACTGCTTGGTCAATGAAAACGACTGTTTACTTACTTGTCGAGACACGATTAATAGTGCCATGAGTATTAATAGTATAGAAGATTACATGTTGAATTGGAAATGAAACACTACATGCTATGGAATAATGTTGAAAACTACGACAATGGCATTTAATAAAAGACAACATTCCTTGTATATTCGTGACTGTATTCTTCAGATTTTAACTATTCTAAATATTCAATTTTGTGATTACTTTGCCCTCTGGTGTATGAGCTAAAGACGTTTAAAAACGTTCAGAGTTCACGGATAAAGCATAAATCTGAGAGAAACCAAAAGTTTTATCAGTCAAAGCCACTTATTAAAATGTATGAACACGCGGAGAACAATCCGAATGATATATGCGATTATTATAATCAGAGTTTCTGCATTTTTACTTTAGACTGAATTTAAAAAAATGAATAAATAATTAAATTAGTATAAAGGAAAATGCGAATCTTTTAAAATATTCAGGTATATTAAATTTGAATATAATTCAAATGTACCAACACTCGTTTCTGCGAGATATTAATGGTTATTTTTAAGAAGATTTACGAAGGACTTTTACAATACTTGTATTATATCATGTTTACAGCAATATCACGAATATTATTATATCTCAGATTCATGAAATATATGTGACACATCGATTTCCTGATCTGCTTTAAAACCTAGTAAACAGGCAGGAGTTCGAAAAGAAAAGCACCCCGTTTTACTTTTCCTAAAAATGAATTCTACAAATTCGTATTGTATCTGAACACATTTAGAAAATTGCCATTCAAAAGAGCCAGACTGATAAAAACGAAGTAAATACTTTAATAAATAGAACTGATTTATTCTCCACAGTACATAATAGCAGTGATTTCTATTAAGAATAACTTTATTTTAAACAGTGAAATATTAGCAATGTATGTAATTTAAGATTTTATATAAAAATACAATGAAATGTCAGGATGTGAAAATGAGGCTTCGTCTTTCACACATTAGGTCTTCTCGAAAAGCGTAACGAAATGCACTGAACGATTAACCTGAATAGAGTATACTATGCATTTGATATTTGTATATTCTATCTTAAATAGTTTATATTCAGTATATTTCACATATGTTTTTAATCGTTTATGCTAAAAGATAATGATTTATTGACGAAATACTGGTAAAATGATTAGTCAAGCAAGAAAACGATGTTACAAACACGAATAAATATTCGATCAATTCACTTGGAACATTACTTATAGATTAAAACATAGAAATGAGAAAGAAATGACGATACATTGTGAAATCCTTGTAAAAAAACGACATTTCACATTTAAGAGTTTAAAATAATGAAGTAAATTTGAGTAATTATCATTTGAAATATAGTCATCATAACTGCAAATTACGAAAATGAAAAAAAAACACCCAAATAATCATATATTTCGGACATATTTCCAATTAAACATTATTAAATTTAGCAGCGCACAGGGAATAATACAAAAAAAAATCATGTTATGTAATAGAGACAATAAAATATGGAGTTAGATATGTACATAAATAAAATAAAAATATCAATTCCAATGTGAATTTCTTTATCTCAAAAGAGGCTGATTCATATCTAGACATCATATTAAATACATGAGCGTGACACACAGTATGAATTCTAAAAAAGATTATACACACGCAAGTTCACATATGCACAGACCTACATTTGAATATATATATATATATATATATATATATATATATATATATATATATTATAAGTTTGTGTGTATGTTTGATAGTGTTTAATGGAAGCTTAAATCTAAAACTGCTAAGGTGTGTGTTATTTCCTTTTAAGAAAACCCATGAATTGTGTGCTTTTGTCAATAAAATGTGCGGGCGTTTCGAATCACGGTCATCCTCGTCAAACTACAAAGGCATCGGGGAATGTTTACCATAAATTGTCACGCAAGGAAACCAATTTTCGGTGGTAGAAAACATCGAAATGCCTAAAATCCTTCCGTGTTACGAATACTCGATTGAAAGACATTTTTTTCTCGACGTGATCGAACCATTCCGTCGCAAATTGATATCGATTTAACTTCGATCTGATCGGACTCCAATTCATGTTTTGTATCCAAATGCGTGCGACATGTTAGCGCAGGTACTTCTCTTTCTTTTCTCTCCCTCAATTTCTCTCCTCTCTAATTCTCTCCCACTCTCTTTCTCTATCTCTCTTACACAGACGCACACTCACAAACACACACAAACAAACAAAAAAATACACACACAGTTTGAATAAATCCGTTTGGAGAGAGGATATATTTTTAAAAAATCAACTGAGGATCTAGATGATGAGACAACTCGAAACGTTTGTACATTGATGTAATCTTCTTCTGAGAGCAGACAATGGAAGCAAATTAAAATACCATTTATGAAAATTGACTCATAGCGCATATTTCTGTGACGTTCAGCATTTTTAATTTACTAGAAATGTTACATAATGCTGAGGCCTGTTGAAATACTCACAGTATTTACTATTGTTGAAATTATCACTAACATTTGTGTCATAGTTTAGAAACTGTACGTTTCATTCTATTTCCCAGAACAATAAATAAAATTTTAATAAGCTTTTTTCTTTGGAAAAAATGACTAAAATCTTTCTTAGCGTTTTAATAAGTAAGTTAATTTGATTTAATCTTATAGTACTTACTAGCAAAAAATATTTTTGAAGAATATTTTTTTGCCTTTTTAACAGCGAAGACTAATTCTTAGAATTTCATAAGATTGAGCATACAACAAAATACTGGCAAGTCGTAAATATTTCATTCTGGAGTCACATTCCAACTTTTTGAAGCCATTTTGCCTTCTGTGTTTTATCTATTTCTCCTACACAGATCAAACTGAATATTTGGATATATAAAATCTTCAATAAAACATATGTAGATAACAATTACAATATTGCATTTTTATTAAATAAGGGTTTGCCATTTTAATCATTAAGTTGTTATTTAAATAGTGTATTTGGGATCTTAAATAATAAATCTTTTAATTTTTCAAAAAAACATTGAGGAAAATTTATTGAAATAAGCTACGCGTCCTAGTAAAGCCGACTATACTTTACTACTATTATCTGTTTAATCTTCTTCCCAAAAATTTGTTTTTGATCGGTCAATTTTAGTGGGTGTGACGGACGGACTAACGGAAATGACAAATTTATATATAGAATATATATCAATCCAATATAAATTGTCTAATAAAATGTATGATAATACTCAGAGATACACAAACACACACACACACACACACACACACACACACACACACACACATATATATATATATATATATATATATATATATATATATATATATGCATGTTTCATTAAAATCGAAAGACAAGGTACTACGGTTAAGTTTTGTATGTAATTTTTATTGTGTTCTAACAAGAGCTTTCTTTTCTGAACAAAGGGTGTGTAAGAACTGTCCAAATGTTTTATATTTCTGTGCGCTTTCGGCTATACCTTTAGATTATCAAGGATGATTCGATTTTTCTGCTTAATTGAGTGTGTGCGTTCTGTGTATGTCTTAGTGTGTGGTAGGTATGTTTTTAATTTCCGAATACGGTTAGTACATTGTGGCTTTCTTCGTAGTTAATATTGTTAAGAGTTAGCTTTTTCTTTTTTTTGTTATTAAAGCTTCCATTATTTTTAGTCTTTTTTTTTTTTTTGCAGGTGGATGCAGTTAATATATTTGTGTTTTCTACTAGTATGTTCCTAATGGAATCGGGTAAATCTGTGTGTGTATGTTTAAATCGGTTCTAATGAAGCTGTAATCAGATAGGCGTAATGTAAGACGTCTGGATAAGCCTGTGGTTGTGTAGCCGATGTAAGTATTTATGAGTCCGGTTTGATCGGGGACAAAGTTGTATATGATTTCTGTCGTTTTTAATGAAACATGCATAAAGGAAGGATTCCTGACTAAATATACAACCATATATAAATATATATATATATATATATATATATGTATAAAAGAATTAAAAATAACGAACACACACACATATATATGTGTGTGTGTGAGTGAGTGTTATTTTCTAATTCTTTGAAAGAAGCAAGATGAGAATGTCAGTAAGATGGAAGGGGTTAGGGTGTATGAAAATACCGATAAAAATATATTAAGGAAACATGACAATAAATTACAGGATTTCAGTAGAAAGAAGATTACAACTGAAATTGCATTTATATTTTGAAGACCAAAATAGACTGGAAAGCAAGATGCTGTAAGAGGCTTCCACATTTGAGAAGTACGAAAGAAGTAACAGGTGTATTAGAAGATACGGTTATATTTAGATATATTCCATATTCTTTTTATTTTCTCAAGAATATCTAAATACATATTAGAAGCACCAGAGAAGAGATGAAAGCAATATTTAAATATTTATGGAATGGATGAATACCTGATTAAAGATTTGTATGAAAGATGCTAAAATGTCTAGAATAACACAAATTTTCCATATAATTGTTCCAATTCAGGCCAACGAAAAACATTAGTCGGAGAAGGCGTAAAGAATCACTCACTACATATATATATATATATATATATATATATATATATATATATATATATATATATATATATATATATATATATATTCTTAGCTACGTCGTGGTATTTCTTAGAGTTCTGGAATTAGAAAAATCTAAAGCTATTTCATGATAATGAAAAATGGATCTCGACCGGCCCATAAAAATTATGTAACAAATTCACACATACACACACAGACACAAACGCGACAAACACACACAAACGGACACGCACACATACACAGACATACACAAACGCGCACACACACACATATATATATATACATAGAGATGGCCTTATATACTTATGTATATACTCACATACTCATATATTTGATCACTCGACAGTATATTCAATATCATAGCCAATATTCTGTAAATACCTATATATATGTATATATATATATATATATATATATATATATATATATATATAATGTATGTAAATACCTATATATATATATATATATATATATATATATATATATATATATATATAATTAAATTTGCATTATATATAATATATATATGTAGGTATTTACATACATTATATATATTATTGGTGCAAAAATAATGTCGTTTTCTCACATAGTAAAATATGTGAGAAAACGACATCATTTTGCACCAACCTTATATATATATATATATATATATATATATATATATATATATATATACATATACATACATATATACATATATATATATATATATATATACATATATATATATATATATATATATATATATATATACATATATATATATATATACATATATATATATATATATACATATATATATATATATATACATATATATATATATATATATATATATATATATATATATATATATATATATATATATATATATATATGTTGTTAGTATTTACAACTGTGCTGGCTACTGACTTTCTTCCCACGTTTGCAGGAACAAATCTCAAGTCACTTAAATATCTCTGTGTGTTTGGTTTGATTATTCATGATCAGGTTTCTATACAAGTGACTTTAGAATTAAATTAGCAATGACCTTTTGTATTTCACTATGCATAAGTGTGTGCACTAGACAGGCGCGAACATAAAGTCTTACCCGTTAAAAAAACGCATACATACATCAAAAACAAAAATATAACATAAACTAAAACGCTAAAAACATCGTCAAAGTTAATGAACATACTAAACCTAAACCAAATAAAATACAAGAAAAACATAAAAGATCTGACAAACAAATAAACTGTTATATCATACAGCTAAATAAAAGTATCAAACACTAAGTAAAGTTAAAACACTAAGCAAAATCAAATAATACAACCTACTAAAATATATTAAAACATTAAGTAAAATAATACAACCCACTAAAAATACATATACAGTTATGTCAAAGAGACACACAACCTTTTACGCACATAATCGATTACACAAACATACATGCGCGGGTGGGTGGGTGCGTGCGTACTTGTTTGAATATATTCGTGTATGCGTGCACATGTGTAAGTATGGACATAAACACACATCAGCCAAAAGTAACATACATGCAAAGTAATCCAACACTTACCTAAATTAAATGGTCAACGCAATAAAAAAACGAAGAAGGCGGTGGAAGAAATAAAAGAAAATATAAAAAGAAATAGAAGGAAAGAATAGGAAGTAAAATCAGCAATCATTCAACACCCATCAAGCGAACAGAAAATAACACACTCATACAACAATAGAATATAAGAGACTCAAGAAATGTCAACAGTTCGACTCTGTTCCGACGAGTGATTATGTCTATATAGCCATGAAACTCCGATGTAAACATGAGTGAAGTGAAAAAAAAAATCATATTATCTCTAATAACGCATTACCACAGAACCTGCTTGCATTAAATGCCTCCTCATCAGCAAACTACTGAAAAACCAGCAATTTTGCTTGAAGAACAACATTTCAAATATTGTAAATCATGAGTTAGTTGCCTCAATCTCCAGACCTCCCCAATAGAATTACTATGGGTGAATTGGATGCAAGAATTTAATGCTTGGGAAGGTTTTCAAAAACAGTTGCAAAGAAAGTCAAGAATTTGTAAAGATGTAATCAAGGCAAGTTCTGGTTTTATTGACGAAAACAAAACGTGACGTTATTGTATTATGACTTTTAATGTTTTTTCCATGTTTTACTGCTTATTTCTGACAACATAAATCCAAATATATTGTTGTTACTAAAGATTTACTTTGGAGATAGAAAATATAGTAAGTTAAGATGTTTTTTTTTTTCAAGAAATACAATGGACGCAAAACTTTTTCTTGTAATGTGTGTGTGTGTATATATATATATATATATATATATATATATATATATATATATATATATTGCACCTAGACAAATAAAATAAGTGTTTAAAAATTATAAATGATATATCTAATTAATCTCAACTAAAAAATGACTAATAATATTTATAAACATTGATGAATAAATAGTGTTTCAAACGATGCATTCGACGATGAAATTGCATTTATTTCAATGAATACTTTTATAGTGACTAACACAATAAGGATAAAACAATACAGGTTTTCTTAAGCAATTATTAAATAACATTTTATACATAAATCTCACTTTTATTAATAGATATCTACAATTTATTTCATTATTGTAAAAAGAAAGTTTAAACACTTCCCTTCTCGTTACTAAGATAAGTGCATTAGAATCTTATCGTCTATATAAAACTAACGTTGTTTACAAATTCATTTACCCGAGAGAAGGATACATCAATAACAAAAATATTTTTTATGATATGCATCAATAATTCTTATCTCGTAGACTCATCTGTCATAATTTTCAAAAAAATCCCTACGTAATATCGAATGAAAAAATAATAATCATTATTTTTTTTATTGCTTAGGAAGACAATAAATAAAATAAAAGAGCTACTTTTAGTAACACAATGAAACTCAAGAAAAACTACACATATTCCAGATTTTAGAAGCATTATATATTAATCAATGCAAACAACGATAAAATATCTCTTAATATTCAGGCTTTTGAATTTATTTATATTCTCAGAATTCACACAACGTCGCTGTTCATGTGAACATATAAAATCTCAAAAATAACATGGCATTCACATGTTAGAAAGATGAAAACACCAAAATTGGAAATCATTGCAAACATACAAAAAATTATATAACAGCTTTACATTTATTTTATCTCATTTTTCATATTAGCTGATGATGATTGTAGAGATCATTCAGTAAAATCAACATGAAGTATGAACACTTCCTTTGCAATCTACATTAGGAAAAACGTTAACATATATATATTTATGTATCAAGAACAGTATTGAGGATATTTTAAAACAGAATGGGAAAAGTTTAATTTTTATGCGTTTCATCCGTTAGGACTTCATAGGATTAGGTTTCTTGGCTTTGTTGTGACTAAACTGGAGTATGAACAGAAGACGTTGGGAGTCTCAAACGTCCGCGAAATAATTGTTTTAAATACGTTTTATCAATATAACCAAATTCATCTATATTCTGTTTTTTTCTTTTTCTTTTCATCATCTTTGCTTCTAAATATCCTACATTTTGATAACAGAAAATCTGCCAAGGATTGTGAAACGTTTCAAGAACTTAGAGGTAAATTAACTGTGGCTGAAATATCGATGAAATCACTTTCTATACATTTTCGTCTCAGTAAATTATTTTCTCTTTTAATTAGAATTGCATTTTTAATGTCGAAATTGTTGTCAGTTTCGTTAGATTGAACAACCAATGCTTTTTGTGTGTTGTTTTTTTTTGTTTTGTTTTTTTTTACTATGCATCTTTTGTATTCATATACACTTTTGTTTAATCCTCTTGCGGTTTTTCCAATATATCCTTTCTGGGAATACTTGCACTTAATAGAGTAAAGTCCTCCTTCAATTTTTGGCTTGTTGTGTTGTTTTGTTTTGTCTTGACTAAGTCTTTTATTGTTTTAGATGTAGTCGTGACATATCTTATGTTGAGTTTAGATAAATTATTTTCTGTTGTAGTTGTGATACAGTTAGTGGGTAGAATATATTTTTCTATTCATTGGGACTCTCAAGAAGGACAAATTTTTATTTTGAAATATGAGCATTTTGTTTTCCATTAAATATGAAATATGCGTGATGTCATGTACTTTCTTAGAATTTCTCGAATCTGTTTCTTTCCAAAATATTTTACCGGAACAATTTACTTACTTGATAATGTTGTCTTAATACATCACTGTGATACTGACTTAACGGATGTTATAGATAAAGGAAGAAAAGTCGAAAATACAATAGAATTTACAATTCCCACCGATCACGATTGTCAGCGTCGCAAAATTAAAATTTTGAATCCTGGTGTTTAACGTAGGGTCACATATTCACACGACATGAAAAAGTGACATGAACTAAGATTTTTTACGATCTCAAGAATCACTCAAGTGTAACTGAATATAGTCGCGGTACGGACTTAATGCGACTATATATATATATATATATATATATATATATATATATATATATATATATATATATATATATATGTATGTATGTATATATTACTAGCAAAAGTTTTGCGTCCATTGTATTTCTTTAAAAAAACATCTTAACTCACTATGACTAAATGGAGCTTGAGTGTATGTAGAATAGATAAAAATTGTCACTAGACAAGTAGTTTAAGCTTATTGTGCTCAAAGAAGTATCCACTCGGGAGACTGTTCTTCAAAGTTGCGGTTTTTAGGAAGAAGTTGTCTCAGTGGAACTAGCTTCCTATCAATATAATGAGAATAAGGATAATTCGACCTTGTGTAAGGCACACAGCGGGTCTTTTCTCGAATGCCGGAGCTGATGAATATCAGCAATGTAACTCGTTTTACGATTTGTCATCGAAATAGCGATAAATAAAAATATACTCTTTTTTTGTCTACCTATCATACATGATTTTGAAAATGATAAAGCAGACCTTAGTCAATACTAAAAACAATGACTATTTTTAGGGATTTTTCGAAAGAAACAGCAAATGCTAGACAGCGATTAACAGGCGACGATCATTATACCACATGCCCATTCTTCTCATATATCACACCGTGGGTATTCGCAGTTGGTGTTAGAGCAACTGGCAAAAGCCATATTCCAAACAAATGTTTTATCCTTAGTTGTAATCTTTCTATTTGTAATCATATTTCCCTGTATGTCTAACTATACTTTTCCTATCATTCTTCGCTTACATCTTATATATAAAGTACAGTGTATGTGGAGTGTGCGCGTTTGTGCCCAAGCAACTCCTCTGTTCACAGTGGTTTGATATCAATGGTTCTTAGCTCATTCAAAAGCCCTAGACATATAATGCGCAGGGAACGATTTTCGTTGAGCTCAGAATCCGGGTTGTTAGATTATGCGTGTTTAAAAAATATATATTAATATAGTATAATAGCCATTATCGTTGCTTTCTTGGATCAAGCGGCGTAATTATTATATTCCTTTTGTATCCAAAATTGCAGTTCACGTTTTATTATAAACTAGCTTAAATGCCGCCCTGTCATGCGGTATTTAAACTAGCCCCTGTGGACGACACTTGGTTTGGCCATCATCAAAATAGAGAGGGAGGAGTAGATGGGATAGGCATTAATAAACTACAGAAGGACTCAAAATTAATCGCTGGATTTAAGTATCAAATTAATGTTTAAGTTTGTCGTTTAAAAGTCCAAAGATAATTCTTCAGCTGCCACTTAATTTAAAGACCTTTTGATGTACGTAAATCCTTATTTTCCTTACAAACAATTTTTTTATTACATGGGTTACAGAACAGGAAACAATCTATTAGATAAAATTCATACAGTGCAAAGTTAGGAAAACAGAATTACTTATACATTCTACATATAAGAGTTAAAGAAAAATTATAGATAATTAATTAAAACCTATATCATGGAATCTACATGAATAAATGCGAAATTGGATTCTCAATTCCCCCACGAATTTTGAGATCAAAATTCCCCATCTCTACTTTATAGTAATTTATATGCTAACCACTCCATATCAGTATTATATACTACCTACTTCTAGGTGATATAACTTTTCAGATTTAATTTGCATATTGATTTAAAAAAGTATATTTCATTAATAAACTTCCTTCATTAATGTTCTTTTATTCAAGCAGTGTTTTGATTTTCATATCAAAAATAGTTCTGTTTAAGAATATTGTCTTATATAGTGCAGAAAAGTGCTTGAAATTTGCATTTTATTTGGCCTTCAACAAGTCGGCATCTATTTGTAAAACTTTCCTTAACTATAACAAGCCAATTTATGAATGAAATATTCATTTAAAATTTTACTTTCAAAGATTTCAAGTAGTAAATATATCTTACTTTGCGAAGTGATAGCAATCGGACGAAATCTGTTCGAGTTTTATGAGAAGGTGTTTACGAATATGAGAACTGAACACTTACATGAAACGAATTGGGCAGAAATCGTTTCAGGAAAGACACCTGCCATAAAGCAATGATCAATAAACATGTCTTTATTCTGAATACAATGTATTTGATTGATAAGAAATGCCTCAGTGTGTTGGTTATTTTTTGACTAAACTGTACCTAGAAAATATTATCAATATTTGTTTCAGATCTTTATATTTGTACTTGCTCATATTTTCTTCGGTTCTATAAAATATACTAATACAGACATCTGATGGTAGATTTTACCAACAAACCAAGGAGGGATGTCCAAAGCACAAAAAGGAAAATGACCACCTTTTGCCCAGAAACTGAAAAATATACGGCACCTTACGTTACGCCATGTGTTATTAATAAGTTTCATGGGAACTATTTTTAAAAGTGAAGAGTTGAGAGAATTTGGAAGTTATAGAAGAACAGAGATTCTATCGTGATGGGATCGGGAGAATGAAATAACCGTTTGGGGATTTGAAAGTATTTGATCAAAGTTACTTGTCAGAAATATAATAATAATAATAACAACAACAATAATAATAATAATAAAAATAATAATAACATCAGATCATGGGCAAAAATCGCATTCTCCCTAAAGAGCAAAGAATGTGAAATAACGGTTAATATTCTTGCGAAGTTCCACGATTGATTAAATCCGATCTGGAAAACTGTCATTTCACAAAATAAAGAAACAATGAAAATGTGATTCTACAGAAGGATGGGAATAATAGGGACTGAACGCTTGAACAATGACAAAGTTTTATTGAAAATGGAAACAAAAAGGACATTTTACGTGGAATCAGAAGACAGTTGAAGATTCTTGGGTGTATAATGAGGAATTAAATCTTGGGAAATTAAATACTCACTTGACAGAGAAACGGTTAGAAGATTGGAGAAGCGCACAGTCTACATAACAGGTTTGTATAAATGGTTGGCTGAAAAGGGATTAGGGGATAAAACAAAAGGAAAATATCTAGTAAAGACTATTAAAGAACAGGAACTTATGGAGAGTTATGATCGTTCACAAGATGTAGTTCAACGGCAGACTGAAGAAGATAATATGAAAAAATGGACAAGCATGGATAGACTATGAAAAAAATTTGATAACTTTGCCTATGAAAGGGAATAAAAAAGAAAATGGTATGAAACAACTGCTCGTTAATTACTTTTTTTTCAAATCCTACTGTAGGAAATAAAAGTGGTTTAGCAAAGGCATTACATATTTGATCCCCCAAGATGATGACATTTTTAAGCTTAAAAATTCCCAAGGTGTTGCTTGCTTTTCCAACAACGTAAAAATAAATATCTGTTTTAGAACAAAACCTCATTTCCTTCAGAAAAATATAATTCCTTATGAAGAACAAAAAGTATGGAAGAAATATTCTCTCGCAGTTTCAAAGATCAACTACTGATCAACAAGACGTTAGTGTAGAACTGTCATTCAAACATTAGAACCCTAATCCATGCGTGGATAGACTACTAAAAAGCTTTTGCGAGTTTTTCACTTGATTGATTCATAAACATATTAGAATTACTGATATTTTGTCTGCGTCTTTTTAATTTCTTTTAAGTTCATTATCTAAAAGAAAGTGGGAAAATATTTAAATCTGAAACGACAGTAATTTGATGACAACTTTCAGATCAATAAATGAAAAATTTCAAGAAGATCCATTCTCTCTTACATTGTTGTGTATTGCATCAGCTTCTTTCACAAATGAATACGAACAACGAATCAAATCTGTCAACCATTCAAACTTAGTACAGGAAAATAAAGTAAATATTATACATGAAAATGCATGTTGCATGATAGAATCTTGTGGCCCCACTTTGTAATGGTTGTCGATTTTCGGACCATGAAATATAAACAGAGAAGTCAAGGATAAAAGAAGTCAACAAAACAAATCCTTTCAACTTTTAAATGAAAATATTGAATAATGAAACAAAGGAAAATAGAAACATATAGAAATATACATCTGACAGATAGATATTGAAAATCGACTGAATGAGTGGAATAATGTCAGATGTAAAAGAAACATTCCTATATTTGAAAGAAATGGACAGGAATCGAGTAAATCAGCAAACGAAGAAAATGAATGACATTATATTATATAAATATCGAAAGAAGCACCGTATTGAATGTATTTCCAAAAGTGAAAATAAATTAGAGGCTTTATTGAAAACAATAAAAAAAAGTCAGTGTTGAACTCGCTAAGAAATCTGGTTGAAGAAAATGTATTAAGGCAACATTGAAAAGAGTCAAAATGGTACCTAGATACAATATATTTGCATAAAGAAAAAGAGTAAGAAATAATGTATTACGTAAATAAGGAAATAAAACTGGGGGAAATGCATATATATATATATATATATATATATATATATATATATATATATATATATATATATATATATATAAGGGCATATATACATATCCTTCAAATCTACAAATAAACCATTCGCCTTTGCATTAAATATTGCTGCGATATATGTCTTCTCTTTGTCTCAAGGTCCTTGATAAAATCCAGAGATGGATATGCAATATAATTGGCCCTGATCTAGCATCTCGTCATCAGCCGCTTTCTCAGAGACGTACAGGTTCCTCCCTCTGTCTTTTTTTTACAAATGCTTTCACGGTAATTGCTCCGATGATCTCAGATGTTCTGGCATCTCGCTCTCACGCTTTCACTGTCAAAACTGTTAAATGTTGCCGTCTCTTCTACCCCAATAGCTTCATGTCCCGCACTTGTCGACTGTGGAACTCACTTCCATTTTCCTGTTTCCCTGATAGCTATAATATCCGACTATTAAAATGCAATATCAATCGACGTTTCCTGATACCTTGATCTATCCCCTATCCTTCTCTTCATCTTTTCGTACATCACTCCTCTTTGTTCTCGCTCCATCGCTCTATAACCCCTTGCGTGCTAGTGGCTTCACGACTTGTGGTGAAACACTATATATATATATATATATATATATATATATATATATATATATATATATATGTATGTATGTATTAACACCTGAGCCAATAGTTGATGCATACAAATTCACTGTAATAGAAAGTGGAATGTAAATGAGATTCGCAAAATTGACAGAAGCGTCAGAAAATTGATTGCAATATATTAGGTTGGTGCAAAATTAATGTTGGTTTTTGACGTATTTTTTGGCAACAACCTAATATAATATTCCCCATCCAGAGCAGAGAAAGTTGCTTTATACCTGCAAGGGCAGATGGCGTGTTGACAAAACATCTAGATATCTTATAAAATGTTACAATTTTATATATCCAAGAAAAATGGAGAATTCAGTTACTGTTGTGGATTCCGAGATGAATTCGGTCTCCAAGGAATGACAAACGCAATAATTAAATATGAGAAATAACATTTATTTATACAATCATACAAAGAGTAATACTGTTAGTAAGTCCAGGAACGTGGTTAGTAGCAAATACAGATAGATATATACAGTCTTGAAGTCGGACTTCCTTAGAGTCTACGTGCTTGTAACTGACATCTACAAAAGTTTACCTCACACTATTTCCGTTCGTATATTCTCTCACTCTCCGGATATCATCTCTCTATCCAACTAGCGACTACTCTCACTGACTGTAACTCTGGGTATTTAACGGCAGCATTGCAGGTACACTTGGTAGAGTCCATTTATATGAAAAGGGGGAGGACCCCATAACAGTTACGAAAAACGATACATAATTAAGCAAAACCTACAACTGTTCTATCAAGATCAAATAGGAGGCAAAAAGACAAATGTAAAGGGCAAAACATAGAAAAAGAAAAAAAATAAGAGACCAACTAACAAAAAAACTTAATAGGAAGAATTGTCTTTAGATAGCCAGTAACCATTGCGAGAGTACGATACTTATGTTGGCAAAGATTTTAACTATCTCTTGTCACGTAGGTTTGTTTGGAAATAAGAAACAGAGGATTTCTTCCGTGCCATTCCTGATTTTCTAAAATATATTGCTACACATATTTTAAGGAAATAATTTAACGATGATTTTGTACAACTTACAGGCTCTCCTGTAGTCACAAATGAATTTATATACAGTTCTCATAGGATAAGGAATGACCTACGCTGGAAGATACGTCAACCGTCTTACCTTCCTTATGCCGACATAAGGCATAAAATCGAGCGTTAGAACGGAGCTTATTACGTTGCTCTGCCGACCGCTATATTTCACACATCTTGGCAGTTCTTCTGTTATCAAAAAAACAAAATATGTGAGAAAAGAAGCTAGATGAATTTATTCAGACAATATACCAAAACATATTCCTAAAATTCTGACTGTCCCTCTCCTTCTTGCGCAGGCGTAGTCACATCACAGTCTTTTTTGTTGCTGTTTTTATCCTTCTCAGAGTTTAAATTTCAATATTAGATTAAATTTAACCTTCCCTAATTTGCCTATTTAATTTCAATTAATTTTAATATTAATGGTCATCGCATTTATTTCTTTTTTTTAATTTGCTACCATTTAATTAATGCAAATGACTGTCCTATTCAATGAATGCGTGGATAGTTTATTTACTAATTAGTACCCTATCCCAAAATGGACACGCTTCTCTTCTTGATCTTTTCGTTACCATTACCTCTGATTAAGGTCGTTCTATGCAGCTCTCGCCTCATGGTAACTCAGCTCATGCCGTAGTCTCTGTGAATATATATTTTCGCTCTCTTATATCTCAAGAACCTCTTCCCAATGGAATATATTTCTTTTATGAATGCACTGATTGGGATGCATTCCGAGACTTCCTTCCTGACTACTATTGGAATTCAGTTTCTAGTAATTCTCAACAAAAATATACCGCCTTCTGGGTAAAAAGCCATCATTGGAACATTCATTCCAGCACGGAAACACCAAGTGAAACCACAATCACCTTCTTCGTTTTCACATTCTTCACAGGCCACAGGAATCACTTCCTCCGGCGACAGGTCTAATTGTAACAGATGTCTCTTTGTCTCTGCTCGTCAAAAGTGCAAGCGTGACCTGAAACAAGTGACGTCACTCTACGCTGATAGAAAAAAACAACTTATAGACACTCACAAGTTCGATTCTAGAGATTATTATCAGCTCTGAAAGAGTTCACTAAATAGCTTCAAATCCTCAACCCCTCCTCTATTCAACCAATTCGAAGTCCTTATATCTACAGTAGGTACGGTTGAATGTTTGCTCAAGTGTCTCTTCCAACTCAACGCACAAATAATCTGGAGTACGCACATTTGATTTCCACCCTAGAACGGAGGCTCTACACAGTGATATGCGCATAGCCGGATCATCGGTTTCAGATATCATATCCAAACTATACTCACAGAAGGTAAGCGGATGGGACAGAATCCTAGCCGTCCCCCTAAAAAAATGCTTCCGAGCTGATTCCAGTTCTCTACAATTGCCTCCCTGCTTTCCAGCTTGTTAGAAGTCCTTCTTTGTAGTTCGTGTTTTTAAGAATCCTGGAGGAGACTGTCAATCTCTTACAAATTTTGGCAAAGTATTCGTGGGTTTAATCAGTGGCGAAGTTTTTAAGAAGAATTCATATCACGCCCCACTCTCGGAAAAACAAGGTGTTTCCGTTTCGCCATATTTACCGCTTATGAGTTAAAGGCCATTACTGAATATGTATATCAATCTATAAGAACAGCAAAGTACGAGATGTGGTTCTTGATATCTCGAAGTCTTTCGACAACGTTTGGCATGAAGACCCTTTAAGCAACGGGCTACGGTGACACAATGCGAATGCTTGATTTAATCAAATCCTTCCTATCAAATCGTGAAATGAAGACCGTTTTGAACGGTCTCACTTCCAGATCCTTTCACACGAACCCCCCCCCCGGGTCTTACGCTGTTTCTGATTTTTAGTAATCTCCCCGATGACATACTTTCCTAGATGACACTACCATTTTTCCTATCTGAATAGGAAATCCTTCGGATCTGATAAAGCGAACCCGGTGAATGCTTTTGAAAAGGTCCGCTCATCAGTGTTAACTGGGGCAGGAAATAGCTTGTGAATTGTAACGCTTCCAGAACAAAACTATTTTAATTTAGCCACATACAGAAACTCAGCGAGGCTGAAGCCAGAATCCAGGAAAGTCACATACCGTGCCTTCTTGGCTTCACATTTTCAACTGACTTGAAGTGGAGCGACTACATAGAATCAGTAGCTGCATCTACTGCAAGAAAATCAGAGTAATTGTGTCGTGCCATAGTTATTTTCTCATCAGAATCCTCTTGCACATTTAAAAATCTAACATTCGACCGTGCATTGGATCATTTTGTCATATCTGGTTTAGTGCCCCTGCTATACATCTTGAAAGTCTTGAAAAAATCCACAGAAGAATCTGTAATGTATTCGATCCTATCTAGGCATCTCGGGTTGTCACTTTCTCACTGACGTGATGGGTCTTCCCTTTTTCTTTTCTATAAATATTTTCTTGAAAATCGTTCCGAGGAGCTTTTTCCCCTTGTGTTCCGACTACATGAATTCTACTCGGTTGGTATCTACGCCCCACCGTTTGAAATAGCTAAATGCAACCGCCATTTCAGCAGGAACATTTTCTTTTCTCACACTTCTCGGCTGTGGAAATCCTTTGCCTTTACTTGAATATATGAAACCTACAAAGCATCAATCGTGAAAACATTTTAAAATTTGTAATAGATTTACATAAAATTGTTCTTGATATATAAAATATATATAATTTTTCCCATATATATATATATATATATATATATATATATATATATATATATATATATATATATATATATATGGTAAAAATTATATTTATATAATTTTATATAATAATTTTAAAAATAGGTAAATCTATTATAAGTTTTAAAATGTTTTTTTTTCCCCGATTGACGTTTTGAAATATATATATATATATATATATATATATATATATATATATATATATATATATATATATATATATATATATATATATATATATATTTAGAATTGTAGGTATATTAGTTTGTAACTCTGGATTTCAGGCTTTGGACATCATCAATCATACTAGTTTATTTTCTTAAAAGTCAATTTATGCTTATTTATGTTTGATTATTTGTGTGCGTTGGTGTGGGGAAATTTTCTTCTCTGTTTGTTTGGGATGACACTCTCACATACATAGACACACTGATTATAGATATTGACCAAAAACCAGAGTTACAAACTAATATCCATACAACTGAATATGTTAAAACTATTACAGATATTGAGCAATTTCCACGAAGTACCGCGCATATAATATATATATATATATATATATATATATATATGTGTGTGTGTGTGTGTGTGTGTGTGTGTGTGTGTGTGTTTGTGTGTCTTTATACAAGACCGTGTGTTACCCTGCGAAGGGTTGCGCATGCGCATGAAGCTCACGCATTTGTCAGGTATGCAGAAGTTCAATTTGGTCTTCAGTTGTTAGCGCATACACAATCATCCCAAAGATCTTTTATAAAGAATAAACCTGACAAGCAAATATATAGATCGTGAGATAGATAGATAGATAGATAGATACGGAAAACTGAAATATATATATATATATATATATATATATATATATTAGGTTGGTGCAAAAATAATGACGGTTTTTGAGTTATTTTTAACGTCAAAAACCGTCATTATTTTTGCAACAACCTTATATATATATATATATATATATATATATATATATATATATATATATATATAGAATAGCTTTTCAATTGTCTACTATGTTTAGAATTGAATTAACAGAAAGAGAGGCCAGACTTCTTTCTTTGGACTTAGCTTTATCTGCCAGTAATTTAGGACACATTCCTAGAATGACAACTTCCCTCAAATAGTTATTACTAGAACGTTCATTTCTCTGTCAATTATTTGCCATTTATTTCTCATTATTACAGACTGGATAATTGTGTTATAATTTTCCCCAATTCTGGAATCAATCTAGAATTCCTGCTTTATCTATTTACACTTTTCACTCCAATATTCTTCAATATATAAACCTCATTGCTTCAATTCGCGAAACACTAACGATGTATATCATGACTAATAAACGTAATTACTGAAAGTTTTGCGCCTCGATGTGCTGAGCAGTAATTAGAAAACGTGTTTTTCAAACAGTACGTAATGTAGTTAGTTCGATTCTTAATGACCAACAGGTGAAACTAATCTATAAAAAACAATTGGATGCTGTTTCACAAGATCCTCTCGCAGACTGCTTCCTTCCCTTAATGTGCGTTTGATTGTCGCTGCATCATGATTATGTTTTACCACACCTCGATGGCTTGTAAGATGGTTTCACAGTTTATTTCACTATTTTGAATTTGATTTTAATCATGGCTTCATATTTATATTTTTTTTTTACATATTTCTGTTTTTGTTTTTCTCCTCCTCCTCCTCCTCCTCCTCTTCCTCCTCTTCTTCTTCTTCTTCTTCTTCTTCTTCTATGTGCAGTATCCCTTTATGACGTAGGCGACCATGGTTCCCGACATCTTCTCTACTATGTAGCTCTTTGTAAATTTTATCTTTTCGTTATCGCACCTAACGTCTTTTTCTGCAATCCATTCTCAAAAGTCCCTTATGTTGGTTACGCGTTACTTTCCTCCAAACATATAATGTGAGTGTTATTTTCTCCAAACCCACTTTTCTCCTTATTTTCTAGAAATTTCAATTGTCTCTTTCTGATACTAGTAATAATAAAAATATTTCTATATTTGCTACTTCAGTGCCAATAATGTAGTACTTTACACTTTTCACTTTAGAGCCGAAATCGCGCACACACGGACACACTTAATGAAACCAAAAGTGATGCATTATCGAGAACTGGTTTATTATCGATTGGGTGACCCAATAAGTCTGAAAACGTGAATAGCCAAAAAGGAAGGAAGGAAAATATCAAAGGAAGGACGAAATAAACAAAAGATGAAGTGTGAGACAAACCAAAGCAAAAACTGAGAAAATTATTTTTAAAAAGTGAAATTAGAGTTTACTAAAACTGATTTTGATGAAACAAGAGGTACGTTGAAAACTTGAAAAGAATAAAAAATTCGATCCGAAATGAATCAAGCAAATGTAAGAACAAGGAAATAATTGAAATGAGAAGAAGACATAAAAATGATGAAAGAATAAGAAAAAGTAAAAGTAAATGGAGAAAAAAAGAAGTGCGGAAGTAATGGCGCAACTAATAATTATTTACCCATTGCCCCACAGAGCAAGATGTGAAACAAGGCTGAGTTTTCTGGTGGGGTATCAGAGCCCGTAGGCTCGGGAAAAATTCGCTATAGATAACGTAAAAACGGAGTCAGTTTCCTGAGACGAGACTCTGTCCTTCAGGCATAGTGTCGTCTGGGGGATATCCTCTGACATATGCCAGGTAAGTATAGATATTTACTTGCTCCCCACTGAGTTAGGGTGTCAGATTTTAACATGGTGATTCGAGTGTTTGCAATCGGTCAGCTGGTCATAGCTTGTCCAAGCTGGTCAGAGCCGGTCCAAGCTAGTCGTAGCCGTGATACCACCAGCACAGGGACGGGGTCATCTGTCAGGTAAGTATAAGGCGTAACTAATAAAAGAATGAAAAGGCATTCTTACAAAACTAAGAAACAAGTTGACAGTCACATTTAATGATGTTTCTTGTTGATTACATACGTTGGTTAATTCAGCTTATATTGCAAAAGTTATTTTAATATATTTTCCGATTAGAATTCATAATCCTCATTCGTTTCATATTCCATTAGTTATGAGGAATTTCTAATCAAACAACTTCTTAGCCAAAATTACTTCATTGTAGAAAACCTTTAAGCAAATGCCTTTTCGAGCATCACGATCTTACCCTCTTCAAGTCAAGGGTCAACCTTTATCTATCCTACAAGCCCCTCTTTCTTCCGCCAAGTACGCGCTTATTTAGTAACACTCTACATTAAGTGGTCCTGGATTTTCTATTGTGTCGACAACACTAAAAGTACTGTGTGCTAAAATATAAGCGGCTAAGTGGAGGGAAATTTCTTATATATTTTGAAGTATTTTTAGAAGATTTTACAGGACAGAAATTGATAAGATAAATGAAGATTAAATAACTTTCTATGTACAGACTCGCTTCAGGACGTGGGCTAATTTATTTTAAGCCTTTATTCCAAAAGCTAAGCTGGATGTAACTAGCACGCAAGGGCTTAAAGAGAGTGGGAGCGAGAGTAAAGAGGCATGATAGAGGAAAGGATGAAGAGAAGGACAGGGAGATGTCGATTGACATTACATTTGAATAGTTGAAGATTATAGCTACCAGATAAAAACTTAACAGGAAAAGAATTTCACGGGGGGATGGTGTGAGACATGAAACTATTGGAGTAGAAGAGACGGCTACATTTAACTGTTTCGACAGTGAAAGTTTGGAACCGTGATGCCAGCCTAGTTGCGCTTTTAAATTAATACAGTTTGGGAACTAGCGATAGTAGCTCGTCGGAACAGTTACCGTGAAAGAAAGCAGAGTGGGGGTGGCGACGGCATGTCTGTAAGAAAGAGACTGTAGACCAGATGCCAGATCAGGGCCAGTCACATTGCATATCAGACCATATATGGCAGCAGTATTCCATGTAATGGACTCGGGAATGAAATAGTTTCTGGCGCGACATAGGGAACCAAATTTCCTTGCGGTGGATTCCTTGACATGCCATTCTATAGTTTGTATCTCCGAGTCAAAATCGTCTCTCGTAATCACTGCTTTTCCATCCATATACAAAAGCTTGTAAGGATATGTGCTGCATTTCTTTTCCCTGTTTCCTAGATATTTCAAATGTCTCGTTTTGTTACTAATTATGCCAAATTTTTTCCTGTTTTCATTTTCCATAAATCTTCCTCATTACTCAAATGCTCAGTCCATGGGATTCATAGCATCATTCTGTAGAAACACAAAACTGCTGCCTCAAGTCTTTTCTTTATCTGTAAGGAGACTGTCTAACATCCAGAGTCGTAGAGGAGCAATGATATTACATAACATTTTAATTCGCCTTTCTTTGTTTGTAAGGATTTTCTCTTTGTTTCTTAATAATTTGATTAGCTTTTGGAAGGCATCATTCTCTATTGCAATGCGTCTTCGGATTTTAGTCACATTTTTCGGCCTCTTTTAGAACAGCTTTCAGATATATAAATGTACTAACTTGCGTGATGTCGATATTTCCTATTCGTGGTTCCTATGTTACGCTGTTTCGCTTGTTGAAAAAAAAATTCTGTCTTCTTAGAAATTATGCTTATTTCTTCCCTCATTTTTTATTTACTAATTTCTGTGGGTGTATCTTCAGTTTCCTTTCAGTGCCTGTTATTAACACTGTACCAAATACTTATCTTAGTGAGTGTCCACCAATAATAAATCCAGCAAGGTTTCCATTTCGCTGAGGAGGAAGGCTGGAGAAGACGCTCCCTTGTTTGACGCCCCTTTCTAATACCAGGCATTTAGTGAATTTATTTTCCATCGCTGATGATGAAAATACCACAATAACAAAGAAGAAATATAGCAACGAAGAAAATTGCAAAAGGTATAAATAAATCTAGACAAAACTAAAAATTACACTATTACTATTTACAAAGTAAAGGATAAAGAACGTTAAGGAAGGCAAAAGAAAGAAAATCAGAGCAAAGGAAGAACAAAGAAAGGCGTTAAGTAAGGAATGAGCACAAATAGTAGACAAGGAAATAAATTAAAAAAAAAAGAATGATGTAAAAAGAAAGGAATTTGATAAGAAAATCAAAGAATAAAAGAACGAGAAAAAAAGAAAGGAACGAAATGAGAAACAGGAAAAAAAAATAACAAAGGAAAAGAAAAAGGGAAGTAAGGATGGAAATAAAAGAAAAGAAAATGTCTGAAAAAACGTGTCGACAAGAAAGCGCAGACTGATGGACTCAAAGAAACGTTTGCCGACTGAAAGCTTTAAGTATAAAGATGGATAAAGAAAAAGTAGGCAAACGAAGGAAAAAGATTAAATAAATATGGAAAGTGCGATACTGTTTGAGAAATAAACTGCATTAGATAGATAGATAGATAGATAGATAGATAGATAGATAGATAGATGCGGTCAACCTGAGATAGATAATAACAATCTGAGATAGATAGATAGATAGATAGATAGATAGATAGATAAGAACAACATGAGATAGATAGATACGAATAACCTGAGATAGATACATATATAGATATGAGCAGCCTCAGATAGATAGATAGATAGATAGATAGATAGATAGATACGAAGAACCTCAGATAAACAAACAGACAGACAGACAGATATATATATATATATATATATATATATATATATATAGATAGATAGATAGATAGATAGATAGATAGATAGATAGATATGTAAAAACTAAGATAGATATGAAGATACTATGGAAGTAAATTAGAATTTCCTTTGATGTAAGCACTTATTGATGAATATTAATGTGGTATAATGGTATAATACACATTTCTAAGTTTAGTAAGATTGCACTATTAGTTTTGCAGAAAATTATCTTCACACAGAAACCAGGCCATCAATGTCAATGTGGAATAAACGACCACATCAACCAGGAATGAAACCCGTGAAATATACTTTGTTTATTATAGTATAAGCCAAAATAGAACTAGTTTAATTGTTTGGCACAAATCTTTTGAATTCCTATAAATTAATCAATACTCGCCCGTATGTCTGGGAATTTTATATGGTAGGCAGAGGGCTCTGACTATAAATATAGTATTCGAAACGTCTCACTTTTATCTCAACTGTAGCACGACCAATTCTAGGTAAGCAGTTGTTTTCTCCATCAGAAAGATTCGGGGATTAATCTCATATAATATATGGAAATCCTAAAGTATAAAAAGAACATATAATAAAAAACAGAAAGACCATGGCAAAAGGTAACTGACAATTGTCAGAAAATAAAATAAAGAAACGTAGGCAGACAGATGTAGGCACACGCACACACACACAAAAAAAAACACGGTAATACACATAGAAATACACAGGTACACAGATACAGAGACACATAGATTCAGATACACATAAACATTAACAGAGATATACGCAAAACACACAACATGACACATAAACACAACAGCAGACAGTGGCACACACACACACACACACAAGCACAAATAGAGGAAGAGGAAACAAACACAACAATATACATATATACACATAATCAACCTACACTAATATACACTCAGCTCAGAAACAGCAGAACGCACAGCAAGATAATGACGCAAAGAAACAAATATATATACATTCAGGCACACACGAACGCAGATACACACAAAGTACCACCCGACCATGCACAAACACTGAAATACTTATCCAGAGAGAGAAAAGGGCAGTGCCAGACACACACTGGGAGAAACAAACAAAAAGAACCACATTTCGTGGCACAGACACCTATAAATTCGTCTTCACTCAAAACCCTACGTGCAAACACCAACACACACAGATATAAAACCACAGTTGCAGACAGAGAAACATCGAGAAATACGTACACACAACGAGAAATAGACACGCATACACTAAGACATACATGAGCATACACAAACATATATGCATTAAAAAAACAACAGGCGACAACAGAAAGAAATGTTCTGTATACATACGCACACACAGAGACAAACGCTGGTGAAAAGGACACAATAACAAAACGACATAGAAAATCATATACAAACAATCAGACACATAGATACAGAGGAAGGCAGAAAGACACACACAAATACACCTGCAATAAAAGAATAAGTAATTAAATAATTAAAACAAGGTACAGAGATCAAGAAAAGAGGAAATGCGGCAAATAAGGAATCAAAATATCGAATAATACGAAAGAGGGCGTGACATGAGAGGTTATTGATATTTCCCGGTAAACATCAGGTTATTTTTAGTTGGTTTAAAAGAAATAGAATAAGCAGAGAATTCTGTCAACAAATAATGAAGATGGGAACCGTCTGATATAAAAAAAAAAAAATTAAAGAAATAACAAAGTCAATGTATATTAAGGTGATAGCACCGGAAGATATTAATTTTTCCTTTTAAGAAAATCTAGACGCGTTTGTAAGAAGGTACTTTTCAGCGGTGAAGGAGAAAATCATTGAAGAGGGAGAAATGAGGTTTGGCACAAGTTGATATGATAAGAGCTCTTGATCAAGTATATATGTAAAGACTGTGAGTTTGTAATAATAAAATCGTTGAAGCATATTACACGTACGCACACACACCTATATATATATATATATATATATATATATAATGTAATGCAACACAGTTGATAATTATTCAATAATAAATAAATATAAATATTATCAGTCACTCATTGCAAGACTGAGTTTTATACACAACGCAATCTTCAGAGGCTTAGTAGAGACTAGCCGTCATATATATATATATATATATATATATATATATATATATATATATATTATAAATTAACTAATTTAAAATGTGTTTATTCGCTACACATTTCTAACCAGGTTTCCATTTTTAAAACATGGTTAGAACTGTGTAGCGAAACAAACATATTTTAAATTAGTTAATCTATAATAATAAAGCTCAGTAAATTTACATAGAGCACTATTTTGTAAAAATAAAAAATATCTATAACAACACAGGATTATATATCTTACTGCTTTTCTATATATATATATATATATATATATATATATATATATATATATATATATATATATATATATATAATTTGTTTCAACAATAACGAAACGCTATATTTGAAAATAGCAGCAGCAAATATCCGAAAGTCTTTGATAATGTCTAATTCTCTTAGCATGTACACAATAATAGAAAATATATTTTGTAATATGAAACTGATATAAAAAAAAGTAGCATGAACATCGAAAAAATTAATAAAACATGATGGACAAAAACATTTTTGGTATTTATCCAAACATTATTAAATAATGAAATTATACATACATATATATATATATATATATATATATATATATATATATATATATATATATATATATATATATATATATATATATATCTGTGTGTATGTGTGTGTGTGTGTGTTTGTGTGTATTTACTTGCTAGTGTGTTCTGTGTGCTTGCGATTTGGGATGTTTATCTGTATGCACATACACTCTAAAACGTTCACAACTAAAATCATATCAAGATAAAATTGTTTGATAACAAAGACTCAATCTAGTCATGATAGATAGATAGATAGATAGATAGATAGATAGATAGATAGATAGATAGATAGATACCAACAGGCAGGGATAGATAGATAGATAGATAGATAGATAGATAGATAGATAGATAGATAGATAGATAGATAAACTTGAAATAGATAAAAAAATATAAACCTTTATAAATAAAATTTGCCTTAACATCAGTTCAGTTTAGGAATTTTGAGATACAGAATATCAAAGAGGTATGAACAGATTTTGGTCGGTATTAATACCACCATACAACAAGGACAGATATAACATGTAGCGCCAAGTTAATGCTTATTTATACTCCTACTTTCGTTACTACAATGTAGGAAGACCTTACTGGCGATTTCGCCTTTTTGTACAAAATGATACGAAAAGAAATCGTCGCAAATGGATTTAAAACATATTGCCAGATAGATATTTTTTGTAATCACTTCTATTTCAGCAAATTTGTAAAAACACAATCAAATACACGGAGACACACAAAAAACACACAGAAAGAACACATACACACACACGAATGCATATAAGCACCCCCATATATATATATATATATATATATATATATATATATATATATATATATATATATATATATATATATATATATATAAAAGTGAACATAGAAGTCAACACATAGAGGCGACAGTCTGTTTCATGCTATATGCAATCGTCATGACGATTGCATATAGCATGAAACAGACTGTCGCCTCTAAGTGTTGACTTCAATGTTCACTTTATATTTACACACGCTCTATCTCTGATATTGAGCACTTTATCCCATAAATATAGCACACCTTAAGACTGTATTTCTTCATATATATATATATATATATATATATATATATATATATATATATATGTTTGCCTTATCGATATCATTACTCGGAATTTAATGCATAACGCAATCATCAGGTACTGAGTATAGACAGGCCATTACATAATTTAAATTTAAAATATAACTGGCTATCGTAATGTTGGGTATAGATATACTGTATACTGGAATTACTGTTATTAAATATATATATATATAAAACAAAATTAAAGAATATGTAAGAGTTGTGAATATAATTTTTTGTACCTACATGTATCCATCAATTAATGTTTCGTTTTTAATAAGTTAGGGGTTTATTTAAATATCTTGAGGCAAACACTTTTTCATAAAGTCAAAAGTTACTCATATTTCCTTTCCGTAATAATATTTAGCTCTTGTTAAATATCCCAATTTTTTAATAGGCAGAAATAATTGGAGAGAGCATTGCTGTTTTAATCTTCTATGTTACCCAAGTTTATTCAATGATGATAAAAACGAAATTTCCTATCATTTTCAGTGGAATCCTAATAAAATTTCAGATCTTGTCCGAAACGTAAGCTTCCCCGACCTACAACATTATCAGTCATACATTGACAGTTTAAGGGACAGATCTTATTTTTTTCGGCAGTCATCTTTTTTTAGAAATATGTCTTTGTTGGAAATAAATCAGTTTAATATAATGTTTTTTTTTTTTTTTTTTTTTTTTTTTATGCTGGGATATTGTTCAATCTATTATATTGACGCAGATATACCTGATTTTACCTTTTAAAAAATATTTTTAAGTGCTGTGAATAATTAAAATGCTTATGGACTACATTTACGAAAATTCCTCGGATATTTGTTTTAATATTACGATTAAAAGATGAAACAAACCATATAATTATATGCTTACGGTGTTTCTGTTTATTTTTAACTTCGTTGTTTTACTAAATACTATAAATTCGCTTTATAATGGCTTATTCTAAAGGCTTTATATATTTAATTTTTATTATTAAATATATCCTTAGTAGATAGATAATCTAACTTGATCTGATTTATATACATTATCTAGAATTTTGTGATGGTGGTTTATTATATAATGCGGTATCTATGGTTATATAAGCGCTTTGTTATATTGTCTGTAAAAAACATTATTCAAGTCAAAGGTCACACCGAAGAAGCTGATCACTTTAGCATTGGTGGTAGTTGTAATAATTAATTCGTGATATTTATAAATTTTATCACTTTTTTTTAAGCGTTTCACCCCAAGCAAGGCGGGAAGCCACTTGGACGCAAGGGGTTACAGAAGATTTGCAGCATGATCAGATAGGAGTGATATAAGATGAGGAGAAGGGTAGTGGATAGATCAAGGCAACTGGAGATGTCGATTGACCTTACATTTAAATAGTTGGAGATTATAGCTCTCAGGGCAACTGGAATAGGGAAGGGAGATCCACAGGCGAGAGGTGAGAGATATGAAGCTATTGGAGTAGAAGAGACGGCTACATTTAATAGTTTCAACAGTGAAAGTGTGAAAGCGAGATGCCAGCCTCGTAGAGATGCCAGCCTTGAATTCATGAAGTCTGGGAACCAGCGAATGGAGTTCCTCGGAGCAATTACCATGAAAATATTTGTAAAAAAATACAGAGAGAGGCGAGAGAGGAACAGGGCCAATTAGTTTGCCTATTCGCCTCTGGATCTTATCAAGAACTCCGAGGCAAACAGAAGGGGCTCCAGACCATATATGGTAGCAATATTCCATGCAAGGGCGAATTGTTGATTTGTAGATCTGAAGGATCGTTTCCGGGGCGATTATCTCAATCAGTTTGCATTACATTGGTTGCTACTTTTGGTTTACAATTAAACATTATGAAATAGAATATGTCTTTTTTGCTTGCTTTATGATATTTACATCGTAATCGCTAATAGGAGATTAATTATTCCTAGATTTACGGCAGTCATTAACAGATTCTATGTTAGAGATGGGTAAAATACACATATATCGAATTTTTATATATATTTTTGTTTTTTCTATAATCCGTTCAATGGCTTCTGCTGCCTTATGCCACTGGTTAATTCCTAAAACATTTTTCGCGTATTTGCATGCTATTTCAATGATGTTTTTACCGTTTTTAAGGTTAATATTTTAGATGTGTTGAGTGATCGATGCTGGGAGTAGTTTAAGAAATTTGTGGTCTTTATATGTGAAGAATACTTGTTATTTTGGGGGAATTTGTTGATCCTATCTTTAATTTTTAGTTCAGTGGCTAGTTTCTTAGCACAATATTGAGCTTATTTTCCTAGTTGTTGGGTGTCTTTTTATAAACCCTATTGATATCGCTGTTAATAGCTTTCTGGTCTTACCTGCTTTGATAATAGTTTTGTCTGATGTTTCGATTAGAGAAACATCTTTTATCATGTTCGCTATAAGTTGCTAGTTTTAACGAATTTAAATTTGTCTGTTATCGAGAATAGATCTTTCTCGAAGTTCAATAATAGATTGTAGCATGGTGGTGTTTTATTTTTTTTTTTAACTTAAATCCATAAAGCTTGGCATCATTTAAGCTTTTATACTAGTTCTTGTGTATAACGAAGAAGAGATTGTACCCCATTCTTTTTATGACGCTCCTGATGTTGTGTGAAATGGAAATATTTTATTACACATATACCAGCGCTTAAATAAAAGAAGTAGAATATAATATATTGAAAATATTTTGCTGGTGATAATAAAAAAAGAGTTCGGTGTTATGCAACAAAGCTATTGAGTATATATATATATATATATATATATATATATATATATATATATATATATATATATATATATATGTGTGTGTGTGTGTGTGTGTATTTATTTTATCCATCCACGACTCAGATTTTCAGTCAAAACGTAATCTTTAGTTGCTGATTCTAGACAGGCCGTTACGTACTGTAAATTAAAAAAAAAAGAAGATATACCTGGTTATCGTAATTCTGGCGTAGACATACATTATACTGGGAGTACTTGTTTACTGTGTAAGGGATGAAACTTGTTGCTAATGTCCAGCTTGGGCGTGATTTCCGTAACTTTTTATCGATATTAACAATATATGACACTCGTACTTCGTTATAATGTCTGGAGACTTCATCGCTTATTTTCTTTTTATAAGGCCTTGGACTTATAACGTATATATATATATATATATATATATATATATATATATATATATATATATATACATACATACATATATAGTTTATAACACATTTAAAGTAAAGTAAAATAACAGCCTCTCTTTCTAGCTTGTTTTACAAAGAAAATTAGTGACCCCTTCTCTTCTCTCTTAACTTCATTCTCTCTTTTTCTCTGTATGAGTTTTTCTTCTCTACCCCTTCGATTTCAATATATAACTTCCGTTAAGTTAACCGTTTAAATGTGTCATTATCTGCTAACTCACTCATGTCTTCTCTGTCTC
>OZ010578.1:16918923-16946423 GCA_963932145.1 Acanthosepion lycidas | reverse complement strand
ATATATATATATATATATATATATATTACTATAATTTAGTATAGGGTGAACTCGTATTTGAAAAAGAAGTCCCATTTTTATTTTGCACATTGTGTATTCGGTCTAACGGTTTGCGCATTCCAGAAAACTTAATGAAGACTCCGTCAAGGATCGATCTCGTGTCCTATTTTGCATGAGAAAGCATCATTTGATCAGGCGTCTATTTTGAATAAGTGTATCCGTTATAATAACTTTTGAAATAATAAAAATAAATTAATTAATACTTTAGAAATATATATATATATATATATATATATATATATGTGTGTGTGTGTTTGTGTGTTTGTGCGTGCGCTAGGTATGATTTGATCTTTACACTTAAATAATAATGATTCAATTTATTTTTTGTATTTGTATTTCAGTGAAACTATATAATTTGCGTTTCGATAGATTCATATGCGACACTCTTATTTATGTAAATATCTAGCTGCATATATACTGTATTCTAAATGACACGTCTCACTCTCTCCTTGAGAGAGGTTTGAGAATTTTTAGGTACACATCGTGCATACCTGTGTGCGTATGTGTTTGTGCGTGTATCTATATATATATATATATATATATATATATATATATATATATATATATATATATATATATATATATATATATATATATATATGCACAGACACGGTAGGGCCCTAAAAATTCTCGAACGCACTCCCATATCCAAACCTAACTTAACATCAACTTTTTGTGGGTGACTCTTCCAGGTTGTGCGGAGAAACTTTCTGTGCCCCATCGTATGGGTAATTCTAAATGTATTTTAAATAGAATCAAATTTAATAATTCACTATATAAAGTAATAATTTAACAAACAAATAACTTCACTTTCTCATTAATGTTTCTCTTATTTTGTCTTTTTTCTCTTATTTTGTCTTTTTTCTCTCTTTTTTCAATTTTTTTGTCAGTCCGCCTTTTCATCATTTTTTTTTCATTCATTCTCTATCTTCGCAACTCGCGCTTTCTCTTTCATGTTTTTTTTTTGTCCCTTAAAATCGGACTAAGAAACTACTTCACTTACCCTGTAATCCGTTGTGGAGAATACAAATCAAAATTGTTAGAATTTTCCCAACTTTTGCCACGGCCATCGTGAAAATATTTGCGTGCGTTTTCGGCAGAAAACTTTCTTTCGACCGTAAAACAACTCTGTGCAGGTCATGTGACACTCACGTGGTCTGCGTACGGTGTTGGTCGGTTTGGGCGTTCCCATTCACGCCGCTTGGGTAGTGTAGGATGCTACTTCACACTTCATCTTCTCATCACCAGTTCATAATATCTGCAAACCGAATTCTTCCTCTTTTAAGCAAAAGTCAACTGAATCTAAATAATAAAAAGGGTCGAGTGTCTGGGCCAAACGCAAAAAAAATTCAATAAAGGATACAATTAGAATGGCTTTTGGGGCGAAATATTTTTATAGATGTTTATCGATAATGTGGCTATATTTTTATTTTTATTTTTATACACATAACGTAAGGTAATTACTTCTTCTGCTCATTCATCTTTTTATTATTAAATTTTGAAAGGGAGATTAGAAAAACTGAATGCGAAATTCTGGCCACTTACTAGGCTCGAACCACAACATATACTAGCAGCATGTTATAGATAAATATATATTACTCAGATTTCCGGTGTTGACTTATCACTATCCTTCAACGTGTGTTTCATTAACATCGTAATAACTTGTCTCCTTTTCTGTGTTCAATTCTATTTTACGTTCGGGATAAGGTAACATAATACAGACCTATTTAAGATGTAAATATATATTAAAATTACTTTGTTTTCAATATGTTTGATATTATGATGCACATGTATAATAACATGTTTGCTAGGGATCATGTGGCAGCAAGTTTCCTTAATATCATATTTATACCAGGTAAACGAATATTTTATTTAGGTGCAAGGGACAACAAGTCTTATTACATTTTTATTTTATTTTTCGATTTTCAGACATAAGATAAGGCTTACAAGTGCCAGGTGACCAAATGATTGCTAACTCCTGGAATCTGACAATCATTCTGGTATTTCTACACGACAATAGATCCTTCATTTATTTCTTTGGTTGAACATATCATTCTTTACTCGTTTTACACCAATAGCAACAGATTAATCAAATCAGGGGCTGGGTGACAACAAGTCTCTTTAACATTTTAGATTTATTAACTATTTTTATATATTGTTTTTGTTTTCATAATTTTATCGTTGTCGTTTTTTTATTGTAGTTATTTCATTATTTCATTATATGCATTATTTATAATCGTTCTTATTCTGTTTATGCTGGTAATATCATATATAGAATTCTATATTGACGAACATTGCTTTACGAGGGCATCACTGTATATTGATATTTTCAAGTGAGCTTAGTACTACTAACACGGTCTAGTATCGGCCTATTGCAAAATCGAGCTATTGAAAGTTTATGTTGGTTATAACTAGATATGTACAAATAGATATTGCTTAGTTAAAATCATAAATTCGATCGAAAATTAAATCATTTCATTCTCATAAATTATGTCACATCTGGATATACAAGGTCATGTTTCTGCCTCTTAACGTATGTATTGATCGGCGGGAAAATAATAGAGTGGTTTCCTGTTGCTATCTGCATGATTTTGAATTCAGTGTGGCTCCCTGAATGACACATCAGGCTTTCAAAGTCAGTCACTTGAATTATTTTCAGCACCAGTTGCAATGGAGAAGCAAGGAGAAATGGATTCATGCCTTTCCCAAAGTTATTAATGTAATATTAATGCAACAGCACAGGTCGACATTTTAACACGATAAACCATTCCATCTCAATCTTTTCATATCTATCTATCTATCTATCTATCTATCTATCTATCTATCTATCTGAATCTTTTCATATCTATCTATCTGTCTGTCTATCTATCTATCTCGCTAGATAGCTAGGTACCTGTTTCAATCTTTTCATATATATCTATCTATCTATCTAGCTAGCTAATTTATTAGTGCATTCATAGTAATTTAATAATTACTCTAATTTTTAAAATTATGTAATAGTATATAAAATTAGTATATACATCTATATATATGCATTTATGAGTGAGTGTGCGTGAGTATATATGTAACTATTAATATTTTGATGTGTGTATGCGTGTGTATGTGTACGTGCGTAGGTATATGCGTAAAAAATGTCCACTCGTTTAAATCAACTACGGAGTATCTTTAACCATGAAATTTTTCAACCATCCCCGATTTAAAAAAAAATGATCAATAGAGAAGCTGTAGAAGTATATGAAGAAAATTGATCTTAAAGGGGATATAATTAACTCACCAAAATACTGTAGTTTCAAATCTAGGAACTTTAGGCTGGTTGACTTTATATATATATATATATATATATATATATATATATATATATATATATATATATATATATATATATATATATTAAATATATGATTCCTTCGCTACATAACCGTTCTAATGTTTCAAAAACGTGATCCGGAAATCTCAGTATAATTATTAAAATTAAATTGAGTTAAAGTATGAAGCCCTGTTTCGTCCTCAAGCGAAAATTTAGGAATAACCAATCTTAAAATTTACGCACCTTTATAAGGATGTTCATTCGTAAAATTAATTACTATGGAAACGGCTGGGGCGTCCATTTTAGTAAGGGACCTAAGAGATAATTTTTATACACATATCAATCACTTCTGGAACGAGTTCAAGCCGAAGTAGAATGGGTGTATCCATTTCAAAGCGAATGATGACATTCATGTGAGCACAGCGTCTGGCCAGTCACAGCGAAAGCTAGCTTTTGGTACCATAATATGTCGTTAAGTGTCTAGAGAATTTTATCTTATTTTATTTATTTCTTCCTTTATCCTTTTAATTTGTTTCTAAAAGGCTGTTTCGTACTTAAACACGTCGCACTGAACTACAATTTGTTTTCCGACTACTTCATAAAGGTTTTTTTCTCTTATGATTGGTTTAAAGCTTTTAAACCTTTTAGACGATGAAATTTAATTTTTTATGCTAATTATTTAATGCAAAAAATTGTTGATTTCGGCAGAAAACCGTTAACTCATGTCTGGTTTAATAAATTTTCATTATTTAGAAACTTAATAATGTGTAGTTTTTCATGTAGGCATAAAGAGCATGGGTCATCTCAGGTTTTACAAGTTCTTGTTCTATTTATTATTTTCCATTTTACTTTTGGTGTTTTATTCATTTCTTTTAAATGCCAAAAATATTTGGATAGAGATGTCTGATTTCTATTTCTAATACTATTGAAGGAGCTTTTGTGTTGACTCCATCTAATTTTAAATTCATTCTACGTTGAACCAATGTATATCCTATCAGTGTTAGGGCTTTCAGTGGATGAGATAGTGCATTAGTATACCAGCGATTTTGTGCGGCATTTATTTTCCAAAAGGCAGTCTGCAGGGTTTCTACAATCACATAATTTTTCATTATTTTTGTCTAATTTTAGTTTAGGATTTTTATTAATGCTGTTTTGGCATGCGTGTTTTTCCATGGTTATTATATTGTTTACGATTCTTTCTAGATTTTCAGTGTAACAGTAAATTAATTTGAAGGAGTTTTATTAAAGATCTCGCTAAGTCTGCTATTAGTATGAAAGTTTTTTTTTCAATTAAAGCTAGGAACTTATGCCCTAGCTTAATACTAACCATTTGGTTGAAAGGAGGGGTATACCAAATGATTTTTCTTTTCCTTTTTTTTTTTTCTGGTTCGTATTATTGTTTGTATAATTTATGTTAGCGTTTTTCTATCCGCTACTTTTAAGGGCAGTGTTATAAAAAAATTAATATCTTGTTAGTATATTTCCTTATTAGCGGAGTTATATATATATATATATATATATATATATATATATATATATGTGTGTGTGTGTGTGTGTGTGTGTGTGTGTGTGTGTATGTGTGTGTTTGTGTGTGCATATTTAAGTGAATGCTCTTTTTATAATAAACAGTAATAACACAATGTACCGATTTGAATGTCAGAAAAACTTCATAGAACTATGTCTCCCTGACGATAATCGAATCTCTATCAGTCACATAGCCTGACGTAGTATAACATTTAGCTACAAAAGAAGCGTCTAATGAGTGAGGTCGAATTACTATTTTTAAAAATCATAGGTATTTTTTAGTTTAAAAACTTTTTAAAGTTGCTAACCACATGTTTCCTCTGTGGCTAAATGTTATAGCACGTCAAGCTGTATGACGGTTCCATGTAGGATACAGATTCGTTTTCTGTCAGAGGGCACATACTTTCTATGAAATTTCTCGAATATTCAGTCCGGGATATATATATATATATATATATATATATATATATATATATATATAATCATTTATTTAAAAATATGATTCCAACACGCTTCATAAGAGTTCTCATGTTTCAAAACAAGAGCCGAAAACTTCAATATAATTATTTGAATTAAATTGAATTACAGTAAGCTAATTTAATTCAATTTAATTCAAATAATTATATTGAAGTTTTCGGCTCTTGTTTTGAAACATGAGAACTCTTATGTAGTGTGTTGGAATCATATTTTTAAATAAATTATTATATTTAGGCTCTATTTTGGTATCGAGCACTATTTTTTAAAAATAATAACAAAAATACTAAAGAACTTTGGATTATTTACCTAACCAGTTCTTTCCTATTTTCTATATATTTTCACACACACACACACACACACACACACACATATATATATATATATATATATATATATATATATATATATATATATATATACAGAGATACAGAGAGACAGAGAGATAGAGTGAGAGTGCAAGATATATAGATAAAGAGATATCAATAAATATAACAAGGAATGATTTCTAGCAAAATACTTAAAATAATATGACACCTTATTTTTCGGAACTTTAAAATAATTTGCTTTTTAAAAAATCTCGTATATTATGCTTCTGTGAAAATCAGACTTTTAATTTACGTTGCATTTAATTATTTAGAAATATCTTGAAATACATCATGGCTTTGAGGTGCAATTTTTTTACAAACCCCTTTCATATTTCCTAATGGTCCTCTATTATCTACATACATATTCATTGTAATTCATATTTAATTGTATAATGCACTGAAATATTTGTAGTAGTAATATGCATGGCACTGCATATAATGAGTATAAATGTTATCAGTTAACATATTCTTCTGATGCGGCAAATGTTTGACGAATTTTACCGAATATCACAGATTTCTCCATAGGGACACTCAAAATATAATATTAGTGAACATAATTATTCTTTTTAGCATGTCGTTTCTTTTTACGTCGTAGGCCCTAATGCTTCTCCACAACATCTTGTCTTTTGTAACATTTAAAAAGGTTGGTCACTTTTAATCTCTGTCAAATGTTTATACAAACTCGTTACGTAGGAGTTACTTACTGCTCCCTTTAGTCACTCTTGACATCAATATATCAAGTGAGTGTCAAATCCTCTAAGCCCTCTTTCCTCATGAAGTGTCGTGGAAATTTCAATTGCCCCTTTACTTTCTGATTCTAAAGATAGGCGTTCTGTTTTTTCCTTCCAGCCGAATAAATACAAAAATCTCACACTTAAGAATCAGGAATTTTAAAGAAAATTATAAGAAAATCTTTACTGAAAAGTAGACTAAGTTATAAAGACAGAATTAATATGAGTTTTATGCCTCATATCTTAATCTTATTTCTCACTGTGGATCTTCAATAAATCTTTAGATTATGGTATTTTCTTCTTGTGAAATAAAACGGCATATCATCCAACAGAGGAAATCCGAATTACCCTTTTGAGTGTTTGAATGTGTAAATGAAAGGAAACCTTCATCTTCATAATGCGCCATGACAATGATTTTTTTCACCATTTTCGGCGAGTTTCATTCCTGATTTAAAGGCGTCCCAGTGAAGAATTTTCACATGTTCTTCATTTGATTATCCACCACAGCTATCAAACACAAAAGATACCATAGCTTGAAACAACATATATATATATATATATATATATATATATATATATATGTGTGTGTGTGTATGTGTGTGTGTGTGTGTGTGTGTGCAGAAATATAGTTTTAAAGTGTGCTATATCTATGGGATAAAGTGCCCAATATGAGAGATATAGCCTATGTAAATATAAATATAAAAGTGAACATTGAAGTCAACACTCCGAGGCGACAGGCTGTTTCATCTTAGACATAATATATATATATATATATATATATATATATATATATATATATATATATATATATATATATATATTATAGCGAAGAAAACGGCGACTTACCTCGTCAAACCAAGCGACAGCGTGTCGCGTGTATTCTACGACGGAAAAAGTGGCGAAAAAGAAAATTACTTACCAAACTGAAGGGCACGTATTCCGCATAACATGCTGAAAATGGAATAATTGAATTAAAGAAAAAACAAGTCCGTAACAGGAGTCGCTATAAAATTATTTTGATATGCAAATTACGGAACATCCTATCCCAGCTGTCGATGAATGAAAAAAATGGGTTCTGCAGATAAAAGCAGTTGGTGTTCTCGATTCGACAGCGCAAAATTCGGGCAGTAAATCTCGTAACCCAAGTACTTAAAGGTTGGAGTGTTGGTTTTTTCTGTGAGTTGGACAAGCTTTTGGAAATTGAACTGTTAAGTTTTTGATTTTATTTTCTGAAACCTTTTTGAATTCTTCAGTTTTTAGTTTATTTGTGTATTTTTGATTCTTTTCGTTTTTGTTTATTTCCTTTTTTTTTTCTTTTTTTTTCTTTTCTCTTTCTTTCATTTTTGCCCTCCCCTCTGTTTTTGTTTGCATTACTTTGTTTTGTATTTATTTGAATTATCTTTGGTTGTCCACGTTTTTCTTACGTTTTATTTTCCGTATTATTTTCTGTTTATCCTTTTTTGGAAAGACTGAAAAAAATTTAAGTCAAAATAAATACAGTTTTATTCGTTTGGTCGCGGTCGAAATGGCCGACGACACAAACGTAAACATGACTCCACCAGTGGAAGTACTGCCGGTGCAAACCCAAAGTTTGTCACCTGCGAAAACAGAGGTTTGGTCCGAAAGTGTACCGAGGAAAAAAGACTCTGTGTATTACGAAGAACAACGGGTGAAATACGAAAAGCCTGTAAAAGGGAATGACTTTGTAACAATCCCGGGGGCCTTGAACGCTATCAAGGTAAACGTTATATCGCTGCTGACAACAGATGTCAAGACCCATAGACTCATTGGAATCAACAGAGACAATGTGGAGGATGCGTTGAAGACCCTCAAGATTGCCCCCAAGATGTTGGCCCGCAGAAGTAATGCCATGTGAGACATTCTGCTTGGTTCAGAGCAAGAAGCAAAGCAGCTGACCGGGAATATCTTTTCCACAGCAAACTTGCGGCTCCAAACGGAGTATATGGGGACAAGAAAAAACAAAATAACAGTTCACGGTGTTCCTGTCAACATTCCCCAAGACAGAATGGGAGCATTTTTTGCAAAGTTTGGCCAAGTGGAGGAAGTGAGTGCGGTCATAAGCAAGTCGGGGATAGCAACGGGAGACATGGTGCTCCAAGTGGTCCTCAACAGAGACAACTTTCGGGACATCCCAAACGTGCTAACTTGCCAGGATAAGAGAATGCTGGTGGTGGTGGAGGGTAGGAGGCCGTGTTGTTGGGCGTGTGGTGCTGTCGGGCACATGGCGAAGGAGTGCCCCGGGGAAAAGGACAAGCAGCCAACAAAGGAGACGCCAGCAGCAGCAGCAGCAGCAGCAGCGGCTGAGGTGGCACCAACGAAAGATAAGGCCACCCCGGGAGCCTGGACTGAGGTGAAGAAAGGGGGGAAAGTGGCAACTTTACCCTCTCCCCCAGTGCGACAGAAGGGGCAACAACAACAGAAGCCCCAGCAACAGTAACTAGAGAAGCCCCAGCAGAAACAACCTCCTCAGCAACAACAGAATGACCAGCATCCCAAAACAGCAAACAAAAACAGGAGCAGCAGAAACAGCAGCAAAAGGAGCAGCAGAAACAACAACAAAAACCGCAGCAGGAGCAACAGAAATACCTCCACAAACAGAAGCAGGTGGAGAAAGAAACATCAATGGAGGTGGACAGAATGCCTCCACCGCGAGCTGCGTCCCTGAAAAGAAGCAGAGAACAAGATACAGAGGAAATAGAACCAAGACTTTCTGGTCGTAGCAGGGCGGAGCGAAGCATGGACAGAACCAGGCGGCACTCCTTCCCTGCTTCGCCAACAAGATCTTCCAGCTCCCCCAAAGTTAGGAGCGTCCCTTCTTCCCCTTCCCGTGCTCCACCCCCCTCTTTCCCCATTACACCCCTAAGTTCACCTGATACTTCCCCGCACACGTCGACTTCCTCCCTTCCCCATCGTGCAAGGAAGAAGAAAAAAAGAAGAAATACTTCCCGGGTCCCGATGGGATTTGTAAAGTGGATAAGGAGGAGGCCAAAAAAGGCCTGTCTAAGCAAAAAAGGGAACGTTTGGGGCGCCTGTTTAAACTTGAGGAGTTAGATGGGAAGTCGGTGGATGACCCACGAAACTTCCCTAACGCCCCGGGAGTCATCACCGTCGTAAGAGACACTGGAGCATACTTGAAAGTGTGGAGCCATATAAATGAGGCTCAAATAGCCTACCCTAAAATAAGGGTGTGTGAAGAAAATAATGAAGACTTGAAAAAAATGAGGAATTTTTGCCCTGGGAGGGTTCCTGTTCTGCTCCATCCCTCTTTGTATAGAGCTATTAAACTAACATAACCCACGGACGTTGGCGGTATTGTCCTGGGTGGTCGTATGACGACTGAGTTGGGTTCAGGGAACCTGGGACATTCCATCGGGGTCCTTAGAGCTGCGGGTTTCCACCCCGTATGTGAATAGGTTAATTCTGTTTTTTTCTATTTTACAGGACTTAGAAGATGTCAATTAAGATAGCTACGCTGAATGCAAGGGGCTTGAGGGATCGGGGTAAGGTTGCCCGCCTGCTTCGTGACCTCTTGTCCTTTGGTGTGGATGTTGCCGCGATCGAAGAGACCCACTTTGTTTGCAGTTCCGATGCGTGTGTGCTGGAGGATGACTTTGTCGTCTATTCAGCATATGGGGACCGGTTTGCCAGAGGAGTTTCTTTGCTTGTCAGACGTACTCTTGATGCGAAGGTGGACCTTGTGCATACCGATGCCGAGGGCCGGTTGATCTAGGGCGATATTGCCGTGAAAAGTGGTTCTTCCGAGTCGTTGCGGTTTATGCGCCCAATGACCGGGAGGAGCGGGTCTCGTTTTTTCGGGGGTTGGGGCCGTTCCTGGTGGAATCAACGTGCCTAGTTTTAATGGGGGACTGGATTGCCATCCTGAACCCCAAGTTAGACAGGGGGCGGGGTGCTAGTGGGAGAAGGGGCGATCGGAGCCTGGTTGATCTGATCGACGATTATGGTCTCGTCGATAGATACCGGGTCGATCACCCCGGGGGGAAAATGTGGACGTGGGCTCTTAATTGGCCTTTTGAAGAGGTAGTTGGCAACCTTGACAGAATGTTAGTTAGAAGAGCCGATGTAGATCTACTATATTGTCCCACGTTCCACTGGGTAGGCTATTCGGATCACAAACTCGTTTGTGCCCGGGTGGCGTTAGAAAGTTACTGGAAGTTCAATCTGTCCTTATTGGACAAGCGGGACTTCCAGGAGCAGCTAACTAGACCCTTGCAGCGGGAGCTAGTGGGAGCGGTAATCGGGAATAGGTGGTGGGAGCGACTTAAGTGTAGGATTAGGTCTTTCACCACTGATTTCGGCAAGCGGCTCGCTCTAGATAGAGCTGAAAAGGTGAAGACGCTTAAGGCTAGTTTTTCCCAGGCGGTGGCTGGGGGGTCCCCTAGAGATAGCCTTAGCTAAGGAGGCCCTGGATCGTTCGAATAGCGAGCGCTACATGGGCCAAGTAATTAGACATAAGTTAAGCAAGATGTCTTCCGAAGCGGTGAATATGGGCGCAGATCTGCGCAGGGAAGAGGTCCGTCGAGGTGGCGATCGTTACATTCGTGAAGTCAAATCCCCGGAGTGGTGTACTCTTCGGGCCACTAACGACATGTGCAAGTCGTTTCGGCGGCATTTCGAGTGCCGGTTTACAAAGGAGCCTGGTCTCCGTGAGGAGGAGTTTCGCAGCTATTTGGCTGACTTTCCTTGGCTTTCGCCAACTGAAGCGGCTAGCTGCGAGGGAGAGATCACGGAGGGCGAATTCTACGAGGTATTGAAGAAGGTCGGCAGAGGCAAGTCGCCCGGTCTGGATGGTTTGCCCTATGAATTGTACTTGAGGCTGTCGCACATCTTTGTTCCGATTTTGACTGCAGTGTTCAACAACTGGTTTCGGTCGGAGTCCATCCCCAGCCGGATCACCATGGGCGTGATCACTCTGTTGAAAAAGGGCAAGGATGGTGGGGGGAAACTAGATGATTACAGGCCCATAACTCTGCTAAACACAGAGTTAAAGATTGTGGACAAGATCCTGCAGGAGCGTTTGCAGTCAGTTGCCGAGTCTCTGTTGGGTCCTGAGCAGACTTGTTCTGTGAGGGGCCCAACAATTCAGAGCAACCTGCATCTGATCCGCACGATCATAGAGGGTGTAAAAGACGACGAAGAAGCCACGCTGATGAATATGGATCAGTCCAAGGCATTTCATAGGGCCGACCATCGCTACATTGCTACTGTCCTGCAGGCTGCTGGATTCTCACCCAACTTCTGCCGCTGGATTAGCCTCCTCTATCCCTCCCCCAGTATGGTACAGGTGAACGGAAGGTTATCGGACGCTTTTGTACTGTCTAGGTCGGTTCGTCAGGGTTGTCCGCTGTCGCCTCTCTTTTATGCTTTGGCGTTGGGCCTCTCCCCTCGCCGGCTGAGGGACGAGGCGTGCAGTCTGGCCCTACGTGGAATCGCCGTTCCTGGAGGGTCTCGAGCCAGGGTTTCCGCGTACGCCGATGACCTATCTGCTTTCGTGTCGTCCCGCAGCGATATTGAGGCGGTGCAGAAGGCGATTGATCGGTACGAGAAGGTGACAGGGGCCAAGATAAACCGCGACAAGTCGTCCGGCTTGTGGTTAGGTGCCTGGAAGGGGGGCGATCTTCCGGGCCGCATTCTTAGAGTGTGGTTTGAACCCGACCTCCAGCTGGAGAAGAATTGGTCTGAAGTAAGAGCAAAGGTCGATTCCGCCGGTCAGACTTGGAATCGACGGAGGTTGTCCGTGAAGGGCAGGGCGGAGGTGTGTGTTACATACATTTTCCCCCTGATTCTTTATCGATTGTCCGTACTTCCTCTCTGTAAGACCCACAGGCAGGTGCTCGAGCGATCGCTATCCTCCATTTTATGGAGGGGACGCCGGAATCGGGTCGACAGACGAGTCTGCACTAAGCGTCTGTGTCAAGGGGGGCTGGGAATGCCGCACCTGATGAGTCACATCCGTGCCTGTAGGCTGGCTTTCCTACGTCGCGCATTGACTGGAAGAGATCCGATGCTGGAAGGGATTGTTAGGGACGCGTTCCCTGGCCTTACCCTAAGACCCCCCATCTCGCGGGTTGAGCGCCGTCGTAAACCCCGGGATCAATCTGTTTTCCTTCGCGAGTGTCGGTCGGCCTTGAGGGCCGTGTTTCGGTCCAGTGACCTTTCACGGCCTAGGAAGGTCTTCTATCGTGGATTAGTGGAGGGGCCCGCGAAGGATCCCCTACGAGATACGCTCGGCTTGTCGGAGGAGGAGTATCGCTCCTACTGGTCTTGGGCGCCAGCGGTAGATTACCTCAGTAACCCTGAGTTTTCGCTTAGCTGGCGATTGGCTCGGAATCGTCTGCCTCTCAACGACAAGGCTTTCATATGGGGCTTGGAGAATTTGCCAGACTGTGAACGGTGTGGCCTTGGCTTAGAGGAAACGGCTTCGCACGCCTTCTACCATTGCCCGCGGGTCCGCCCCTTATGTGACCATGTCGGCGAGCTGACGGCTTGTCTCGCTCCCGAACAGCTTGTGTCCATTGATCGCGTATACGCGTGTGACAATGTGTCGCCCCCGTATTCCGGGGTGAAACGGATGGTGTTTCTGACGCTGCTAGACGACGCGAAAGGAGGAAGTCTTGCGAGGCAACCGTCTTTCTTATCAGGATCTAATCCGATTCTTTGAGCATCAGCTCAAGATGAAGATTAGATCGGATAGAAACCGATTGCATTCGACAGTCTTTAGCGAAAGGTGGGTAAAAGAGGCTAGCCTTGATTTTCTCTTCTAGGTCAACCTATGGCCAATCGTTAGGTTAGACAAGCTTCAGTGTACCTAGTTAATGTGAGTAAGTGTTGTGCCTGTATCACGGCTGCTCTTTGGTTATGATTCAAGTCGAGATTCCCATCCTCCCCAATTTGTTTGGCCCCCATTTTTCATCTGGACTGGGTCAGCTTTATATTTTCCCAGGTCCGTATACTATTTTATCACTTTCCCCCCCACTCCCTTAGCGAGAGAGCCTCTTGATTCTGTCCCCTGGGCCGAATACAGCGGCTTCTCTGTTTTAAGTGTTGGACGGTCCCTACTAACATCAATTACGTTTAGTTTGTATTTTGTGTTAATTTTAGTTTATTATTATTGGGTTCATCTCCCACCCCTCTCATTGATCCTTATTAGAATTTTAATGTATATTGTTTATTATCATACAAATCTTTATGGCGTGGGGTGCGTTTTGCAGGTTCCCCTTGAGAGAATGTGGTATTATGGTTGACGGACGATTGAATATTGACGGATGAGTTCTTGCGGTGAACGGGTAAATTGTAATGTATGAATGGGTCGTGAATCTGATTAGCTAGGTATAAGATACTGTTGACCAGCATTTACCACTCTCTTTTTTCGGCCTTGTGCCACAATTTTGTACGTAAGTATGAAATAGATAATGCGCAAAATTCGGGCATTTTTGTCTTCGGCGTTTGTTAGAGAGTGAGTTATTTTTCTGAGTGGTTACAAGCATTGGGATTTGAGATAGTACCGGCGAATCTAGTTTTCAGCATTTCTTTCTACCCGCGATATTCGAGTCAGGACTTACAGTGATTCTTCTTTGTCTTGTGGAAGTAATCTGCGACAAATACTTCCTTTGCTTTCAGAACGCTTATACATATATATATATGAAGAAAAATATACGGAAAAAACAAACAAAAATCCTTGTATGAAATTATGCTGTTTTAATGTTAATATAATGTCAACGTCGGACGTTTTGGTCTAATAAACCATCTTATATATATCTTATATATATATATATACCAAATCCAATTATAACGAATCAAATATATATTCAAACGTTCATAGAATTACTTTTAAAAAAAAGGTCTCAATACAAATGCAGAGAAATAATTCTTTATTTTTAGTATATTACATTCAAAGATTCATATTTCCGCAACATAAAATGTATTAATGTTTCGATGCAACATAAAATCGCCTCAGGCGCTGTGAAAATTTCTGCACCGCCTGATGAGATGCTATGCTGCATCGAAACATTCATGAATTTTTGTAGCGGAAATATGCATGTTCCAACATAATGTCCTATATATATATATATATATATATATATATATATATATATATATATATATATATATATATATATGAGAGAGATAGAGTCATAAATTATTCGCTGTAAATTCCAAAATGTTCTTTCAGATAATTTCCAGGGTACTTTCCATCTCATTTTACAACAACGTTGATGACGAGAAGCTTATGTTTCACTTTAACGATCATAGTTCTAGCTCAGAAAAATTAAAGGAAAATTCATGTCGCCATTGACAGTTTAGATGTCAGATGTCAGTCGAAAATATATCAGTGCTTCATAATTTAATAATAAGCTAAATCTTAAATTTCTGGAAGCCATTATATAAGAGTGTTAAATATTTGTATCAGCAATATGTTGTATTTTAAATAACACTTTATACGAAGTTAATTTTTTTTAATAAAATATATTTTTAAAAATCGCGGTGAAAAAATATTTTGACTTCACAGTGTTAACGCATAACACAAGCTTAGATATGCAACCTTTGAAGGTGGTGTCAGTGACCTTATAGATAATGTTCCAAAAATAAGTGTTCATCGAAAATCAACAAATAATGTTTGTTTGTTTGGGTTTTATGGCATATCAACCACTGTAGGTTATTTAATGCCAAATCCAGTTTATATGAATTTTAAATGCCTATTTTGTATGGAATAAAAAACTTATAGCTGGCAACATTATTGTTTCAAAAACGTACAGCTGGCAAAATTATTTTTTACAAAAAACGTATAGCTGGCAACATTATTGTTTCAAAAATGCATAGCTGGCAACATTATGGTTTCAAAAACACTTAGCTGGCAACATTATGCGTTCAAAAATGCATAGCTGGCAACATTATGGTTTCAAATACGCATAGTTGACAACATTGTTTCAAAAACGTATAGCTGGCAACATTATTTTTAACAAAAAACGTATAGCTAACATTATTATTTACTTAAAAACGTATATCTGGCAACATTATTGTTTCAAAAAAGTATAGCTGGCAACATTATTGTTTCAAAAAAGTATAGTTGGCCACATTGTTTCAAAAACGCATAGCTGGCGTCATTATTGTTTCGAAAACATATAGCTGGCATCATTATTTTTCCGAAAACATTATCTGAGGCCTTCCTGATGGATGTAGTTTATCGCCATACCCAGGACGCGGATGTAATTTAAAAACGTATAGCTGGCAACATTATTGTTTCAAAAAAGTATAGCTGGCAACATTATTGTTTCAAAAAAGTATGGTTGGCAACATTGTTTCAAAAACGCATAGCTGGCGACATTATTGTTTCGAAAACATATAGCTGGCATCATTATTTTTCCGAAAACATTATCTGAGGCCTTGCTGTTGGATGTAGTTTATCGCCATACCCAGGACGCGGATGTAGTTTAAAAACGTATATCTGGCAACATTATGGTTTCAAAAAGGTATAGCTGGCAACATTATTGTTTCAAAAAAGTACAGCTGGCCACATCACTGTTTCAAAAAAAGCATAGCTGGCAACATCACTGTTTCAAAAAAGTTTTAGCTGGCAACATCACTGTTTCAAAAAGTATATCTGGCAATATCACTGTTTCAAAAAAGTATAGCTGGCAACATCACTGTTTCAAAAAAAATACAGCTGGCAACATTATTGCTTCAAAAAAAATACAGCTGGCAACATTATTGTTTCAAAGACGCATAGCTGGCAACATTATGGTTCCAAAAACGGATAGCTGGCAACATTATTTTCCCAAAAACACCATTTGAAGCTTTCCTGTTGGATGTAGTTTATCGCCATACCCAGGACGCGGATGTAGTTTATCGTCATACCCAGGACGTCAACAAATAAAATGATTTCATAATTTTCTTTTTCAATATAACAACAAAATAGAATCTATAGTAATCAACGGATTTCAATTTAAGAGCACTCAGAATTTGTAGCGCAAAATAATTATATGAAGAGGATAAATCCATTGAAAAACCTTTTATCATCTTCCATTACACTATTTATTTGATATACAAGGCGAATCAATGGTGCGTAAAATATTTCAAATCAAAGAGTATATCATTCGCACCAAGCCAAAGAATCGAAATAAATTATTTTATCCACGAAAACTATCAGAATTACATTTGAAAAAACATTATCTAAGATTAAAATAAAATCCGTTTATCTGTAAATCATAATTAATACAATACAAAAATAATAATAAGGTAAACTGAAAGGACGTATTTATTCTATAACCTGTAATGATTGTCATGCATATTAAAAACTTCAAGCAATTCAAATAAAAAATTACAGAACAACACATTCACTGCATAAGCTGCTCACGGTAATATACCTGACCATGATTTTAATTTAAAAAATACGTTACAGAATGCGAAGACCAGGGTCAGAATAATCAGCGATTGGCCAGAGTGGCGTGTGTGCGTGTTATTCTGCCAGTGATGGATTGCTTATGTATGGGTTTTGATTATAAGTCCAAAACGGCGCGAATTCAACTTCAAAGAATTTTCAAGCGCCAATACGCCTCCGACACCCATATTCGAGAAACGGGTTAAGACCACTTGCGGTGGAAGCTTAGCCACCGAGCGACATGAGATCTGATTATATGATTCCCCCAACTGTCTCTTATAATCTTATCCTTTATGTGAAGGCTTCATTTCAGTTGTCTCCTTTTCTTTCATTCATTCCCTTGTCTACTTCACTTAGAAGTGTCAATTATCCTCTTAGTTGATCTATTTCGATATTTAGATCATTCCAAGCGCACCTACTGGTATTATTCTTGTTTTCACTTTAGACATTTTGTTTTCTATTTTGATTTCTATATCTTTACACTTTGATATTTTCTCAAATGCATTGGTTATCATGTTAAAGTACGCTTGGCAAGCCATATCAATTAGTATGCATTCTTTAAATTTATTTTTGGTTTTCGATACTTATTTCCCGCATATTTGCTTCAATCTTCCCGTCTGTAAAGATGGTGTAATCCCATAGAATTGGATGCCTTCTATTTCTGTAACCGGTGTTGGGTTATGTTCATACCAGTGTTTATTAATATCTTTTCCAAAGTCTTTGCACATTGTCCAGTGTAAGTATTGCCTTACTCTATCATGGGGATTTTTTTATATTTATCTGCTGCAAGTACAGAACATCCTAAGATTAGATGGTCAACAGTTTCCTGATATTCGTCACAGAAACTTCATTTTGGATCCACACTATTATGTATGGTATTTGCCTGAACGTTCCGAATGAAAATATTCTGGTCTTGCGCCTTCCTTTTCAGCTTTCAATCCAAATGTTCGTAAGCATCGATGAATATTAACTTCATCAACAATGGCTTTATTGGCACTTTCTGGATATTGGCCATGCAGATGTTTGTCTTTCCATCTGTATTTCATCTCTTCAAGAGTTTTATGCTTGGCTTTCTTTTTTATAACAGTTGCTGCAACAATTGGTACTTGAGTTCTCTATTTTTTCTACATAATCTACAAATATAAATTTTCTTTCTGATTGAATATTTTTCTTTCTGTTTTATGTTGTTTGGCTTATTATATCATCCAGTTCTTTGTTGTTTACATGTATGTTAGTAAGCCAATAGTTGTTGTCTTGTAGGACAATTCTAGCTGAATATTACCTCTTCAACCTTCTTTAAGGGGCGCGTATAGACGGTCAGCATCAGTCCTTTATGCTTAAAAATAAGCTTTTTTGTCATAGAATCCATTCGTCATGTAGAAATCAGTACAAGATGTTGAAACCATATTAAACCACTATGAGAACAAGGCTATTGATTGCCATAATTCAGTTCTTGGAAGTCAATTCAGTTCTTAATAACATTTCTTTAGTTCACTTTTTGCAATATTTATTCTGTTGTTTTATTGTGTATATCACACCCTCATTTACACCAAGGTACATATAAACATCTCCTTGCTCTAAATCTTTGGTTCTTACCCCAGTGGCTAAGCTAATAGAGGAAGTTATTTTTTGTGATGATCCTCGTACAATTGTGGCCTTAGCATATTTATCACACCCCAGTTTCATTCCAATATCATCAGTGAAACATTCAACAGTTTTCAGGAGACCTTCCATCACACTGTCGTTCCTAACATACAAGTTTAAGTCATCTATGTAAAATAGATGGCTTATTTTTTCATGATATCTTATAGCCATATTTCATCCTGTTAAGTTCGATCGCCAATGATATTAGGGATATATAAAATAGTAAGGGAGACAATGAATCAACTTGAAATATTCCTCTGTTGATGTATGTCACACCAGATTTATAGACTACATTTATATGATTGAGGTGAAGTATTCTTTTTCATATGGACGTACTTTGTTTGATGAAATCGATGACATGTAATACCTTGAATCTTTGAATGCAACACACTATAGAATGCATTTCGGTAATCTATCCAGGCAGCAGTGAGATTTTTATTTGTAATGAAGCATATCATACTGTTAATAAGTAATTGGTCGTAAAGGCCACATTTGCATCCTTTTTGTTCGAGAGGTAGTATGTCATATTTTTTCCAAGAAGGAATATGTTTTGTTAGAATAGATATCAGCAGTTTGTAAGTAATGGGAAGGCATGTAGTTGTTCTGTAGTTTTGTGAAATTTGTGTCACCATTCTAGGATAGAAGGAAGGTAATTCCTTTGGTTGCACATGTCGGAATCTTAGTAGGATAATTGGCAATTTTTTGAAGTTCTTTTGATAGATTTTTGTATTCTGTATTTAGAGAATACTGCCAAAAGTTAAGAATGGTATTTATTCCTGGAGATTTCTAGCCTGCGTTTTCAGTACACATTCATCCTCTATTTCTGTGATTCCTGCCCATGTTTGTTCTGGTTCCTTGTATAATCCAGTCTGATTCTTTGTTATGTTCTTTCGAGAAAGCATTATTATTATTATTATTATTATTATTAATATTATTATTATTTCCTTGGCTTTCTGTTGCATTCACATTATCTTAGGGGTCCCAACAAGAGATATAAGTTCAGGAATGGCTTCATGACATTGATCCTTTTTTTGTAAAAAATAGAAAAGAACCTAAGATCACACATATTATACACAGGTAAATATCTTTGTAATGTGCTGCACTTGTGAGTACATTTTTTTATATTTATTTAAACGAACGGCTACCAGGAAACCCTTCACTGAGTTTATCGGATTTTTTTTTCAATCAATCCTAGCATTCCAAATACAACATTGATTATTGATGTCCTCATGCGCGACATCTTTGATATTTTTACTTCAAGGTACTTGTATTTTGAAAGTTGTTAAAGGATCTTCAAAGATACATTAGAATATTTCGGGAATGCTGTGTCTATAAGAAATCACATTCTGTTCTTTTAGTTTTTGGTTACGTTGTCTAAGCGATTAACTTTAATTGTTCTGTATGTGTGTATTGCGAAATCTCATAAAATTGTTACAGGATCTATCTCTCTAACCTAGTCTGAGTAATAGTCATACCAAGGTTTTGCAGTTTCCTTCCCGTAAAAGCTGCATATTTTTCACTGTAGATATTATTATTATTATTATTATTATTATTATTATTATTATTATTTTCTTTGATTTCTGGCGTTTACACATTTCTTTCCGGGTCCCGCCCAGGCACCTAAGGTTAGAAATGGCATCATGACACTTTCCACTGAAAAAAAATATTAGATAGATAAACCCCTTCGTAAAGTGTGGGCTGTACTTGTCAGAACAATTTTTTGTATCTCCTTGAGGCATGGATTTTCAGGAATCCCTTCAATTAGTCTACTGCAATATTTTCCAACAAGCCCTAGGGCTCCAACTACAACAGGGATTGTTGATGTTCCCATATGCCAATGGGAACATCGAGATTTCTATTTCAAGGTATTATTATTATTATTATTGTATTATTATTATTGGTAGTATTATTATTTCAATTTTTATATTCATTTCCTACCAAATCCCAACTAGAGAGTTAACATCTGAAATGGCATTTTCTATTGAATAGTTTTTGAAAATAAAAAAAAATATATTATTGTTAAAAAATGTTATTAGATATATATTTGCTAATATTAATGTCATTATTATTAGTAACAGTCGCAGTAGTATCAGAAAATTATGTTATTTATTATTGTTACCATTATAATAATTATGAATAATTTATATATTTATTTCGTGATGATGGAGCGGAGTTGTTACAGGAGGTTTATTAAGTAATATCCTCACATATCCAGTATCTTCCTTCTTATCTCGATCGAAATTATCAATGCAACACTAATCATAAAAATACATCTAAATTTTGAGGAATGACTTCAAATTTTCAACATGTGAAAACAACACAAATTTCCATGCCACAGAACTTCATGTCTTTTTCGATGTGCTTTTCCAAAAAAAAAGAATTCAATATTTTTTCATCGTGTTTCATTTTCATTTATTAACTGCAATCTGACACAGTGTATTTTTTTCAAGTTATTTTGCATCGATGTTATGTTTTGTCTGAATCTCAAAACGCAGACTCTTTTATTCGTTTTGTTGTGTAGTCAAGAATTTTCGTTTATATTATTCGTTTGCACGGTCAAGCCGAAGACATTTGTTTAATTTGCATTGTATCACACCGTCTTTCACCTGTCGCCCCTGTTTTTCTATATTCTTCAGGGAACATCTTGCTGCATTCAATTATCGCTTGCTTTAGAGTCTCATCAATTTCGCCACAAAACGCGACATTTCTGTTTTTGTGTTGTTTTTCAATACTGACTTCATATAATTAGTTTTCATCAATTTTATCGAGACTGCAATGCAACGAATTCTGACTTTTCTTTTCTTCTCGCTAGTCGTTTGCGTTTGTTGTTGTTTTGTCTGCAAGAGCTACTTTGCAAATTATTTCAATTTTATCTGTTTTTTTGGCGGGGGTAGGGTTGTTGTTTGACCCAGCATTTTTTTGTTTGGTGCCTTTTTCACAATTATTTTACAATTACCTATCTCTGTCATGATCTTTTCATTGATATGCTTCATGTAAATCCCATTTTAGTTTTTTGTGGCTAAACACAACAGTCAATATTGAATTTATTATACATTCATTCTTCAGTTTTTTACACATATATTCGTCATATTTCTCAGACGATTAATCATTAATTTCTGTACTGATGATCCATTTAATTTAAAGTCTTTTTCAATCTCGAAAGAAGCCTCCTTCTCCTCCTTTATTTGGTAGTTTCTTTGTTGTAACCAACTTTAATATCAGCTGTATCATTCTAACAACTCATAATATGTGGCAGTTTAGAATAATTTGGGGTACACTAGCATACGCCAATGTTCAATGCAATAAACATTAAATTGACAAGGATCATAATCATCATCAGGTCAAGAACTCTTTTGGATGCTCCTGACTCGTTTCTTCCAACCGTTTCTGTTAGACATCGACGTCGACACGTCCTCCAAATAGCATTCAGAGCCATCTACAAGTTGGTCAATGTAGGTCTGATGAGGTCTATCAAAGCATCTTTTCCGCGTAATGGGTCAATGTGCCACTCTCAAGTACTGACGTACTTCTCCAGGACTGACCTGCTATACGAAGATTTCTCTCTCTTAGCGAAAATGAGAGAGAAGAGGGGGTGTTCATACACGTGTTTCTTTCTTGAGTGTTTCTTCCAGCTGATGGCCAATGCAACTCGTAACATCCTTTTGTATATTCCATCAAGTGATGTTTTTTGGTGTTTCGTCAGTGTCCATGAGCTGTAGAGTTAGACAGATTCTACTGTGGGCTTAAATATGCCCCTCTTATGAGTTCCAGAATGGTAGCACTTCCAGATGGTTCTCAGACCATCAAGGACACGCCGCCACTTTGCCGAATTTGATGTCTCTTTTCGTCGACTGGTTATTTGTACCGAAGTAAACAAATTCCTGGAAGGATTTAATGTGGTTGCTGTTTTCCAATTTCTCCTTCATGATTGTAGCTGATAAATTCTGTTTTGGCAGCATTATTCTTGAGAACAATCTCGCTGGCCGCTTCTTCGATGGGATTGAGAAGTTTGGTAGCAGGCAAGGAAAGGAAAAATCTCCAAAACCTGGGCCATGTTTGCTGGGATCATCGGAGTTTTATTCATTCAGTGGCCTTGAAACGAAAGGAAACACTAAATGTACATTTATACAGGCAGTAGTGGAAACGTGTCCATAAATCTTTGGTCAAAAAGCGCCCGAAGCTCGTCAATTGAAAATTGGTTTTACTCTTCTTTGAAGAGCCAAGGCAGCATACAGTAAGAATAAGAGGGGAAAGGATTGAAACACATTTGATCTTTTCGTCCCAGCATACAATATTCATGATAGCTTAAAAAAAAATTATTATCATTTTGATCGCATCGAAACATTTTAAGGCGAAAATGATATTGGAGATTTCTTCCCCTTACCCAAATAATACCGGTGGATTATATTCAGATCGAAATGAATAACCGGATAAGTAGCAATAATTTGTTATTTTATTTTTAAATATTACTATTTTTATTATTTGGAGGTGGATTCCGAAATCAAAGTCCAGAGATATCTGATTAAAATAAAATAAAACTGCTGTTTACATTTGGACAAACGTTTTTCTATTTACTTTATAAAATAATGGAAATAAATCTAAAATGAAACGTATTTTTTAACATTTTCATATTTTCTAAACGATTTGTTTGAAATTAGTGCAAATAGGAATTGCCGATAGCATCAATAATATAAATGAAATTGCAATGTATATATAAAGAGATTATTTGAATGTAACCCTGACCTCTATTTTGTGAGGAAACAAGACAAAATAATAGAATAGTAATAGGTTTACTTGTTTATCGTATTCAAGACAATTTGTTCAAGAGCTAAGATACTTCATGAATATACGTATGTATGTATATATACCACTTTTCATTCACAACACAGTTAATACGCAAAAGGGTCGAGGGAAAAATAAGTTGGTTGTAGCTAAAGCTGTGAATCGCGTCAGGATTTTAATTTCATACGTGGTTAATCCAGGTATATCCTTGTCTATATTATATTTATTAAATACTATTCTAATTACGCTCGCCTTATTTCATTCAGACAATGTCCAGTAGCCTCTCTTGATATCAATAGAGAAGGTTCTTTCCGATTTTAAAAATGTTTCTCTTAGTATGATTGTTTTTTTGTGAAGAAAAAACATTTTTTAATATTTCCATATTATCCAGTGATGATAGATACTGCTGTTACCATATTTTGCATTAATTAAGTAGCGTCTACCAGTATTTCAAGGCTTTTAAGTTTCATGTTACCCCTTTGGTGTGTTGGAGAAGCCATCATGTTTGTCGAAGGTATTTTCTTCGATACATCTTGCAGAACTAAATAATTTCAAACTTAAGACACGTTTATTTTTTTGATTTTCTATTACTCCCTGTTCTTTGTGTTTAATATTTGGTTTTATAATAACTACAGTTTTCACAATTCCTCGTGTTATCGCATTTCTTAAACAACCTCGCTTCTGCTATATGTGAAAGAAGTTCTTACATTTAATTATTGTATAACTGAGTGGATCATTTTCATTCCTGAATCATAGGGAATGTTTCTACCTAAACCTGAATATGTTGGCCTTTGGATATTCCAGAATGTAGTTTTTATTTCATTATGAATAATTCATTTTCTACCTTCAGGTGATCTCCGCGGATCTACGTGGTTTACTTTTTCTTTATCCTCCCTGTTCTCTTAAAAGACAGAAAAGAGAACTTTTAAATGAATCAAAAAAATTATAAGTGAAAATTCGGGCAATTAAAATGGAAACTTCATCAGATATTTTTGGATGTATTCTTAATTCCTGCGTAAATACAGATCGACTGTATATATATATATATATATATATATATATATATATATATATATATATATATATATATATATATGTATATATATATATATATATTGCTCAATATCAAGGAGAGAATGGATGTAAATATAAATGTGGACTCTGACGCAATCATTCGTCAGTCCATCGATTGAATTTAGTATGAAACAAACTATCTATCGATTTTCTGAGTTAAGATTCATTAACAGTTACATATATATATATATATATATATATATATATATATATATATATATATATATATATATATATTTAGAAACAATGATGGTCTTGCTACCAGGCTGCCTGAAGAAGCTGTCTTGACAAACACTGTGTTTGGAAGAAGGTAAGTGTTTTGTATATTATATTTCACCCTATATTTTACTTTTATTAAAACAGTAATCGACATTCTTTTAATTTATCTTTTATGTCAAACACACATACACACACACACACACATATATATATATAAATATATATGTGTGTGTGTGTGTGTGTGTAAACACTATATATATTACAATAATTTTTACTATGTACTAGGCTCAAGAGCTACGCAAAATAGAGGGATACAGTGAAAGTGGCACACCTTATGAGTTAATATAGGTAACACTGCAGTTAACACTAGACTCTAATAGGTTGAGATTGCAGTTTTCGGATGAGCATCTCTTTGGGTTTCAGTTCCACAAACGTACGTTTCATTCAATGAGAAATTAAAGAGAAAACAAGAAGAAAACCAAAAATGTATTTATATATTCCCGAAAGATATTTGAAATTTTTGTTTTTTTATTGGTGATTGAACGAAAAGCGTATGTCAAGGAATAAATTGTAAAATACTATTTTTTAAGATTGATTATTTTGGAACGCATGTATTGTCTTTTTACATAATCGACTCGAAATCGTTTGGAATTTTCTCCGGCATTTCTTTTAATTTCTGGGAGTTGGAAGGTTGAAGGTGGAAGGTGGCCTGTATAAGAAAGTGTATATGGATTTATATTTCTTGGGATTACATCTCCATTCAAAATTTATTTTTCACACCTAAGACCCATTATTTGACTGGAATTGTCAATACAAATATAGAGGTTATCATTTTAGTGATAAATATATTATCCTTTCGTAAATTATTTCAATTAAATAAGGAGTGTGATCTGTTTAATTAAAATTACATCCATTATATTTCCATAAATTTACACTATTTCCCTCCATTTCACAAATCACACTTTATATATATATATATATATATGTGTGTGTGTGTGTGTGTGTGAGAGAGAGTGTGTGTATGTACATATATATGTGTGTATATATGTGTATATATATATGTGTGTATATATGTATATATATATATATGTATATATATATATATATATGTATATATATATATATATATGTATATATATATGTATATATATATATATATATGTATATATATATATATATATATATATATATATATATATATATATATATATATATATATGTAGGTATGTATGTATATATATACATGTGTGTGCGTGCGTGCGTGTGTATCTGTGTGTGTTTGTGTGATTTGATTACTATTGCCAATAACAACCATAATTATCGCTGGTGGAGGACCAAGGTACTTAATTGTACCCAGTTAGAAAGCTATCTGAATTATTTGTGTAGAAAACGACATCATTAATATTTAATTTTGTAGCTAAAGGTAATTTCTCAGTAACTTGAACGGCTTAGAAATAATTTACATACTGAAAAATCGTTTTAAGCCTTCCAGCTTCTCAAAACATACGTGTGACGACTAAAAACAAATACCCCCGCGAAGAAAAAATGAAAAATATCCAGGACTTTCAAAAAAGCATAATAAGAATGATTCTGAGTTACATTCTTTTTAATGGTATATATATATATATATATATATATATATATATATATATATATATATATATATATATATATATATGAGGTTGGTGCAAAAATAATGACGTAATAATGTCATTTTTTGACGTTAAAAAATACGTCAAAAACGACATTATTACGTCATTATTTTTGCACCAAAATAATATATTATATTATATATTATATTATATATATATATGTCTGAAAATTTTAACGATAGACATAATTTTATGTAAACTGTATTTGTGGTGCAAAAGTTCTCGATTAAGAATAGAGAATATGTAAATATAAAAGTGGACCCTGAGATTAGCACAGACAATCATTTTCGTGATTGAATTCAAACATCCGTTCTTGTTATTTTAGGGGCTCGACTGTTTTTGTTTACTGTCCAGGTACATTATGGGTGGCGAATTCTATTGTATTATCCAAAAGATTAGGCAGTAACGGTTATTTTTTAATTTAATCTATAGTTTCTTGAATAGGAATAATTTTCGAGTGAGACTAAAACTTTTAATTTACATAACCTAGGGAATAGGAAATATACACACACACACACACACACACACGCATATATATATATATATATATATATATATATATATATATATATATATAATTATTTATATAGAAAAAAAATTATAACATAAATATGTTATAAAATCACAACAAAAATAGCCATTTTGTTTCAACACCCTCGGTGTCTTATCAAGTGATGATGTTGAATGTAAAATAAATGGTTTTAAAAGTTTCAACTTAATTAACAATCCTTCACAAGGGGAAAACGTTTTATAAAAGCTAGATGGAACAATCAAAATACAAGTATAGGAAAATTCAAAAAGCTTGACAACGAAGTCATGTTATAATATCTATTCAGATATTTAATATATGGGTAGTATTAAAAAAGAATTTATTCTAACCAATAATTACTAAATTATATGCTAAAATTTAATATTAAAATTAAAAACTGCTAATTACAAAATCAAAATTTAATCGCTATTAAGTTTACAACTATAAAATTACTGAGGAGAAAAGAAGAAATATATATGTTATTCAATTTATTTCTTCATTGAAGTTACTTTAGCTAATTTTATATCCGGTTCTTTGACAATGTATACATTTTAATCATAAGAGCGTGTGAATGGGGTCCTAAACTCACGGTAAAACAAACGCAATCAGATTATAATATATAAGCACCCAGATATATTTATATATATATATACACACACAAAAAAGAGACGAGACAGAGAACATCTCCACGGTCGTTCATGAAAAACGAAAAAATAAAA
>OZ010578.1:16863923-16913923 GCA_963932145.1 Acanthosepion lycidas | reverse complement strand
AGGACGTGGTTGAAAGCAATTGTGATTTTATTAAAGAGATTTACTCTTTCGTATTTCAAGATATTTTTGAGATGTCAGTGTTTTTTCATTTTTGCGTCATTTATATGAGAATGTATCCATCACACAGTGTATGTCTTGTTTTCCTGAAGACTATCTTCAACTAATTCTATTCTTAACCGAGTCAGTTCTCAGCATGCTTCTGTTCGATCACATCTCAGTCGTCTCATGTGTTTTCTTAATAAGAGGGGAATTTTTCTCGTATTCACTGCCATATAGAAAGAAGTTCTGTACAATTTTCTTTGCTTCTAACAACAATTACGAGTTTCTTAAAACTTTCTTTTAACTTTTGGAAGTTAGGTTTCTCTATAACAATGCCTTCGGAATACGATTTCAAAATTTCCTTCATATGCGAAAACAATCTGATAGATATTTTTCTGTACTTTCTTAATTATGATAACCACAATTCATAGTCCGTACATTTGATTGTTCTTTATTCTGGTGCTATACATTCTTTCTTTTCTATGCTTAATAGTTTCTTTCCGGTTTAATTTATTAACTTTTCTATGATTTTCTACAGTTTTCTTTCTGTATTTTCCATCACAAAGTGTTTTCTGTGTATCTTATTTTACTAAGATTCTGCTTACCCAGTAGGAACTATAGTTCTTTTCAGATTCCCTCAGTGTATATTTTAGATACATCCAGAGAGATGTTTCGCATTATTTTTTTCTTATTTTTTTTTTCAATTCGGGCGCCAGCGATTTTATCACAGCGTAAGTTCTGGATTGTTCTCATGTTATTGCTGAATAAATCAATTTTTCCTAGCAGTTCAAATAGTTCTTTGCGTCGGAACTTATCTAAGAATTTTGCGTAATCTATAAAACATAGAAAAAAGTACTTAGTTATATTTATTGCTCTTCTATCAGCGTGGTTTGAAATAGCACACTTCTTATTCCACTGTCTTTAACGAAACATTACTTTTCTTGTTTTATTTGTATTTACTCACCCCCCACCATGAGTTCAGGTTGTGACACAAGATCGGTTTAATATGGGGAGCCCGTGCGCGTGCACACGGGCAAGGTGACAAAATATCCCCATGCCCCCGCAACCGTCGATTGCTCTGGCCTCGGTGCGTGCACCGATCCTTCTCTCTACTACAATGAGAAGGAGCGGCCTCTGACAGCTCATCCCCAGGGCCGGCACCTCTAAGTACAATTTTCCTCAGTTGCTTCTCTGCCCTTTGACGGAGTTGTCCGTAAGAGCACTCTGCTCAAAGACAGAGACACAACTAAGAGATGGTAAGTAGACGTGGAATTACTCAAAAAGAGTAATTTATACGTTTAACTCGTCTTATTTTCAGTATCATTCTCCTTCAACTTCACAATCTGTGTAATAAGCTTACTGATGAGGTTCATTATTCTATATGTCTGCGAGAGATCGCATTCATTTGCATCTGACTTTTTTGGCAGTATTACAAAGATGGAACTAATAAGGTCTAGCAGCATTTCATTAATGTCATCTATTTCATTTATTATTTCCTTGATGTTGAAAGCGTCTATGTCTAAAATGATTTCTATTACAATTTTCATCCTGTCTCAAGCTAATATTTCTCAACACTCTAAAATTTCAGATCCTTTTTTTTTTTGTATTTGAGACTTTCTTCGTGAACAATTTTTTAAATATATTCTATTTCTCTTTGAATTCTTTTTACCATTATGAGCATTCTCTCTTTGAACTTGATACAACTTCTCGTTGAAGATGTATTTTATCCTTTTGTGTTTACTACACAGGACAATTTTAATGCTTTAGTTGAAACATTTTACTTAGCTGTTTGGTTAATTACAACTTCTCCTCTGTTATATTCATGTTAAGAGAAAATAAGTGACATCTCAATTGTCAAGTAATCTATAGTATGACTAGCGAATCTGCAAATCAAACGTATGCGATTATTATTTTAATTTTAAAGTTGTCATCTGATGAAGGAGCGAATTAAATCGTCTTCTAAAAAGAATGCTGCAAAGATGAGAAAACTAATCATGAAAACCAGACTTGATAAGGATAGAAAAAGAAACAAATAATGGCAAATTATAATTTTTCTTTTTCGAAAAAGCAATCAAATCTTATGTTGTCCAATTAGTTGCGTAAAAACGATTGTTACGTATGTCAATACTAACAGTCGACAAATCAAAAAAACAAAAAAAAAGTTTCTTAAGTGAGAAAAATGGCCGAAAACTTTTAGAAACTCTTTTTCAAATTTTTGACTATAGAAGGTAATTTCTTTATAAATATTCGAATATATAATCGATGTATTGCTAAAGATTTTTATTTAACTCAAACGACTATCAATGAGCTTTAATCATCCGAGAACTTAAAAATGAAAGTATATTTATTGCATTAATTCTGTGACATAGCATTTTAAATATTTGTTTTTGGAAATAAGTTTAATTAGGTCATGACTTAGGATGAACCTGTACAACTTCCAGAAATTGTGCTTTGACGGGCGATATACTGATAGTAAAGTTAATAAAGAAAATATTTTAAAATATTTATTTACCTATTTTAATTACATTTCTATAATCACTGAATTCTGATAAGTTATTAATAATAAAATGACAAAAATAAATTTTACACAAGCATTTGTGGAAAATTATATTTTTCTCAAAATGAGCAGCCCTAGTCGCCCCCTCTCGCAGGCACGCACACACAGAACTGAAAAAAACAAACAATTAATAATAAGACATACTTTTCTAACAGTTGTTATAGTAGTAGCTAGGAAGCAAATACTTGCAAGCTTTTAAGGAGAAAATCCCTTGCCTATTCGGCTGTAAAGCTTCCGCTAGTTTCCGCCGTTCAAATTCATGACAATCGACATTTTTCAGCAAAAACCTAGCCGAATTCAGAAGGTGAAATAACAAAACATTTTTGTGAATAATAAACAGTAAACATGCGATAAAATAAATTGAAATCATTCCTTCAATAGTCAGTCTAAAATAAAAAAAAACATTCTACATTAAATGTCAATATCATATACGCATTTGTTTTCATATGATTACGAAAATAATACATTTAGTTTTCCTCATCATCATCTGTTAGATAAATGTATACATTATATTATTTTACGTTATTCCCCACCCATTATTTTGGGAAAAACGTTTCATTTACAGACAATTTATTATCTTTTTTTAATAGAGTAACTAGTACCTCATCCAGATGTATTTCAAAGGGCATAAATACAATTAAGATTGATGTATAGAAATATAACATATAATTAAAGATACCGACTCTGTATTTTCACATTCCGAACAGCTATCCATTACACCACACCCACCCAGGCTTGAGCAAATATTCCGCTCGAATAACCTTGGGATAATTGTGAATTCAACTCACCCCCACACAACAGCTATGCGAAAATAGCAGAAGAGAGTGGGTTCTTTAACATTGCTTGGCATCCAGTCTATCAGAAGAACAGATCTGAATTCAAAATCTGAATAGAAACGTTAAGAAATCTTGTGACGTACCACGCCCACCAGTTCTGTGTATTCCTTTTTTATATATATATATATATATATATATATATATATATATATATATATATATATATATATGTATATATGTATATATATATATGTATATATATATATATATATGTATATATATATATATTTATGTATATATATATGTATATATATATATATGTATATATGTGTATATATGTATATGTATATACATATATCTATATATATATATTTGTGTATATATATATATATATATATATATATATATATATATATATATATATATATATATATATATATATATATATATGTATGTATATATATCGCGAGCAACAGCAAAATTGTCCAATCGTTAGATTGTTAGAGTAAAGTTTGAACCATCGTAACTTACAAAAGATTAAAGATATCTTACTGGAATTCACAGAGGTATTTTATAACACTATTAGACTACGTTGAGCAATAAGAATGTATAATTATTCTCCAAGCTTAACAGAAGTATCGTCATGAAGTCGATCATAAATGAAAATGACATGTTCATCATTAATTATCTTAGCTAAGGAGCAGAAACATAAGATGGATTGAAATAAAGTTCAAGTATATATATATATATATATATATATATATATATATATAGATAGATAGATAGATAGATAGATAGATAGATAGATAGATAGATAGATAGATAGATACACAGATACACAGTGAGCCAGACAAACCCACATTGGTTTCACCTAAACGGATCGTCAGGGAAAGTTCGTCTAACGAGGCAAAGAGAAACGCATATTTATAGGCGAAAGCTAAAATTATACCACATGACCAAATAACCACAAACACAAACACCTAAGTGGGTGGGGATGGTAAATATTTGAAAGTGAAAAGTTAAAAATCCTTTTGTTCCAGCCCCACTGCCATGTCAACTCAGCAATGGCGACAGGAAAAAATCATTCAAGCTTCAGTAATGGTAGCAACATCGAGATTGATTTGATTATTGTCAAATCAAAAATTCGAGGATTTTTCGAAACGAGTCTAGTTATCTATATTTGTATATATATATATAATTATTTATTTGTAAAGAAAAAATTTTTTTATAACATAAATATGTTATAAAATCACTACAAAAATAGCCATTTTGTTTCAACACCCTTTTTTCTTTAAAAATAAATAATTATATCTGCTCTACTTTGTATTGAGCACTCTTTTAAGAATAGTAATTGTTGGTTATTGGAATTCATTCCATATACACCAATCATATACTTGGGTATATATATATATATATATATATATATATATATATATATATATATATATATATGTTAATTGAGAATCATTTTTCAGGTTATACAATATAATATTGAACCTCTCCAATCTTCTAAATCTCTGTCCTGAAGTAACAAGATGCCTCAGTTTTCATGTACGAAATCATTTTCAAGTAATTTTCACTGCTCTTTGGACTGTAATAGCTGAATCTACTCATGTGCCAAACGATTTATGGATTAAGTGGAGTCTTTTCTAATTGATCGCTTCTCCTCTAAGTTGTAATGAAGATCTATCTTTCTGTTCTGACCGGCTGATCCAGTTTTCCTCTCCAACGTTCCCTCTATTTTAATGTTAAAGGGTCCACCCCTTTGTATGCAAGTGTACTTGTACTGCTACTGGTGAATAGCCGGAAGTGTGATAGAGTGAGGGAGTGAGAGTGTGGGGTAACCGCTTTGTAGGAGTCACAGTTGCGAACACGTAGATTCAGAAGGAAGTCCTACTTCCATACTAATTATCCCTGACTGTATTATTATTGCTACTAACCGCATTTCTGGATCTACTAACCGTATTACCAATAGTATTATTACGTCAATACATTTATTTGCTATATTTCATTTCTGCGTTTGTCATTAATTTGAGACCGGATTTCATCCCGGAATCCACAACACTTATTCACCGTTCTCTTATTGGTTCTTGAATGAAGTTTGAAGATGGAAGCCAAAGTATGGATGTTGCTACCATTACTGAAGCCTGAATGTTTTTTTCCTGTCGCCATTGCTCAGTTGACATGGCAGTGGGGGTGAAACAAAATGATTTTTAACTTTTCACTTTCAAGGTAAATAACTCAAAGGAGTTTTCAGTAATTCTTACGAAACCCGGTATAGAGATGGCTATACGTTTTATCGAAAAACCTGAAAAAAGAGATTGATTTTAGTGGGTATTGTTTTTAGATATCAAACATTGTGTGAGATGCTGTAAAGCGATTTAGACAATTTTGCTGTTACACACAGTACATATATTAGACAATTTATTAATACATAAAGTAAATACTTCTTGGAATATCAAGCTTTATTTGCTTAAATATCACATCTATCTTATTTTTGAGGTAAAAAACGAAAGCCATTTCGAAAATATGCACATACATACATACATACATACATACATACACACACATATATATATATATATATATATATATATAGATAGATAGATAGATAGATAGATAGATATAAATATATATATATATATATATATATATATATATATATATATATATATATATATGTAATGAAAAACAAACCACTTTAAGGTACCATTGTTTTTCATTACATGTTAGCTCTGTCCTCACATTGAGCTCTCAGGATTTCATCCTCTTTGGATTTACCAATTCGGTTTACCAAGTTCCTTATAACTTAACTACATATATATATATATATATATATATATATATATATATATATATATATGTGTGTGTGTGTGTGTGTGTGTGTGTGTGTGCCTTTTATATTTTTGGAAGTCAATAAAAACGCTTAATTAAAATATTATTAATAAAACAAGATTAAGAAAACGAACAATATAATAAATAATGTCAAAGGAATCTTTTTTTTAAATATAATTTTTCTACATTTCCTTCATGCTCTTTCTTTCTCCGGAAGATTTTCCCCGACGTTCCTTGCTTCAAATTGCGCCCACACAAACGCTGTCTGTGATGTCATCTTCATTACTTTCGGCTGGATTTGCTGGCGGCAGATCTTGTGCAAATGATAGGCACATCGATAGACGAATGAAAAGTTTGATCTGATTTGACAGCCAAGCAGGCGATCGGGAAAGGAAAATAAGTTACAAATGGTCTAAAAACGAAATCAATCTATTTCTCTTTGGGTAGCTCTTACACATTCTGATCATCAGATGAGCGTGCCTGACTGTAAAGTGATGTACGTGTTTGTTTTCCAAACGAGTACATTTAAATAAACCAACGAAGCTATACTTGTAAGTTCACACCTGTAAGTACATATACAGCTACACTAGGTTTAGTCATATTACATGCATTTTTCTCTATCAAGATATGAGGAAGACGAATGAGAAATACTAACTAAGAAAGGTCAGGGCTGTTTACAAGTCAGCTGATGACAAATCTATTTCAGTCTTGCTTCATATATATATATATATATATATATATATATATATATATATATATATATATATATATATATACAGTAGCGGTCATAATATAAGGAACGGAAACAACAAAGACATAAATATGTGTATTACTTAAGAAGTAATGCATGATTAGCAATGAAATTTTTAACGAATAAAGATTAGAATGTAATGCATAAATATTAAACAAAGTTACAAAAATTTACATAATAGTTATTTTTTTAAAATTAAATGGAACAAAGGAAATAAGCTACTGGACAAAAGTTAAGGAACGATGTTAATAATTTGCATAAACATTTAATTTACATTGTTAAAAAACTAAAAGTTCATTTATCATTAGGACTTTATTTTTAAGCAATATGGCAAATTCTACACGCAAAACGCTCTATCATCGCTATTTAAACAAAAGTCAATTTCAGAAATATCTGATATCGTTCATGGATCTAAAAGTGTCGTTCATCGTGTAATTAGCAGGTATAAAACCGATAAAACGTTAGATGCAAAGCCAAAACCCGGCAGGTCTCCAAAAACATCGCAAAGAGAAGATCGAATAATTGTTAGAATATCTACAAAAAAACGTTTTGAAACTGCTACATCAATTTCCCGTAAATTTAATGAAGAGACAGAGATCTCAAAGAAAACAGTTGCTCGCAGATTAAAAAATGCAGGATTGCATGCTCGTATTCCAGATTCAAAGACTATCACTTCAAAGCGAAACCGAAGGGCACGCCTGGAGTATGCGAGAGAACATGTTGTTTGGACTGACGTACAATGTGATACAGTTCAATTCAGTGAGAAGTCCAAGTTTATTATATTTGTTTCTGAGGGCAAAACTTACGTACGCCGTAGAACAGTTGAAAGACTGTCTTCTCAATGTGTCAAGAAAACATTTAAGTTTGGTGGCGGCAGTGTGATGGTGTGGGGAATTATTTCATCTGCAGGAGTTGGCCCTATCCTCCGCGTACATGGCAATATCAATGCTGCGATTTACATAAGGCTTCTTCAGCAGCATGTAGTACCAAGATTACACCATATTTTTTATGAATCTCCTATTTTCATACAGGACAATGCACCTTGCCACGAGGCTCAGAAGGTTATGGCTTTATTTGAAGAAGAAGGAATCGCCCTAATGAAGTGGCCAGCCCAGAACCCCGACCTGAATCGAGTAGAAAATGTTTGGAAGGTAATTGGAGAAAGGGCTCAGAAAAACCCCAGAAAAACCAGGATCACCTATGGGAGATATTGAAAGACGAATGGGAGGGAATTACTGCTGATTTTTGCAAGAAATTAATTAGATCATGTGGTCGACAATGCAGGGAAGTTATTGAAAATAAGAAAATGTTTACTAAATATTAGATTTTGTTGATATTTTGTTTACAAGATCATTCCTTAAATTTTGCCCAGTAGTTTATTTCCTTTGTTCAATTTAATCTTTATTTTAAAAGAACAAAAAAAAAAAAACAAAAAATAAACTATTATGCAAATTGTTTGTAAATTTGTATAATATTTATTCATTACACCCTAATCTTTATTCGGTAAAATTTTCATTGATAATCATGCATTATTTTTTAAGTAATATACATATTTATGTCTTTGTTATTTCCGATCCTTATATTATGGCCGCTACTGTATATATATATATATATATATATATATATATATATATATATATATATATATATATATATATATATATATATATATAATTGTACAAACTTTTCCTTCGCAAGAAACACAACACAAAAAAGACCACTGTATAATTCAAATATTGATATTTATACCGCAATATAATGTTAGTGTAGCGCAGTCCATGTATTTATGGTGTCTGACCAAAATAATAATAATATATATATCCCATAGATACACACACACACACACACACACAAACACACACAAACACACACACACACAAACACACACAAACACACACACACATAACAAATTTCTAGTACTGTCAAATCTGATCAAACATTTGAGGAATAAAAAATATGGGGTCATATTAAGCATAAGATACAATAATATGTTTAAAATGTAAGGTACCTTTCGACCGACACATTTTCAAACACAATCTTCGGTAATCTAAAACGGAGTACTAACAAGAAAAAGGATGGTAAGGGGGGGAACAAAAAAATTGTTTTACCTCAAATCATGTAACCGTTTCCCCGAATAAGGCCAACTTAAATTTCATCTCCCGTTGTACGCAAAGGGCCGGCCTACGTATGTTGATGATAACAGACTCCAAGATGTCGAGGTGGAGTCTGTACTAGACCTGTGCAATACCGAAAAGAAACGGGGAGAATACTCAGTCCTACAAACACCAGAATTTAATAGATGTTCACCGATAGCAGAGGCGTGAGTCTGCGAACACCCGGATGTTACAAGCTCATGCCTGCGCACACAGCCCGGGACATGTTGGGCGATTCTAACCTCAAGCCTCTGGGTAGTTTTGCCCACATAGTCGAGCCCGCATCGACATTTAAATTGATAAATAACTAAATGATTATGGTAGGTAAGCAAAACATCCTTACGGCAAGTGGGGGGGAAGCCCTCCTAGTAGTAAATATGTTCCTGACTATAACGGCATTGTAACACCGTTTAATGGATGAAGAGATCTTATCGGCGTATGTCTGACTCTCAGGACCAATCCAAGGGAGCCTGACATATATAGGACATTTGGAAGGCCCGTATTTCTTAATTTCATTGAACTTCCTGATCTTACGTTCAATGACAGTTTTAATAACTAATTCGGGGTAACCGTTCTTAAGAAACAATTTCTTAATTGTTCTCAATTCGGCATCAAGTCTACACTCAGAACAAATCTTCAATGCCCTATGGGTAAGACAACTTATAAGGTTAACCTTTCTGGCTCTGGGAGCAAAGGAATCCCAGGCCAAATAATGTCCTGTAAAAGTGGGCTTCCGGTACACGCTCGTTAAGAAACCCGAGGGAGTTCTCTCCACAAGAACATCAAGAAAAGGTAAACAATTGTTCTCTTCAACCTCCATTGTAAATTTAAGTGCAGGATGGAGATTATTTAATGATGAAAAGAACACTATTGCATTATTAGAAAATGTTGCGAACGTATCATCAACATACCGGAAGTAACAATACGGTTTGTTAACCCTCTCAAATAGTCGCCTTTCATGAAAACCAACAAAAATGTTGGCCATCACAGGACCCAAGGGACTACCCATCGCCACCCCGTCGATTTCCTGATACATGCAATTGTCAAAACTGAAGGAGACAAACTTGATCGCCATCCCCAACAATTCAACAAACACACTCCCAGGAAACAACGGAGATTTACCAGGGCCACGATACAAGAAGTCCGCACAAATGTCAATAGTTTCATCAATTGGAACATTCGTGAACAAAATACTTATATCAAACGACATAAAATACTCAGTGTCGCTGTTTGGATTTAAATTTTGTATATGATCAACAAACTTAAACGTGTCAGGCACACAATACTCAGAATAGAATTCTAAAACCGGATCAAGAACATCCAATAACCACTTGGCGGAACCCAACATAGATAAAATTGGCCTAAGTGGAACGCCCTCTTTGTGAATTTTTGGTAACCCATACATACTAGGACGTTGGAAACCAACAGGACGAATATTATTATAATTTTCTTTCGATAGAAAATTACTTTTATAAAATTCCAGTAATTCTTTTTTGAATCTAGTTTCAGTTCTTGGGGTATCATCATGACTAATATCACCCAATTTCTGGAATTTACTACTATCCTCAAGAATAGATAGCATTTTGCCAACATAGTCGGAGTGGTTCAATATAACGACTCCGGCACCTTTGTCGGGCTTGGTAATACAGATGTCTGGGTTGGTTTTTAATGACCTAACTGTCTGAAAATGAGTCCTCTGCCACACAAACCCAGAGTAGTTAACATTTGAGTCTACAAAGCCATATGCCAAGTCCTTTAATATATATATATATATATATATATATATATATATATATTATTTAAGCGTTTCACCATAAGCAAGGAGGGCAGTAACTAGGACGCAAGGGTTTACATAGGATTTGGAGCAAGATCAGATAGGAGTGATAGAGGAAAGGATGAAGAGAAGAATAGTGAATAGATCAAGGCAACTGGAGATGTCGATTGACATTACATTTGAATAGTTGAAGATTATAGCTCTCAGGGAAACAGGAATAGGGAAGGGAATTCCACAGGCGAGAGGTGAGAGATATGAAGCTATTGGAGTAGAAGAGACGGCTACCTACATTTAATAGTTTCAACAGTGAAAGGGTGAGAGTGGGGTGCCAGCCTCGTATGGCGCTTGAATTCATGATATCTGGGAACCAGCGAATGCAGTTCCTCGGAGCATTTACCATGAAAATATTTGTCAAAAAGACAGAGTAGTGACAGCACGTCTGTGAGAGAGCGACTGTAGACGAGAGGACAGATCAGAACCAATTATATTGCATATCCGCCTCTGGATCCTATCAAGAACGCTGAGACAAACAGAAGGTGCTCCAGACCACATATAACAGCAATACTCCATGCAAGAGCGAATTGTTGATTTGTAGATCGGAAGGATCGATTTCTGGGGTAAAAATTTCCAGGCGCGGCACAGGGAGCCAGCTTTCCTTGCGGTAGACGAAGCAATTGACTCAATTTTTTGTTTTTGAGGCAGGAGTAAATTGTAGTGTCATCCGCGTAGATGCCAACGTGGGAATTTATGACGTTTGGAAGGTCGTTGATGAAAATAAGTAAGAGAAGTATGGCCCAGGATGAAGCCTTAAGGAACACCTGCGTTTGTGGGATAGGAACTGGAGGAGAATCCGTTGAGAACGACCTTCAATTCACTGTTTGACAATAATGCTTGTATTAGGTCAAACAATCGACCTGTAATACCATAACCCTGGAGTTTACGAAGAAGGCCCGCATGCCAAGCCCTATAAAACGCTTAGGAGATGTCTAGGGTCACGGCACGAACTTCTCCGTTATTTTGAAGAGCTTGGTAGACAGTTTCAGTGATGACCGTAAGCACATCAGCTGTAAATCGGGCAAAGCGGGAGCCATATTGCTTGTCTGAGAGCAGAACATGAGATGTAAGCTGGTTAACCACTTCGGCGTTGATTAGGTCTTCGAAGACTTTGCCGAAGTGGGGTAGGAGACTGATAGGACGTTAATTAGAAGGGTCAGATAAAGATAGGAATAATCGATGAAGACTTCCATCAGTCAGAAAAACAAGATTCCTTGAGGCAGTAGTTATATAGTTAGAGCGGGCTGGCGCCAGTTCAGGCGCGCATTTCTTCAAGACAATGGTTGGTACCCCATCCCCACCACTAGCCTTGTTGGGATGTAAATTGGAGATAATGCCCAATATCAAAGACGGGGATATGTGCAACCCGCTCAATAGGGCCTCAGTTCTAAGAGGGAAGTCGGGTATGGGTACACCAGAAGAGTCGAGCGTTGAATTGAATGAAAATTTCCGAGCAAAACAATCAGCCTTGTCGGCAGAGGAGATCAGGACCTCGAACTGGTTGAACAAAGCAACTATAGAGCGTTTGCTATTGTTCAGTACGCTTTTGCCGAGACGCCAATAATCTTTGGAGCCAAATGTGCGAGATGCAATACGCTCCTTCATCCGAGCAGCAGATAGTGATTAGCTTCGTTGAGAACACGCTTACAATCGTTACGGGAGGAGACGTATATATATATATATATATATATATATATATATATATATATATATATATATATATATATATACGACCTAAAAAGTTGATGGCCAGATTTGATTCAGATCTGGACACACCAGTATTAAAAAGTGCTCAATACACGCGTGAAAAAATAAAATAAAAATAATAACTTGTAGGGCATATTGTTATTTCTCAAAATAATTCTGATGATAAGACAATTTGGATGAAAAATAAAACGAATCACCTAAAGAAGACTGGAGCGTACAACGGCCGAAACGTTGTGAATATATGACAATGAAGATGAGGATAACATTCCGATTAATGTAAATAATGCAAATAATCATAATACCTCATGTAATACATATATATATATATATATATATATATATATATATATATATATATATATATATATATATATATATATATATATATTCAGGAAAATCTACGCTAGAATTTTGCTGAACAAATTAATATTGAACGCTGCCACAAATGGCTATTTTCAAAGCAGCTATGACCGTTGAGCTAATCGGATCATAACTGATTGTCCAAGAATAAGTGACGGGAACAAAATGTTGCTTTTGTTGACATGACAAGGAAGTAATGCGAAAAGTCTGAAATGAGAAGTTACAGTGCCATGAAAACGGTTTATTTTGCAGTTGCTAGACCTTTGCTTTTGAAAAATCTTGTCTTATTCTTAAATATTTAAATGCGTATATATATATATATATATATATATATATATATATATATATATATATATATATATATATATATATATCACCAAAGAATCTATCGTACATATCTATAAGTCTACCATTCGTGCATGCTTAGAATATTGCTGAAACATTTGGTACGGTGCTCCCGCTAATAAGCGGCATATCCTTGATAATATCCATAAAAGAATCAGCAATAATATTATCCCTGTTCTGGCGTCTCGGCTTCAATCTGTTTCCCAGTGTCATAAGGTTACCTCTTTGTGCCTTTTCCATAAATACATTGTAATTGTTCGGTTGATCTCTGTGTCTAGACTCTTTGAATTTAAGCGAAATAACAGACCGGGAGCGAGATTCATCAATTTACAGATGAGTTGCCTGATGTCAGCGTAAATTCTATGCAACTACTTTCTTTGCTCGCACTTCTCGCGTGTGAAACTTCCTTTCGACTCCATGCCTCTAAGCCTGCTTTAATCTGCAAAAAAAAAAAAAAAATTCGATGACAATCGGTATCAATTTTTTCCTGTTTTTTCTTCTTTCGTTCTTCCTCCCGAGCAACGTAACTAAATTGTTTTGGGGCGAAATCGATTGTACATACATACACATACACACACACACACACACACACACACACACACACACACACACACACACACACATATATATATATATATATATATAGTTAGATAGATAGATAGATAGATAGATAGATATGGAAAGAGAGTGATTACCACATAGAAATTGTTTATTACATAATACAGAAGCAACCATAATGGAACAGAGAAGTAATGCAAACGGTATTGTTAAAGAATACTGGGTCGACTATATATACAAATATGGTAAGCAGCAAAAATTTATATGACGCTTAACATCAAAATATATATGACACTTAAGTAATTTGACATAGAAATATATCAGCTGCCACAAAGACTTGATCTAATCACCCTATAAAAAAGAAATGTCTTTTAACTATTAAGCAATATTGCTCCAAAGAATAAGAGGATATGAAATCTTCAATCAGGTTATATGAAATCTCTAGCGAATCAGAGAATATGAAATCTCCAATCAAATGGTAAGAAATCGCCAGGGAACCAGAGGGTATGCAATCTGCAAAGCATAAGAGGTTTATTTGTGTCCTAAATAGAATATCCACCTGATATCGTGTTAAAAACAATTAAATCAAGATTAGATTAAATAGAAATATGTGTTGGACATTTGTGGACAACTACGATCTCAAGCGATAACCAACAGATATCAAATAGAATGACGCAAAAGTATACGCTATAAACAATCGGTGAACACTTCAATCCTAGACGTAGGTTTGTTTATCACTGAAAAACCAAAGTATTGGCTGAAAAATCAATTCATTAACTGAATTAAATACCTAGTTACATCGATAATTTTATGTGGACGCCATTCATAAAGCCCAAAACCTACAACTGCTTTCTCAGATGAATAGTTTAAATGGGCTTTAAGCAAGATAAATATGTGGTCTTGGTGAAGTCCACTCTTCTTCGAAGCATGTGAATTGGCGCTACGGAATATAAACAAAGGAAAGGCACCAAATAAGAGAATTGGGCTTACTTGAGGACTTTCAACAAATAAAACAATTAAAAAATCTATCGCATATAACTCGAAGATAAAATAATGATATAATCAAGATGTTGGCATTCCACACTAATTCAAACAAAAGGTTAGGAAGGAAAATCTCATCAAGACTGGAAAAGAGCGATAACAGCTACAGATATTGAGAAAAGTATTTTCCTGAAAAATTGTTTTAAGAAAAGGCGTTTCATGAAACGACTAATATTACCATTACCATTAGTGATTAGGAGAACAGATACTATACTTTGACCCCAGCCAGATCGATAGGGAGTGAAGAAAAGCGTAAAATTTAGCACTGGCTGCTCGGTCAAAGAATGCCGACTGTTTCATTATAAAGAAACAGCTAATATTAACATTACTATTAGAGATGAGGAGAACAGATACTATACGTTGATCCCAGCCCGATCGCCAGGGTGTAAAGAAAACGTAAATCAAGTAGCATTGGCTGCTGGGTCAATAAAAGGCTAATATTACCATTAGAGATGAGGAGGACAGATGCTACACTTTGATCCTAGCACGATCGCCAGGGAGTGAAGAAAAGCGTAACATTTAGCACTGCCTGCTCGATCAATGAATGCCGAATGTTTCATTAGAATGATACGACTAATATTACCATTACTGTTACAATAGTAACAACTGATACTATTTAAACTATTGCTGCTTAATAGATACTTACTGTCACTTTTCACTTCTGACTAAAAAATCTCTGACTTAACAACAACAACAATACTAATACTAATACTACTACTACTACTACTACTAATAATAATAATAATAAATCACAATAGATCTTGTGATATTTTGATTGGCTGCCATCATAAACAACAGTTTTGTTTACTCCTATAATATTTGGAATAGTTCTGAGTTTTCTCTGCTTCCAAGAAATGATAATATTTACAGAGATTTTGTTTTTCTTTCTCTCTTCTCACATTTTCTTTCCTTTTTTTAAGCCAGTCGATAAGTTTGGTATTCGTCTTCAGCTGACATAAGACTGAGATACAAATTTTTCAGTCTGTACTTAAGGCGATCAGAAAATTTCCCATTCAAAGCAATTTTTTTCAAAAAGGATAAGACAGATGTGAAAAGAAGTCAAAAATATTTCCTAGTACTAAATCATCGGAGCGAGTTATTGAGAACTGTAGCATGTACTTACCTTCTGATCGGTTGATGCAATCAAAATAAACAAGCACACACGTACATGCTTTCAAACATAGGCGCATGTGTGTGTGTGTGTATGCGCACGAGTGCGTGCTTGTGAGTGTAACTCGGTATACATAGATTTGTCAAAATATCCATAAACTAATTTTCGAAATGTATTTAAAATAATTATTTATTTTTCAACTTGTTATCCTTCTTTTAAATTGACTGCTCACACACACACGCGCGCGCGCAAACACACACACACACATATATATCAAATATGTGGTTCAGTTCATTTATATTACATTTTATATCATTAACTTTATTAATCTACTTGTTGTTTGAATGATTCATAGTAATATATATATATATATATATATATATATATATATATATATATATATATATATATATATATATATATATATATATATTACATATATATGTAGTTCTGTGAAAAAGTAAGTGAACCTTTCAGGTAATATTCAAAATAATTGTCTATTTTATCCAAATAATCAACAAATCTTAAACTACATATTTGTTAGGAATCGCTAATTACAACTGAGATTTCAGAGATTTTCATCAAGCTGGATTAAAAATTCTAATCAAAATTTAAAATTAAGATGTACAAAAGTAAGTGAAAAATTAAACCTACACTCTCTATCTTTGTTTGATATGGTTGCAGTACAAATAAAGTTTTGTGTGCATGTATAAATCAAAAAGACGTGTTAATTTTTGCTAGGCTGTGTAAATTACAGTCAAACAATACAACACACTGTGTATGAAAAGCTATGCTATTAGATACTAAAGTTAAAATATTATTTATGCAAATATCAAATGAACCTCCTGAAGCTTAAAAAGTCGTATAGTTGAAACCTCTAATGATGGCGAAGGCTACAAACAGGTATCAAAATGATTTGGAATATACTACTCGACCGAGCAACGAATTATTTATAAATGGATGGCATTTGGTATGACAGCAACAAAATCTAGAATTGGCCGTCCGCAAAAAGTAGCAGTAGCCATCCAGTTCGGCAAGCCCAGTCAAATCCTGCTGTAACATTTGCGCTTCTCCAATGCTCACTGACCAATGTTGGCGTTTCGATGAATACGTCTACAGTTCGAGGAAACGTGAACAATGCCGATCTTCAGTGCAGAATGCCTAGAAATAAACATTGTTTATGCAAATAGAGCTTTTTGGGAGTAAAAATATGTGGTATATATGGCAAGCTCTTAATACAGCTTTTGAATAAGAGGATACAATACCAACCATTAAACGGCTGTGAGAGCATAATGATTTGTGGGTGTTTTACTGCAGCTAGGACAGAAAAAAATAGTATACATTTGACAGCATTTTTGCCACAATCAATTCCATCACACACAATGATCTTAAATTGATGCAGTTATCTAGCCTGTATTCTAACCTGGGTATTCCATTCCGCTCACAAACTTTTGTTGTATATTTTTCTTATTCCATCTCTTCCAAATATTGCCTCATCTGTAAACAAGACTTAAGAAACAAACAACGAATCGACAGTTTGTGCAATAAACCATCGATATTGAGTAAATCTATTCATAAACAAAGTTTAATTTCAAATATGTTATATATATATATATATATATTGATATATATATATATATATATATATATATATATATATATATATATATATATATATATATATATATATATGTATGTATGTATGTATGTATATGTAGGTAAAAAAAGGGTTTAAGTAACACATAGTGCATCCTATTAAAATAAAATATTAAAAATGATCCACAAAAGAATTTTTATTATAGAGCATTTAAATGACAAAGTAGCCTTCTGTATAAGTCAAGTTGTTTAGCTTTCATTGATATATATATATATATATATATATATATATGTGTGTGTGTGTGTGTGCTTGTTTTATGTTTATGTTTATTGTTATCTTAATATAGATGGTTTTACATGCTTATGCATATACCCATTATATATATATGATAATACATCAGAATATTTAATATAATTTCCAATATTTTAGAAATGCCTATATTTCCCCGATAAATATTTACATTATACAAATATATCGTGTATTTTGAATTATGTATATATATATATATATATATATATATATATATATATATATATATATATATATATACTATTATGCAAAACTTGCCAATCCGTAAGGGTTGTCCCAAAGAGAATGAAATCCTGAGAGCTCAATGTAAATCCAGAGCTAATATTTTAAAGAAAATCAAACTACTTTAAGGTTACATTGTAATAATTTATTTCACCAGAGCCCTTATAAAAGACGCTATGCACATGCTCCAATTTACCGGTAAGTCCAAGACCGACTATGTATTTCCCAACTTCCATCGATTGTGGAAGTATTCGATTTTCTCATGCTTCTACGGCAGTTTTCATATAGCTTGCGGCCATTTTCCACTGACCAGAGTGAGAGCCTATAGCTGGCTGCCACAAATAGGCAGGAAGATTCTATTGGCCAGCATGAGGGCCAACAGCTGATTGACACGAATGTTAACTAGCATGCTAGCATGCAAAAAAAATCGATAGCTGCATTCGTCACAAGTAGGAAAAATTTTAACCTGCATGGCACTTTGCTCCAATTGGCTCATTCGCTTGCTCAACGTTGATTCTGATTCCGCAGAACTGCGTTAGGTGTGAAAAAGTATTTGCTGTTAACATTCTTTTTACATTCGATTTTTTTTTTCCAGTTACGAGTCCTTTTTTTTTTTAAAGCTGCTCGCTCTGTGTTCATTTTGTTTAGTTCTTTTTTCGTAACAGATTTAATGTTTAGTATAGAGCTCAGAAAAATTCGCAGTGTGAGATAAGCAAGAAGTAAGGCATGTACGAACATGGCACGGCAAAGGGCACTCTTTTACAGGCAAGGAAGGGCAAAAATATTTTAAATCAAGTGACAGAGATTGCTGTATGAGTCATACGATTTTTGAATCAAGCACGTGCACGTATATATATATATATATATATATATATATATATATATATATATATATATATATATATATACCTTATTATTATTATTATTATTATTATTATTATTATTATTATTATTATTATTATTATTATAAACACTACTTTATTAGGTGCGGGTGATTGATTTGCTATCCTTGTTTTTATTTTGTTAAGAACAGAAATAAAAACAGCCTTGCAAAAAAAATCCAGACAAAAAATCGAAACTAGTCTGATTCTTTCCATCATTAAGCAAAAGTTTGAATTTCATATTTAAGGAAAGCACATTTTTCGTTGGGCCTTCTCCAAATAATGATGCTAACGTAACTTTCCTCCCCGGATAGTAAATAAATACAATGTTTTGAAAACAAAATTATTTTTTTGTAATGTTATTTGTAAATGTATATTTTTCATGAACGTTATTTTTTGGGGTACACCTGTATGAGGTGTTCTGCCTGTTTTTTTTTTTTAATTAATATCTTGTTTACGAAATGTTTTATTTTCTAAAATTCTTGATAGTTTCGAAGGAAAGATATAACTAATGATGACAGTCCATCTAAAAATAAAATAACATGATCGAAAGATAATATCTCAAACAAGGGATTTTTCTCAAAACCTAAAAATATTAGCAGTTTCATGTTGATTTCTTTCAAGAAATCTGTGGTAACAATGATCTTACACCGAAATTCTATATAACTTCTCATAAGCAATCATACAGGTCTTTGATCCTGTTTTTACATATACGATTGATTGAAATCTAATGTCCGTAAAATTGAATATATTTAAATATTTAATGCTGAAATGTATTAAGCTTTTTCATTACTGAATATACACGTGACGAAGGCTGAATTATTGTTCCTTCAATATACAATGTTAACATGATGTAGGGATTCAAATGCCTTGCGTACTTAGAATATTGAACTATGATAACAACAGTAGCATATAATCATTACCTGACGTATAAAGAAAGACATACACAGGACATCCCCCACCTTATTATGACTTTTAAAAATAATTGTCATTCTAAAATGTCTTCGATTCTTTAATATATTTGAAATTTTATGATTACATTTCAACCGTTAGTAATGGGGTTTCTTAATACCTATACCATAGTTTTGAATCATGAACAGTTTTTCACCTAGATTGGTTGCCATCCCTGGCTAGAGAGATTAGTCTGCTTTGCTACAATACTTGTAGTTGGGGTTATAACATATGGTAGTATAGCTTTCCCAAACGAAATGTATATAAAAGACTTGGTCTTTTTAATAGCACGTGAGATATTTTAATAATTGTGTATTTATCAATTAAACGCATTTTAAAAATAATGCAAATGTATTTAAATTTACTTTTTATGTCTTTTATGATACACCAGCAATTATTATTTTGTTCGAGTTTTCTTATCTAATAATATGTTCTTTCATATCAAAGCGTCAACTGTGTTTCTGTGTATGAGAAACTGTGTATGAGAAGCTGTGTGTGTCTGTGTGTTAAATGTCTCTTATTCAACAGGCAAAAAGAAGAGATGTGAAGCTTAATGGTTATAGATATATTTTGCCTGGAATTTTTTTGTTTTTTCGAAATAGCAATTATAATAAAAACAAAAACATATTGACCTCTTGACAGACCATATCGATTGCATAAAGTATATTTTAAAAAAAAAAGTAAAATTCTTGTCTTTCCTACTACGAATGTGAAAATAATTTTCACTATATTCATCCTTTCTTTTCTTCTGTGTTGTAAACGATGTTATAAGTGCCTGCGCGCACAAACAGACAAACAATCGAGTTTTTATTTTTAGGAGAAAAAAAACATAACCATTACGACAGAAATGGGTTTATTTTTTTGATTCCTCTTCTGTGTAGTATTCTTTGCGGATAGACAAAGAACTGCAATGCAGTTTAACGTCGTCGCAGTCTACAGAGTAAAGCAGTAGTATACAGTAGTGTATAGTATGGAAAAGAAAGTATACATGTCGTCGATATTGCAACTGGTTACGTAGCTCTCAATAGATTTATCCAGCTATATCAGTATGCTGATGCCTATTTACTCGGAATCTGAGGATACATGAATGTAGTAACCTATCTTACAATAAAATAGTGACCATGCAAATAAAGAAAACACTTTATAGTTTTAACTCCGGATAACTTTCTTCTAAAAATCACGGTGATGTAATGGTTAGTGGCTCGGTTCGAGGAATCATACAGCTGAGTCTGAGACGTTTTGGGAATCTCTTCCGGAATGCAAGTTATCCATTAACTTACTCCTTACTAAAGGATTACGAAACGAAGGAATCGAGTGCGGTTCGCCTTAATGTATGGGGCGTGGCAAGGTGAAATTTCTGTGGATATAGGAACGTAACTTCAATGGATATTTTCCAGAAAAATAGCGACAGAATTGCGAGAGACCTGCAAACATTCATCTGTGGGAAAGGAGTTATATGGTAAACAATTTATCAATCTCTGCGTAAAAGCTTTTGGTCTCTGTCAAGTCTGGTATGTACTAGCCGATCAACTTCATCCGAAATAAGGCCAAAGAGCTCCATTTTCGGTCAAATATGGCTCTTGTAAATGTATAGCATAGGAGGAGGAGTCAGGTACTACCTGAATTGATATAGGGAGCAGTCTATTTTTCCAGCTTCTTTGGATATGGATACAAGTTCTACGTGAGATCTATGGTGAGCTTAAGGCATAACAGTCGTTCAAGGCGAAAGATCCCATTGAGAGAACACCCTCTTATTACAATTCAAGGAAATTCAACGGCTGCTCATTGATGTTGGAAAGTCACAAGTTCGTTTTTTAGTTAATGAATATGAGCATGATATGAAATAATTGGTTGTTATTATAATGGATTTGAAATATTTTTTTAATACTTTTTGATTTAAACAATATGTATTACCTCTAAGTAAAATGGGGTGTGTATTTCAAATACGAATATCCAATAAAATAAGCTTTGTATTAATAGAATGACGAAGTAAAATACATTAATTCTTTAGAAATATATATGTATGTGTACGTGTATATGTGTATGTGAATATATATATATATATATATATATATATATATATATATATATATGTCGGCTGAAGGTATTAAACAAATCACATAAACTTCAATAATTTAAAGTTGGTTTAAAAGAAAACTGTCACATTTCAAACAATCAATTTAGATGTCAAAACAAAGTCTGAGTTAAAATCTTAGGCAGTACTAATACGTTTTATTGACGTTATTTGATATATTCCAAAATACTCTGAAGTTTATTAGGCAAGATCAAATATCCATATTTTACTTCAAGAAAAAAGGTGACAAAAATCATCAAAATTTGATCAGCAACTATAACAGAACAAATAAGAAACCCATCTAAGCCTTTCAATCCATCACATTTTAATATAGTCTCTGCTTCTTAGTAACAACCAGTAATCTATTATCCAATGATTTAGTTAATGCTTTTACTTCATCAGGTTCAGTTTCTGATACGGTTGATTAATTGCTTCCCATAGGTTTGCTTTACTATCATATTGTTTTCCACGTTCCATAAAACCGCTTTTCACTATGTGAAGGTAAACTGGACAGCTTTCAGTCCTACATGGCGGAAGCACCTCTCCCAACCTTCTTCAAACATGCAGCAACCAAAACTGATGATCTAAGCTCTGAAGGGATCCTTTCTGAATTAGGATGTTTTATACGCATAAAAACTTCTAACAGCCAGACCTGGTTCACCCTTGAATTAGCTGTAGCCATATCTCAACGAAACCATTACCCTAAAATCTATCGCAAGGAGGCGTATTGTCTCACCCATATTTACTTCAGAACCAACCGAAATCGCTGTAAGAGATTCCTTGAAAAAGCAAAGTGCAGATACGCGCGATCTGTCCAAGCCAATGTTGAAAACAAGCAAATTGAATCTAGCGAATACTGGGAGACTACGAACTATATTATGATGACAGGCAAAGCGGCTATGTCCACTATTGTAAATGACTCTGAGGTCACATCCTCTTCGAGAGACAAGTCAAAGCTCTTCGTCTCGATCTTTGCCTCAAACTCGTCAGGTGACAAAAGTCATCACCTCCTCAAAATCTCAGTAATATAATCATTTCATCGGGAGAACTATCTAGGCTTATCAAAACCTCAATTCCCTATGAAAATAAAACAAAACATGGAATATCAAGCCAGAATAATCACCGTCTCTCGCAAGGTTACATAATTGCTATTTGAAGAAATATTTATACAATATAAAATTTCTATATTATTATGGAAAGGAACAGCTTCTTGTTCGACGAGCAGTATGGGTTTCGATCAGCCCGATCCACTGCTGATGTCGTAACTACCATAACACATGCATAACGCAAAGACAACAGCTATAGATATCTTGAAAAGCTTGGACAAGGTGTGGCAGGAGGTTTTGCTACACATGTTCTCCTGTTTTGTAATCATTGGAAGTATTTTCTCTATCATAAAATCCTTCCTAATTGGTAAATCGCTGAAGGTATTTATAAACGGACAGTTCTCCGCAGCCCTGGTGGTTAACGCACGCGTCCTAAAGGGAACACTCCACGGAACAACCTCTACTTGATTTACATAAGGATATTGGGCCGCAAACTCACACCCAATCTCAAGTGGAATTTCTATATACGATCTATCGATAAAGATGCAGATAAATTATCAGCTCCCTGTACCGCTCCAGTAAGTACCTGCCTCCTCATGATATCCTCTAGCTTTATAAGAATCAGATCACACCGAAAATGAAATAAGGTTTGCGTATTTGGGCAGGAACTGCCAAGTTCTCACTTCCCAGGCTTGATATAATATAAATGCGTTTCTGAGGCCTTGTAAGAGAAGAATTATTTTCCATACTCAACCCTCTTTCTCACAAGCGGGATATGGCAAGCCTCTTGCTGCTCTATCGATACAACCAATGAAAGTTCTCAGAAGAAATATATTCCTTGCTTCCGCCCGGTCTAACCTTCACATGCCCCTTACATAGTAGTAAACCACCGATCTTTCCTCCTTATTTTGCATCCAAGAAGTAAGTTCCATTCAAAAAGCTTCTTATTGCAAACAGACTCCGTAGATTATGTTTTCCCTGATCACTACAGTCATAACATGTTCAGATTTAGAGTCAAGTATTAACTTCCCCTCCTATCCATATAAGCAGGCCCTAATCATAACCCTCTACCACGATTGACCCCTGGGCCAAGTACAGGGTGAACATTACTGTATAAAAAACTTCATATATTTTCATCTTTGTAACTAAGCATAGATTTTCGATCGGATTTACATCAAGACGATGATGACAATTCCATTATTTTCTCTCCTCTAAAGCTGTTATGCTCGCAGTCTTCCCTGTTAAGATTAGAAACATGAAAAGGAGCATTCTTTGTGAATAAATACAAACTTCACTTTGAAAATGCGAAATTTGGACTTGTACCATGCAAACAAAGACTTCTTCATAAAAACGCAATATTTAGTAATGTTCAGATTAACTGCTGCAAAAACATTGAATATGTCCATTAATAGTTTTGTCGATAATTCTAGCTAATATAACACTACCTCCTTCTTCTACAATCAGGCATATCTAAATTGGATAAAATCCATCCTTTGGCCAAACTACCAAGTCAATGAAATGTCACTTGATATTCAGAAAATTCAATTTTTATGTATTTCTTTAAACATTTGCTTTAAAATATTTTCTTTAATGAGAGGAGGTTGCCTAGGAGACATTTCACAGATCCCAATTTACATTATTTTTCTACACCTTTAGTATTTCTTGACTCCCTAAACTGCAACCATTTCAAAGATCTGAGCGCTTGGTTGTTTCGCTATAACACACTTTAGTTTACGTTCCTCACGAAGAAACAAGTTCTTAATGCATTTTTTTCCTTTGATTCAACTTATATTTTCAACAGACGTTTTTATCGTTCGATGATCTTTGCAAAGCCCCTTTGATATCTTTAATTTCGACATTCAGTCACTAAGTAGCTTTGTTATCGTCTGATTTTTTTCTGCTTTTGTTAGATCCTTCCCTTTAGCTATCTTTCAACATAAGGACAAAAAGTAGAAATAGTTTTTTATTAGATTTCAGTGTTTTTAAGTTAATATTATTTTAATCTGAATACTAACTTCTGTCAGTCCATTTTCGTAAACACTAAATATCAAAAAGAAAACAAAAACATTAATAATGACATAATATGTAGTTAAATATTTTACTAAGCGTGTGAATAGACGAGATTAAATTTAACAGATATTGGTTCAGTACTTTTTAGGTATTGAAGCTTATTAGATTAGCATATATACATACATACATACATACATACATATATATATATATATATATATATATATATATATATATATATATATATATATATATATATATGTATGTATGTTTGTATGTATATTAAAAAGAAGAATGAAACCGCAAACGTTTTGGTTGTAATGTGGATTTTTTTAAAAATATTATGCTTTATTTTCCATAATTTTGCTACATAGGCTTTCGCGACCTTCATCAGGCATAGCGTGAAGATTTACACATATTATTAAAAGTAATAATTTTTTTTTCTCATATTTTTCGATCTTGAATATTCCCGATATTAGACATTCTCTTTTTTGTGTGTTAGTGACCCAAATGTCTTCCTGAATTGGCATTGAAAAGTTCTGCGTGAAGGGTTATAAAACAATTAAGATTCTTCCGAGAAATGGTCGAGGCGTTCTTTTTTTTGAATTACCCCTGTTTTTACTTAGATCTATTTCTATTTCCTTGTGTTATTGTCAGCATGTGTATGTATATGTATATTCCCTCTCGATGCATACACACTGTCTTTTTACGAGGAATTAGTAAACACATTTGTTCACATACACACACACTTATATATACACACACACGAACACGCTCACACACGCACTTAAGTTGTGTGGTGTTTGCGTGAGCGTTCCCGTGTGTAAAATAATGCTTTAGAGATTCACGGTATAAATTCGGGGTTTTTGTCTGGGGTACATGTACAACAGTTCTGAACTGATGCGATAGTTGTTTCCTGCATTCAGAGAAAATGGTTAGGATTTGTGTCTGAGGAGCATCGAAGGATAAGCTTGATTTAGGGAGTGGGTTAATTGTTTACAAAATTTCTACTTAGCAGGATGAAAAGATGTTGACTCTAAGTTATCCATGATATACATTCTTGATACAAGCAGGAAATGTGAAATAGATATGGTTTACAATAGCCATCAACTACAGGATAAATGCTTAGAATCTCATGTTGAATGTAGCAGTTTTTTTTTCCATCTGGCCATGACATTTGCCTCCGTTAATAGGAAAGCTACCTGGTCTATCCTCGTTAAGGTAGGATGCCCTCCAGAATTTGTAAAAAGTTTCAATTTCATTTGCATAAGTAGATGGATTTAAACAAGTTGATATTTCTGCTCCAAAACTAGTCTGTATCTTTTTTGTTGCAGTTTTTGTGTATGCTTTCCAGGATCACAAAATCGGCGTGTAACTGCGTTTCAGGACTACGGTTAGATTTTAGAACTCGGCTCGTTTCAAAGTTAAATGAGACCTTCCAACCAGTTATTCGAGCGTTATTCAAGGCTGACGGTTGGTCATACCGAAAAAGGACATGCTTACCATAATGGATCATTTTTCGAAAGCATGAACCGAATAAAGACTAAGATTACGTAGACACACCCTCCATGGCAACTACATGTAGATCCTAAAATCTATGTTCACGGTTGCTCATTTACCTACATTAAAAGTACTCTTGCTAGAGATGGTTCTTTAGATTCCGACATCAAACAATCGAAAACGCAAACAAAGCCTTCGGTAAATTTGAGAAATAGATTTGATTAGAGAGAGACACATAAATAGGCACTTAGATATTTACTCTTCGGTGACATGAACGATACTGAGTGCAATGGGTAAATTGTCGCCATTTTTTATTTTTTATTTCGCGCATGCGCATTGTTTAATTTTGATTTCGTCGACAGCAGAGTATAGTCGGTTTAGTTGGGCAGCGTCTCTAAGAGAAAGAGCACCAGGACGCAATTCAATCTACAAGAAATTTGGGACACAGCATGTTCTACTGCTTGGTATTGGCACTGGAAACTCCAATACAAACAATTCAGAGTTTTGGGGTGCCAAATGATGCTGTATTTCTAAAGAAGATATACCGAGAATAATGAAAACCAAATATCCAGCCCACAAAATTGTCTTCTGAGTGATCACGAGTTATGGAGACGTTTTTCCTTTATTCATCTTGTCATTTTCCTTGGCTGTCATTGGCAACAGGATTCTGCACCATATCACACAAGGAGAACGCAGTAATGTCTGTCAGACAATTTCCGAGGTCACATCACCCCATACAACTGGTAACCTAACTCTCCGGATTGCAACCCCTTGAGTACTATGTATGTGGTGCAGTTGAGAGAGTGACCAACAACAGACCTTCCAACACCGAAGATGAACTGAAGGTAAGGAAAATGATAGCATTCACAATTTTACACAAGGTCACCGTCTAGAAGATTTGCAGGAAATTCCTAAGCCGTCTAGAGATCGGGGTAGAAACCAATGGCGATTTTACTGAATAGATTTACAGTTTATTATTTCAAGATATTTTTGTGTCATTTTTGGTAAATATATCTGTTAAAATTTCAGTGTTATTTTCATTTTTGCGTCATTTAGACATTTTAGACATCGCATTTTGTATATAACCATTATTTAAAAAACTCAGAATAATTTCATCAAATATGACTTTGCTTTATCTAAGCTAAGCCAAAGTCATATTTGATGAAAGTCATATTTGATGATCAACTGGCTGTGTATTTTAAACAAGATACAGTTTTTTATGAGCTTTATTTATATTTACACCACAAATATAAATTTAAATATAAATTTAGCATATCTGAAAACTATAGGTTCATACACAAAAACGCACACAAATACACCACACACACAGGCATACACACAAGCATAAACATATAGATATGTGTGCATATGTATGCATAATTATGTCTCATTAAAATCAAGGAAAATACGTTGTTAATTTTTACTTTTCGATAATTTAGAATAATTTTCTGAATTACGGTTCCTATTGGAAAATATATTTCTGGTGACACACACCATATTTCACTCGGCTTTCGTTGTATCAGTACACGTGTAGAATTTAGAAGTGACTTCTTTATAATGGAAAATTAATTTAAGCTATAACTGAAAAAAATGTAACGAATAGTTATTACTTTGTTTCTGAGACGCAAAGCTAAGCTTTACACCCCATACATTTTTTTAAGCATTTCACCCCAAGCAAGGCGGGAAGGCACTAGGACGGAAGGGGTTACAGAAAATTTAGAGCAAGATCAGATAGGAGTGATAGAAGAAAGGATGAGGAGGAGGATAGTAGATAGATCAAGACAACTGGAGATGTCGATTGACATTACACTTGAATAACTGGAGATCATAGCTCTCAGTGAAACAGGAATAGAGAAAGAAGTTCCACAGTCGAGAGGTGCGAGACATGAAGCGATTGGAGTAGAAGAGACGGCTATTTTTAGGAGTTTCGACAGTGAAGTTGTGAGAGCGGGATGCCATCCTGGTAGGGCGCTTGAACTCATGACGACTGGGAACCAGCGATTGCAGCTCCTCGGAGCAATTTCCATGGAAGTATTTGTAGAACAAACAGAGAGAGGCAGTGTGAAAGTGAGTGTAGACGAGATGCCAGAGCAGGGCCAACTACATTGCATATCCGCCTCTGGAGCCTATCAAGAACCCCGAGGCAAACAGAAGGGGGACCAGACCATATATGGCAGCAATACTCCATGCAAGGGCGAATTGTTGCTTTGTAGATCTGGAGGATCGATTCTGCGGAGAAAAATTTCCTGGCGCGGCACAGGGAGCCAACTTTCCTTGCGGTGGACGAAGCAATTGACTCAATGTATTTATTCCATCTCAGGTCAGCAGTCAATTTAAGACCGAGCAGCCGCAGAGAGTTGGTTCTCGAGAAGTTGAGCGTCAGACATTCTAATAGAGGGCAGGGAAGGATTTCTGTAGTGATTAATAGAGAGCAGTTTTGTCTTCAAAGCGTTGAAGTTGACCAACCAATTCTTGCCCCAGTTCACAACCGATTGGAGGTCCTTTTCAAGACGCACGGCCAGGTGAGTTTTTCAGTGACACCACTAGATTTGCTTTTGAGGCAGGAATAAATTGTGGTGTCATCCGCGTAGATACCAACTTGTGAATTTATGGCAGCAGGAAGGTCATTTATGTATATAAGAAATAGAGTGGGACCTAGGATGGAGCCTTGAAGAACACCTGCGTTCGTGGTATATATATATATATATATATATATATATATATATATATATATATATGTATATATATATATATATATATATATATATATATATATATATATATATATAATGATTTTTTTCAAGTAAACAAAAAAATATTCACTACAAGGATTCAACCTTTACCATTTATTGTTCTCACCATTTGAGGTGCAACTATAAGCACCGAAACAAGGCTGCATCTTTGTAGTGAGTAAATAATTTTTGTCAGTATGAAAAAATTATAATAAATAATTATTCCTCAACGCTGTATATGCTGTTTACGTTAGAATTTATATACTATTTTTGTTCTCATTACATTTGTATATATATATATATATATATATATATATATATATATATATATATGTGTGTGTGTGTGTGTGTGTGTGGTGTGTGTGTGTGTGCGTGTGTAGCGCTAAATATTTATGTATATTCAATTTTCTTACGTGTGATCTGAAATATTGAACAGAAAATAGAGGAAATGTGAGATGGGAAAAATAAAAATAATATATATGGCAAAAGAGGAGATATGAATGTAAAATTCTATTTAAACAGGAAAAATGCCAGAGAATATTGGAAACAATTTAAATATGACTGTTTTCTACGACTCAGTGAAAAGAAAAAAAATGTTATCGAAAAAAATTTGGTTTATCCTCTAAAACGCAACTGAAAAGACGAGATACGGTGGCTCAAAAACAACTCGTCAGATCAATATCTTATAAATGTGACAAAACAAATATTGTATATTATAGTTATTTCATAACAGGATATTGAACTTTTAAGAAATAGTAACTGATACATATATATATATATATATATATATATATATATATATATATATATATATATATATATAATAGTATTTTTAATATATGCAGAAGAATTACTCAAATGTAATTGTCCATATCAATCTTCGTTTTTAAGTCACCGCTTTTATAAGCTTTCAAGCAATCAGACGGACCAACTTATGATTGCGTAGAAATCGTATGGAATTGGTAGTCGGGTTCGTTTCCTGCCCCCTCGAAAATTGATTAAACATTTATATTAAAGTTCTGCTATTAAACATAGCATAGATCACTCATTTTTCCTGTGTGCAATCTACTACTACCACTACAATATATATATATATATATATATATATATATATATATATATATATAATTGTATATGTATATATATATAGGTTACCAGAACATGTTTCACAAACTGAGCAGATGGATAGTTCTCTTCATCGAGAGAGAAGTTTCAAATAACTCATCGTAATACACACACACACACACACACACACATATATATATGTGTGTGTGTGTCTGTGCGTGTGTGTGTGTGTATGTGTGTGTTTATATGTATTATTATTATATATATCTCAGGTTACAAAATGTAAACAAAATATCTACTGAATGTACAGCGCCCACAACAATCTCATAAATTTTAAGCGAGTGTATATTAATTTTCTATATCTCTATCTGCAATAAAATATTAAATATCTTGGAGGCTTGTTACATTAAAAACAACTGTCTATTAACATAATGCATATTGATCTATGCGCTAACATTTCAAAATGCCTCTAACCTTCATCGTCACATTTGCCATATGAGACTATATTCTATTTCATAATCCTAACGCAAGGATTAGGTTGGTGCTAAAATAATGACGTAATAATGTCGTAATAATGTCGTTTTTTAGCGTTTAAAAATACGTCAAAAAACGACATTATTACGTCATTATTTTTGCACCAACCTAATACCTCTGATTAATTGAAATTTTAATATGAATTTAAAATAAGGCCACGCTTGCTGTTTCTTGATATTTTCCTTCTATCTTTGAAAAGGACCAACGAAGTATTTCATTCACACGATTCTGCTTGAGAGAAACATGGGGATCAACACAACGACCAGCGCACTGACATTAACAAAAGCGCTTCATCTCAGTACTTTATGGATGTCCTTATAGGAAAACTGTTACCTCAACATAATATGATCTAAATATGTATGTATATAAATATAATTTTTAAGTGACGAAGTTTCAATTACTTACTGGAAGACGTCCTGTGGAAAATCAGTCTTATGTCAGCCAGAAGATGGAATTATGAAGTGGAGATGAGGAAGCCGTTTTCTGTCATTTCTAACAGAATTTAACATTTTTATCACGCTTAGCATTGTATCACAACCAGGCAGATTTTTCTCTGAAGCAGACCAGTTGCTATCCAAGTCTATAGAACCCGGTATATATAGGGGGAGAAGAAGAGGATTCATATCTTTCATATTAGCACTTAAATAAATGTAATGGATTCGAATGGAATTCGAACTCGACTCGCCGATTCCTCAATCCAAGCCGTTATCCATTACTCTACCGTGCCATGTATGATTCCTAACATACCGTTTTCATTTAAAAAATTACGTTCGGCGCATCATTAGTAAGTAAATTCCCTATTGTTAGGTTGGTGCAAAAATAATGTCGTAATAATGTCGTTTTTTTGATGTATTTTAAAGTCAAAAAACGACATTATTACGTCATTATTTTGCACCAACCTAATACAAGGTAACTGACGTTTCAAGCACATCAGGACATACACGCACACAAAAACACATATATTAGGTTGGTGCAGAAATAATGACGTAATAATGTCATTTTTAGACGTTAACAAATACGTCAAAAAACGACATTATTACGTCATTATTTTTGCACCAACCTAATATATATATATATATACACATGTGGAGCGAAAAGCCCTGGTCAAATGCCTAATAAGTAAAATAACTGTACAGCAAAGAAAATAAACAAAGATTCCAATAAAAAGAAAAAAAATACGACAAAAGGAAGGAAGCAAAACATGTATGAAAGGCAAATTATCACTAATGAGGCAAAAACTTCACAAACTAAAAATTACGTGGATACATAAATGTAAGGCAGATCGAAACTGAGGTTATTTACCTCGCCTCCCCTCAAAATAGGATGTGACACAAGGCTGTTTTATGTGGGACTATTCCGAGCCTGTAGTCTTGATTTAAAATTCTCCGTAGACTTCGAGTACACGGGGTCGGGCTTGCCTACCTTCCCTGACGTGACTCTGCCAATCGGCATAGATTCGGTTGGGTTCCTCTCTGCTCGAAGGCAGAGAGTTCGGCAAGTCAGCCGTAACTGCCTGAATCGGCAGATCTAGACTGTGTCTTGTCAAACTGCAAACCAGCTTATTTTATTGTCTAAATTATCCCTACATACAAAAAGGGGAAAGACAAGTATTTAGCTGTCATTGCTATGAAAGATTGTTTTTCGTTTTTGTCTCGTCTATTCTTATGTTGATAACAAAGAAAACTATGTTCAATTTATTGCTAAGTGTTGTACTATTTTCTTGTTATTTGTTTGTCTTAATTTGCGTGATTTTTTTGTGTGTAGTGAAATTTTGTGTGTGTGTTGACGTGGTAACCCTCTCATTATGGTGGAGTTTCCCCGACAGCAGTCAGCATCGGCACCTCCTGTGTTATCAGCTTGGGTCACTTATAGCCCAAGAAAAAAACTCTAGTGGAATACGTTGCCCTACGAGAGAAATATGCTCCCTATACGAATGGCAATGAATTACTCACCATCCGGCCTGCCCTAGAGGCCATTGTTGCCAAGATAATATTCCTGCTGACGAACAGCCTGGAAACATGGTGGCTGATTGATGTCAGCAAGAACACTATAGAGGAGTTGGTTAAAAGTCTCTAAATCACGTCCATGGTACTCTCTAAGAGGTCCAAGGTAATATGCAACTGCCTGCTGGCAAATGAGGTGTAAGCCAAGAAGTTTGCAGGCAGCGTACTGACAACCAAGTCAATACGGATCTCACAGGTTGGAGATGTCTCAGCCGCAGCTGAGAAACCGTGTACTGCAACCGGTGACACGTAATAAATTCAAGGAACTTCTTGACATTATCTTCTCGTCTCTGGACATCATAGTCATAGTAGAAGACCGTCGTCCTCACTACTCTTTCTGTGGTTCCACTGGGCACTATTTAAGGCATACCCAGGAAAGAAGCCGGCAATGACACCAGTAACTCCAGCAACAACATTAGCGCTCAAACCAGTACCAAATAAGAAGCAGTGAGGAACAGAAAAATCCGCCCAAACAATCTGTGGCACCAACGAGTGTGCGGAGGTTGCGAGGAGGGGTAAATATTTTACTGCACCTCATTCACAGTAGGAAGGCCGTATCCCCAAAGAAACAGGTGGAGCAAAAAATGCAGAAACCGAAGCGCTATTTACATTATTTGGACTATTGCTCTCATTTTTGTCGCCATATTTATAACAACGTCTCGTCCGTTGTACACTCCAGCCTTCTTCAGGTGGTTGGAAGAAGTGGCAAGACCCCAAAAGTGTGAGTTCAATACCCGGTTAAGTCAGTGGAGAACATACAGAGCTTTACCATTCTTATCTAAATCTTTATATACGCTTTTAAATTAGCCTCAGCAATTGATATGGAGAAGCGAAAGTCATATTCTATTACTTTGCAAAATGAAGGCTAAGAAACCGATAGCTAAAAGGGTCAGTCAGTTAACTCATGCTCTTAAAGGGTTGTTGCTTTGGATATCTCGAAGATATTTGACAGGGTTTGGCATATTGGTCTTCTTAACTCTTTGAAAGGTTATGGTATTTCTGGACGAATTCTTAACTAATTCAGACTTTCGTATCGAATCGTGGAATAAATGTTGATTGAACAACTCTTCTAGATCATTCCTCATCAATGCAAGCGTCCACTTTGATTTCTTTCTTGTATCCAATTTGTTCCTAAAACTAGAAGAGGTTTTGCAACAAGTAGGAAATCAAGAAGTAGCAAGACATTTATTGTAGAGTTTGCAGAGAACATATTTTAAAGGTCTTTTGCAGGGAGACCATTAATTCTACAGAATTTGAAGGGATCAAATTTAGAAATAATAGCAAAAAATACGGACGTCACTTTATGCATATCACTCAATAGATACGTCTAGAATTGAGCAATGATACTCCAATTGAGTCAAGAGTAGAAGTTGAAGTGAATTTATGAACAAGACATTATGTTTTATCAGTATATATTAACATCTGAAATTGTGTGAATAGCGAAGTGATAGAAGGCATACTTTTATTTACGGTACTATAAAATAAACACCAATTTATTAGGTTGGTGCAAAAATAATGTCGTTTTATCACATAGTAACATATGCGAGAAAACTACATTATTTTTGCACCAAGCTAATAATATATAAAGTCCAAATATATATATATATTATTCATGCTATATACAGGCATGTATGATGTAATGATTTATAATATTTTCTGTGATTTTTGAACATATTAAAAAAAAATAAAACATTGCTTAATTTCATTTATACTTTGTTTACCGACAATGAGTAAAGATGGTCACTACTTTTAGGGAAAAATAATAACAAGATCAGTTTAAATTAAACAAAATAGCTCAACAAAGTAATCACATACTTTTAAAGATTACAAATGGTTTCCTTCATTTACGAATAGTTTCTCATTTTTATGGTCTTTGACACAGATGATCATCCAGTATTCTTTATTTTCCAGGTATCTTTGAAGATCGATTGTTGTAGTTTTGTAAAACATTTCTAGTTGAGCTAAACATCTGCCTCCTTCGGATCTGGGCACATACAGACGATGAACTTTGACTTTGGATGATGCATGTGGTGGAAAGTGAGATGCTTTCTCGTTTAGATACCCATTAGCTTAAAGTCAGATAAGGTCCATTTAAGGATACTGAAATTGTATCGTAACATAGGGCCAAGGGAATTGTTTATGGCTGAGAATCTGTTTTCTCTTAATTCAATGTGATATTTAACACCAGGCACACACACCTGTAGTATACTTTTCTTATTTTCTCCTTTATTTGAGTATGCTGCATTCCATCTCAGTTGCTGCCTCCTAGCTATACACGCCTTCTTGTTCCAGTCCCCAAATCTTTGTGACAAAATCTAGATGTACTGACTTTTCCTGTATTCTCCCTATCTTGAATGTTATTTTTGCATATTTTTTTTTATTCAAAATCTATACCAATGTCATCACTAATACATTTTACAGTATAAATAAGTCTTTTCAAATCAGTGTTGTCTTTGCCAAAAAGTTTGAGATGATCCATGTAATTATTTCTTTTTAATTATTTTTTATTAATTATTATTATTATAAACAACTTATTAATATTATTTTCTTTGCAAATATTTTAATATATCAGACATTTGCGCATAAAAGCTAACCTCAGACAACCATGTGAACCTCTTCGGGCGTTGGTTTATTGCAAAAATGTTTCTTGCATAATTGTTAATATTCTCTAAGTATTTTTATTTATCAATACGTTTGTTTGAGGTATTTGTCTTATTTGAACACGTTCTATGAAATGAGTAAAACATTTCTACAAGCTGCTGAAATAAATAAAAGATATATCTTCAGAATGACGTTACTGCTTGAGGTGACAGACTGGATTGACATTTTATAAAATCAGTTATATTTGACTGATCTTTGCTTACATATTGTGGGTTGACTTTTTTCTTAGCTCCTTTGAAAAATATCCCCAGAAGTCATTAGACGGCAAATTCAAATATCTATACTTTTATAAAAGGACTTATCTTGTGGGATTTGAAAGTGTGTGTTTATATCAAGCAAAATGTTTGATCATTTCTGATTAAACCATTTATTTTTTTCTCCTGCCTTATACTGAGACTGTATTTTTTAGCCAACATATTATTAGGTTGGTGCAAAAATAATGACGTAATAATGTCGTTTTTGACGTATTTTAACGTCAAAAAACGACATTATTACTTTATTATTTTTGCACCAACATAATAAATATAGATTATGAGGTTCAAACAAATTGAATGATTTTTTTTTCTGTATGGACTTCTATACTAATCTTCACGTAAACTACCATTCAGATTTGTTTTTTGTTTTTTTTTGTATATCTTTTTTCATTTAAGGTATAAGATGCTCGTATTTCTCAGTAGAGCTAATTTTGAGAAGGCAGTGTGAGGTTTGGTTTAGTGTCACAAACGCCTAGCTTAACACTGCTCCCGCTAATGTCCAAGAAATGGCGGGCGACAGAAAGAATAAAATAAAGAAAATATTAAAGAAAGTAACAGTGCTCAATCCTTGCATACCGTTCGTCAGACATTTTGAAAATAAGTTATTTGGGACTATAGTTCAAGATGATTTTTAAACTGAAATGTAGAAGCAATAATTATTGAAAAGTCTATCAGAAATATCTGAAACTTAATTCTATAATGATATTTTAAATTCTACTTTCGGCTATTCTGTCAGTTTTCCTTTACATACTATATTGAAGTTAATATGAATTGTAATACGAAATTTACTATGAAGTCTACAAGAGCCGATGCAAAAACAATAACAAGGAGACATGCCGTGTCAAGTTTAATTTTATTTTGCGTGTAATTTTTAAGATAAAAAATACTGCGATTTTTACTATGTTATAGCTTAACAGCTGAAACTATATATATCCACAGATATACCTCTCCTCTATTACCCCCATCGAGAGACACAAGATGATAGAAGAGGGAAGAATTAAAGATATTTCTGGTTGCAATCAAATATTAAATATGCAATCCTTTGCCAATATTTCCTCGAAATCAATATAGGCACATGCACACACATACATACCTATATATGGAAATCTGTATGGATAAGTGTTGTATCCTTAAAAAGGTTAAAACAGACAAATGTGTTACTCAAGTGAAAGGAACAGAAACTTAGAAAGAGAGTTTTATTGTAAAAGGGAATACACTACTGAAAGACAAGTAATCGGTTAGCCGGCTAGTGATTCCCGAAGGAATGTTATTTATCTTACCGCACGTGGCAGGATGTGGAACAAGACAGTTTTATAATGGGGGGGCAGAATTGGGCTAGTAGCTTCGGACAAAAATTCCCTGTAGACTCCGTATACACGGGGTCGGGTAGCAGTCTGCCACCCCAAACGAGACTCTGCCCTTCGGCATGGCCTCGTCTGGGTTTTACTTTGCCCGAAGGCAGAGAGTTCGACCAGCTCAGCTGGAGACGAATCTCCAACTAATTTCCGAAACAATCCAAGTAAAAGAGAATACACTAATGAAAGACAGGTAATCGGTTGACTGGCTAGTGATTCCCGAAGCAAAGATATTTGCGAACCTCCCCACACGCTCAGATGTTGCACAAGGCCGAATTTAACATGGGGTATCCGAGCCCGTAAACTCAGGCAAAAATTACTCGTAGACCCCGTAAGAATGAGGTCGGATAGCTGTCTAACACCACTAAAATTCCCCGTAGTCTCCGTATACACGGGGTCGGGTAGCTGTCTACCACCCCAGACGAGACTCTGTCCTTCAGCATAGCCTCGTCTGGGTCCCTTTCTGCACGAAGGCAGAGAGTTCGACCAGCTCAGCTGGAGACGAATCTTCAACTAATTGCCGAAGCAAGCCAAATAAAAGAGAATACAGTACTGAAAGACAGGGAATCAGTTAGGAGGCTAGTGATTCCCGAAGAAGTCTCAGGTATATCCTGTGCACACTATACATATTTACTGATATATTCAGTCCACAATAGGTAATAGGGAATGTGGGACATTCCATTAAAAAATAAGTATGTATGTGCTACTGTCGGTAGGCCGAAGACAAAGCAGGTTGCCCCACTCCAATTTCTTGGGAATGCAGCGGGTTTGTTAGCAATTCTGTAGGAGGAAATATGGCGTTACAGTTAACGGAAGAAATCTTGGTGAGTCAACGGCATGCTAATTAGGAGTGTGGTCTCAATAAATCACCGTAGAAAAGAAAAAGGAAAACGACTCCATTCTCAATTCCAAGTAATATCATGGTATTTAGCAAACAAAATATGAAAGCTAACGACAAGAAAGCGGTTAATTCTGCTGGAACTAACAGATAAGAAGCGACATGCGCTACGTAATGTCTCCTGACGGTCATACATCGACAGTTTACATCAAACAAATTGTAATTCTCGGAACGTAGAATTTTAAAACATTAAATCTCTGTGGACAGTTCGAAAATATAAAACAAGAAATTAGCTGGTTAAATATCAAAATCTTAGTTGTATGCAAAATCTAGTGGACAAACAATGCTATTTTGTCCGTGATAAACAAGGGGGTTTATATTTAAAACTCCCCATTGAATGGGGAGATTTTAACATATCCGTCATAGTTGTGTATGAACAAACAGCAGAAAGTACAGAAGAAATTGAAAATCAGCTGGTAATATTCGACATCTCGTTTCTAGAACGCCCAAGTCGAATATGGAGATGTCGAAGGTCAGGACAAGGACAGAAAAATCAGATCGTTTAAATAATTATCAACAAAAGATTTTACACTAACAAAACATATCAAAGTGCAGGCTGTGGAAGCGGTCGCACTACAGTGATATGTAAGCTTAGAGTAAAACTACAGAAATTGAAAAGGACTAAGACAAACGCAAATTGCAATGCGACAGACTCTTGAACGGACCGAATTTGGAGGAAAAAATACATGGAAAACAGATTAGAGGGACAAAATGAAAATGAAAACTCGAGGTGGGACACTTTAAGATAAGCTTGAGTAACAGCAGAAATCATGATCATTCTAGGAAAGTTGACGAAGAAAAAATGAATAGATGATAGACAAAATACTCGAAATGATGAAAAAGAGACAAAAAATACTGTGCCAAAACAAGGCACAGAATATCGGACACTACTAAAAGAAATAAAGACAAAACGCAGACAGGCTAAAGAGGAATGACTCAGCGAAAAATGTGCAGAAATAATGTAGCACAAATAAAGCAGACACGCATAAATAAAAGAAAAATACATCTCCTGAATGAATCAAAGGATGTAACGCTGATAAAAAAAATATTCCAGAGATGGAAAGAATACATCGGAGAAATCTTCCGCGATAAAAAGAGCCACCGCAAATACAAAGATATGTTGATGGACCAGAAATATTAAAATTTCAAGTGGAATACGCACTGGCCAAAGGGAACAGAAATAAAGTCGCAGACTTATAAGAAACCTTAATAGAAACAATGGCAGCAGTAGATCTATTTTATAGCACTGCCTAAGAAGCCAAGTGAAAACAAATATTAACGCTATAGGACAGTCAGACTAATGATATATATATCGAGACTTATAATCCTTAATCGCCAAAATCAAACAAAAATAGGACAAGAAGAGTGCGGTTTCGTAAAAAGACACTGGAAAAATAACGAAATTTCTAAACTCAGAATTTTATTACAAGGCGCCATACAAATGCAGAAGCTATCTTTCTATATTTCTGAGATGAGGTCTAATGTACCCTATTTACATTATTCGTACTATTGTCCTCATCTATTTATTACAACGTATCAGCCGTTGTAATGGGTTCAGTTCGACATTCCAACCACCTTAAGAAGGCTGGAAATTTGTAATAAATATGGCGACAAAGATGAGGACAATAGTCCGAATAATGTAAATAGTTTAAATGCAGAAGGACGTGTCCTTGTGTTTTATAGCTGTTCAGAAACTTTGATATATTTTGGAAATAGAATAATCAAGAAACTGTACTGGCTGAAAACTGCCTGCATACGGAAAAAAAATGTGTTTAGCAGATATACAAAAGTAAATGAGGCGTAAGACAATGACATATTCAACCTATAAAACGAGGTTATTCTGAGAGAAATAGAGGTCTTAGAAGGATTCATTATTGGCGGTCACAATCATAACAACATAACCTATGCTGATGACACAGAGCTGGTAGCAGACACAGAAAAAACTACAAAATTTCCTACAGAAGAAAGTGAGAAAAAGCGCGAATGGATAAATCATCAACTGCAAGAAAACGGAATATATGGTTGCTTGCAAAAAGATGATTCCAAAGTGTGAATGGAAATTCGGAGATACTAAAATCAAATAAGTCTTGAATTAAATATCTGAGAAAGAGTTTTAACAGAGGACGGGATATGTGGAACTGAAATTCAAATGCGTATTGGGTTAACTAAGGGAGTATCACAAAACCTATGCAGAGTACTGAGTAATGAAACAATTTCTCTACAAACAATGAAAATAGTACTAAACTTCTACATGATATCTGTCCTCCTATATAGCAGTGAGTGATGGACGATCTCTTCAAATTCTAAGAGGAGTCTTGGAACAACAGATATGTGGTTCTACAGAAGGATTCTGGATTGAACATGTGAGCAGCAGTGAAGTTTTGAAAAATATGAACACAAAAAGCTAATTTATACTTCAGGAATACTTATCAGGAACAGACAGTTGAGGTTTCTGGGACACATAATGAAGAAGACCTGGCAAAATATGGAAATACTCTTTGGAAAGATAGACCGTTAGAGGGACAAAAGAAAGCAACACATAACATACTTAGTGATCTTGACTAAATGGGCGGCGGAACAAGGCTCATGAGAAATAAGAGAAAAACTTTATTAATAACTGCAGGTGATAGGAAGTTATGGAGAGACATAATCCTGAAGGGGAACGGCCCGTAAAGAAAACCTATCTTCCTCAGGCCTTCTTAATATTAGGTTGGTGCAAAAATAATGTCGTTTTCTCACATAGTAACATATGTGAAAAAACGACATTATTTTTGCAGCAACCAAATATGATTACAGCTTATTTTTTTTTACTCTGGAATGACCATTCCTCTACTTGCTGAAATTGAAGTTTCGGAAATTTATAACTTCATAATAAAAGTTATTTACTTTGATTTTTAGTCAGGTCATCTATTTCTTTTGTGCGTCACTATATTCAACTGTTAGTGAACACAGGACAGAAACATCTCAGGTATACCAGATCAAAGAAATAAAACCCAGCAGAAAGAAGCTTAGAATGTTACACTAATTAATATTTGAAGATCGTGTTCTTTCCGCTTTACATATTTGATGATACTAAATTATTAAATTTTAAAATCTATGGAAAAAGCAGTCAGACATTTCTAGAGTCTAAAGCCCTGAAGAGCATTTCAGATTAAAATTTGATTATGTTGAACCGATTTTAGAGATTAAAAAATCGATCTGAATTCTCAAGACTCTACCCAATAATTTTCGATCAGTTCTTGTTTGGCTTAAAAGTGTTGAATCAAAAGAAATTTTAAGCGTTGCTGGGATTTTAAGTCGCATGAGAATTAGCCAAAAACGAGTCGCTTTAAACATTCAAAATTACACCGTTGATTTCTTTATTTTTCTATAATTCATCTTTTCTTTCGGTCTTTGCTGCACATATTCGACTCTTATACATTCAGGTTTTTCTGGAATAGTTCTTGGAAAGTGTAAGGTTTATGGTAATAGAATGGATAATTCTTGTTTAATAACGATTACAATTTCAAGTTCAACCATACTGTACGTCTACTCATAAGTTATCTCCTTTGTTAAATTCTAATACTACTACCAGTACTGCTATTAATGAAACTTTTATTATTATTATTATTATTATTATTATTATTATTATTATTATTTCTAGTAATAGTAGTAGCATTAGAAGTAGAATTTGCACTGACTACACGTACAAGCTATATAATCCTTGCAGTTAAGTTTTTTTCTGTTGTATCTACATTTTATTCTTTCTTCTTTTATTTTCCGCATTCTTCCTTTTCTACCAATTCCTTCTTTCTATTTCCGTCTCATAGTGTCTTCGATTTTTACTCCCTTTATTCTCTAATTAATTCTCTTCGGGCATTTTTATTTATTTCATGTTTTCCAAAAGTCAACTTCTATTCGAGGAATTAGATATTTTCATCTAACAAAACTTCGGGAATTTAGTTTAGAAAACTATTCTGTAATAATTGAAAGTTATAAGGGTATAAAAACATTTTCCCTTGGTTTTAACCATCGGGTTTTCGGTTATATCAAAGATAATGCAATAGCAACAAATTGCGAAACGGAACGTCTATCATGATGAAATTATTAGCATGTCTAATTCGAACCTTTTGCAAAAAAAAAAAAAAAAACCCAAAAATACCCCAAAACGAACAGTCACGTTGTGTGACTTATTACACTAGTTCATAGACAGAATAATATCAGCAAAGGAATGCTTTTCGCCGTATGCAGCCTTTATCACGGGGAGGCCAATACTGAGGAAAGATCTCACAAATAAAGAGCTTGAGACTGATAAATCTATGCTTAGAAAATATCTACAAATACTCTCACCTAATTAGAGACGAGCCAACTGGAAGAGATGAGCTCCGTTAATGCAGTCGAATGTAGATTTCTAGCCGAACAATATTTAGAAATGCTGAATAAACGTGCGCGCCAGACCAAAGCCATGTATTAGGTTATTTAATACAGCTTTGCACTCTCAAAATCTTGTGGAAATTTTAAAATCAAAGTAATATATAGAGATAAGCATAACTTGAAAAGCGCGTGACCGAGCGCGTGCGCGCACACACACACACACATCAAAATCTCTAGTGTTTTGTTTCCATGAGTCAGTTATTATTATTTTTAGGTTCTGTCTTTCTTTTGAACCATACAAAGAAATATATAGTAAATGCTAAGAACGGTGGATTCTTAATCTTTCTGTTTTTTTTTTCTTTTTATTTGGAAATCTCCCTCTCTCTCTCTCTTTCTCTCTCTCTCTCTATATATATATATATATATATATATATATATATATATATATATATTTGAGATGTACCACACCGACATAAATCTGGATAATATTTCCAGGTGTTCATACTATTATTCTTTCGGGGATTAGGAGAGTATAAGACATATCAGTAATGGTTATTTCCCCAAACGCTTTCAGCCCTATTCGAGAGATCAGTTGTTAATATGTTTTCTCTGTATGTGTTCTATGTTTTACCGTGTAGAAGTAGTCGAAAATCTAAGCTGTAGAGAATAAATGTGGTTCTGTTTCCCTGTTTGAGGGTCTCTTAATACATTGCTAGCATGGTACTAACGTTGTCAAATAAGGTAATGGGGAGTCATTGCTAGAACTGCTTTATGCAAAAAGGTTCCATTACCTTGACACCATCGAAAGTATATTTTTCTTAAGAATGATGATGTTATCAATATATATTTTGTCTAATGATTCCAAGCAGTTATTTATGAGCATCGCCATGCTTTTTGTATATCACTGAGATCACTTTAATTGATTGTTATCCTTCTACTGTTTGTCATCGAAAAAAGCCAATGTAGAAAAACAGTGAATAAAAAAAGATACAGCCTTGCATTCAGGAGCAAAAGAGATTGACTGCATTAGATATCTTAAGTTTGGATCTGATAGGTGCATTTCTATTGTTGATTATGACGATGTTGTTTTTATTTTCCTATAATGTATTGTACGTTTTAGACTTTTGCTGGAATTAATGCTTTGAAGTATTTTATTGAATGATTGCGTGAACTAATTTCAGTAAAAGATATTGATGTTCTGTTATACAATGTTTTTTGAGTTGGTGAGGTTTAATATCTGTAGGTATAATTGTATTTGTTTATCAGTGGTGCATCCTTAAAGAACTTACAAAAAAGATAGTATTCCAGTCAAGGAACAGCAACACGCGCGTAGATGAAAGAGAGGTTAATTTTAAAAGAGAATACACTTCTGAAAAAACACCAGCCGGGTGGCATCTTAGTAATTTTTGAAGCAAGAATATCTAACAACCTCCCCACACTATCAGATATGACAAAAGCCATATATATCGTAGGCTATCCCAGCCCGTAAGCTCAGCCAAAAATTCTCCCTATAAAACAGTGTCGGGTAGCTGCTTCCCGAAAAGGGACTCTGCCCTTAGTTAACCTCTGCCCCCAAACAGCGAGTTTGACCAGCACAGCTCAAGAAGAATCTCCAAATAATTCCCAAAGCAAGGTTATTCGACTTGCCTCACCGTAGGCTCGGTCAGAAATTCCTGGTAGAACCCATATACACGGGGTCAGGTAGCTGTCTACCACCCCAGACGAGACTCTGCCCTTCGGCATAGACACGTCTGGGTTTCTCTCTGCTCGAGGGCAGATATTTCAAGAAGCACAGCTGGAGACGAATCTTAAACTAATTTCCGAAGGATATTTATGTTACCTTTCGACGAGGCAGGATGTGGCACAAGAGTTTTTAATGCGGGGCAAAACCGAGCCCGTAGGCTCGAGCAAAAATTCCTCGTAGGCCCCGTATACTCGGGGTCAAGTAACTGTCTACCATCCTAGATCAGACTTTGCCCTTTGGAATAGCCTCGTCTGCGTTACTATCTGCCCGAGAGCAGAAAGTTCCACCACCACAGCTAGAGACGAATCTTCAAATAATAACCAAAGCAAGGTTATTTACCTTACCTCCCTCCGAGACAGTATGGCGCAGAAAGACGTTTTTTAAAATGCTGGCCAAAACCTAGGCTGTAGGCTCGGGCAGACGTGCCCCGTGTCGCCCGTATATACGAGGTCGGGTAGCAGTCTACCACCCCAAACGAGACTCTGCTCATTCGGCATAGCCTCGTCTGTGTTCCTCTTTTACAGAAGTCGGAGAGTTCGACCAGCGCAGCTGAAGACGAATCTCTAAAGAATTCCCTGAGGAAGTCCCCCACATATATCCTGTGCTCACTGTATATAGTTACTAATATAGTCAGTCCGCATATGCGATAGGGTGTGTAGGAAATTCTATTAAAACAATCAGTAAACACGTTGGGAATATTATTCGTAACCAAAGTTTTTTTTTTTTTTTTTTTTTTTTCGGTTGACTAAAATTATTGTAACCTACGTAAGAAGTCAATACTAACTTATAACTTTTGGGGCATTCACAATTAATGTTTTTACATACAAGACTTCATATTTTGTTTTCATATAGTGAGGTGTTAAAACTTTGAAGTTAATTTCTATGTATAGCTGGCCATTCATATTCGAGGAATCCCGTCTACAAGGACGGCTAGCCAATCCCTATTGCAGACGCTTGCTTATTCAACACCCACAAAGCCAAACTATGGCTTATACTGCAACTATGCTAAGCAGACCTTAGTTAGAGTTTCTGGCAGAGAGCGTGTTATCTAGCGTGATCAACAATTTGAAGAAAACCAGCTCGCACAAGTCTTCGGGCACGATGACTGTGAATTCATGCTAGCACACCTATCGACTGACCCCAAGTGCGTCGTCTACCAAATTACACTCCCAAGGCCCGAGTTTGTACAATATTTTGGTTCGATGGTTGATTTTAGATTTGAAATCCATTACTATTTCCTGCTAGCATAAAAATGTCATCAATTTCTCTTGGGTTCGTTGTTTGGTTTCTTTTGTTTAGCGACATATCAACACATATATGCAATTTTAATTCCAAAGTCTAAATATTTTGTACACAATTTTATTTCATCTTTAGAGATACAGGTTTTATTAATTAACCCATAGCTGGGGGATAAGAAGTGAATTCATACTTTTCCCAAGGTTATTTCCGCTTAAGTGAATATAACGAAGCAAACTTGATTAAAATTTCCGAGAGATTATCTATTACACCATCGACAAATCCAAGCTTAGAGCGCTTAGTATTCCCGAGTGGTCAGTCATCTAGGTAATAGCTTAACTTCGGCAATCCTATCGAGACTGGTGTGTCAATGAGATTCACCGTGAAGATTTGTGATTTTGTTGTATTGAACATTATAAATTAAACGTGCGTCGTGTAAAATTTAGAAGAGGTAATTCCGCATAATAACGTCGTTGGTTTGCGTGTAGATGCCTCCTTTTATAGTTATAGAAAGGGCTTTATTTGTTCAAGAAAGACGTAATTTGTGAAAAACATGCACTTAGACAAAAATGTCGCATGAATCATGGAAAAAGAGAAATTAAGACAAGAATTGAAATAAAAAAAACCAAATACGATCGGAACAAATGAAAGCATGAACTAATTTGATCGATTGAAAGACATGATAAAAGAAAGAAAGAAAGAAAGAGATAAAGAAAGAAAGGAAAAGAAAAGTGGGAAAAAAGGCAGAAAGAAAGAGTAAAAGAAAAAAGTAAAGTAGTAAAGGAAGGAACAAGAGAAAAACGCAAGAAAGAAAAAAAGACAAAAGAAAGACGGAAAACCTTAAAAGAAGAAAGAAGAACAGGAATGAAAAAGGAAAAAATTGAAAGAATAAAATAAAGGAAAAAAAGCGAAAAAGAAAGCAAGAAAATATGATGCAATGATTATATATATATATATATATATATATATGTGTATATATATATATATATATATATATATATATATATATATATATATATATATATTCTGATTTACAAATATATATATATATATATATATATATCAATGTATATATATATATATTATCATTTGTTCATATTTGTACTTGCTTTCCTTTTCCCTTATATATATATATATATATATATATATATATATATATATATATATATATATATATATATATATATTTCAAGATGGATGAACAAATTTAGAAACTGGCACCACACATATAAATAAAATGTGACATCAAAATGAATAAATAACACACACACGCATATATATATATATATATATATATATATATATATATATATATATATATATATATATATATATATATATACGTGTGTCTGTTTGTGTGTACATACATACAAGTATATGTATGCGTCTGCATGTTTGTGTGTACATATAAAGACAAAAAAAAGAAGACTTATATGAAAACTTATAATTGGCAAAACTTATATCAACATAGAGAAAGATAAATACCAAGATATGTATATGTTGAGACGATAGGAGATATCATTTTACGAAAACTATATCCCGAGGTAATAGAGTCGAATGAATATATTCACAGGATATAGCCCAATATCAATACAAACATAGAAAAAAGTATGATGAAACAAAAGAAGAATCTTTTTGAATTGAGATGACATTCAGATCAAATAATGCGTTCTTCCCAAAAGGTTTTCTTTTTTTTTTATCTCGACGAAGAAGGAATATCTATTTCTAGAATCTTTAAATTGAAAAAAAAATGCATCGAACTTTGGCGTCAAGACTGCCTGTCTGAATAGCTGCGGTCTAATCGAGAAATAACATCTCCCTGGGGCCGTTCTTGTGTCAAGCTTATAGGGTGGAGATGCGAATTTGGTTGTGTATGTAAATGTGTGTGTGTGTGTGTGTGTATATGTGTGTACGTGTGTCTGTATATATATATATATATATATATATATATATATATATATATATATATATATATATGTGTGTGTGTGTGTGTGTGTGTGCATGTATAATTTGATAAACGTAAGGGGATCAGCCGTTCACGCTACATTGGATTCAACCTTACAGTATCTTCAGGCACTCTTGGATAAATAATTTCATAACGCTTTATTATTTAAAAATAAATAAATGTTCAACTTGAATATAATAGAAATGGAAGTGAAAAGCAACGGTGTTGACATTACATCGGAGACGTGGGGTTATATTAGGTTGGTGCAAAATAATGTCGTTTTCTCACATAGTAACATATGTGAGAAAACGACATTATTTTTGCACTAACCTAATATCATCCTGGTTCATACGAACTCAGCAAGAACTTATTAGTGTTCATGCATAAATGCAAAAAAAAAAAAACGTTTATGTGCGTTTATTTATTTTTAAATACTACAGCGTTAGGAAATTACTTGTCCGGACTGCCTGAAGATACTTAAATATTGAAACTAATGTAGCGTGATCGTGTGATTTTCTTCTTTTTAAATTCAGAAGCTGTCCATGTTAAATTCTAATTTTTCTTTTACTTTATATGTGTCAATGTATATATATATATTGTGAATTTAGGAAGCAATCCTTCATTTACACATTTTTCATTGAAAACGACTGACAAAGTACTAAGAATAAACATTTTATTGACTTCTTCTTGTGTTTGAAAATAATTTTGCTTTTCTGGAAACAATGTGTGTAGAAACTGTCCAAATGTTCTGTCATTTCGAACGCTTTCAACTATACAGTTAGCCATTATCAAGGATGATTTGATTTGATTCGATGTATGGGTTGTATGTGGCTTTTCTTGTGCCATTGTATTCTTGTTCGTAGTTAATATTATTAAGTCTTAGCTTTTTCTTTTTTTATTATTAAGGCTTCCGTTGTTTTATTTTTTTTTTTACATGGGATGAGGTTGTTATGTTTGTATTTTCTACTAGTATTTTTCAGACGTAGTTTGGTAAGTTCTTGAGTATGTTTAAATGGATTCTAATGAAGCTGCGGTCGGATAGGTGTAACACAACGCGTCTGGATAAGCATGTAGCAGTGTGAAACGATATAATTATTTATGAATTCGGTTTGATCAGTGACAAAAGTTTGGTTTGATCAGTGACAAAAGTTCGGTTTGATCAGTGACAAAAGTTCGTTAAAGGGCATTTGAAGTCATAGATAATTTTCGTCCGTTGTAATATTGATCTTGCTGGTGTTTTGTTATATTTGAGAATCTGGTTAACTGTTTTAAATTGTTTGTAATATATAATTGATCTGAACTAAAAAATCAAATTAATTATCTACAACAAAAATTGAAAACAGCTAACCTAAACTTTTCTTTTCTGGACATACAATGCACTCATACGGATATATATATAAGCCGACAGCTTAGTGGTAGAATATCCGCCTGATACCAATTCAGTCGGGTTTCGATCCTAGCTAGAGGCAACCGGATGTCTAGCCGCACTGATGAGCTGTGATACAGCGAAACAGTCTGTCTGTGGATGACATTATATATATATATATATATATTGTGTATATCTAGGCAGCAATTTTTCATTGATGCATGTTTCATTAAATAATATAGAGAAGTTTTTATTTAATTTAAGTTCCTTTCATATTGTCTGATAAATGTAATAAAATTATCATTGAAAGACGAAAGGAAATCATCATATTCAGAGATGTTTAAATACAATCTAAGCTTTCGGCTAACATCAGCCATTATAAGAGAGGGCAATTACTTTTAAATATATCAACCAATACACGGACGAAACAATAATTACAGTCTGTTTTTGTTGCATGAAAAATGTCATATATATATATATATATATATATATATATATATATATATATATATATATACCTGTGCACATTTTGGCGGAATAGCAACATAGTCTTTTATAAATATAATTTCAGTTATGTCAAAAATTCACACAGTAAAGGTACAAGCTTACTACTGATGGGTCCATATATTTCCATCTCACCAACACACATTAATCTTTCTCTCACTCTCTCTATCTCTACACACACACACACACATCCACTCACTCACACACACACGCATGCGCGCACACAAACATACATATATTAATAATTTCGCCCCAAGCAAAGCGGGAATGCTACTACCCAAGAGTTTGCACTGCGTCTAAGTGAAAGTGAAAGAGAAGACTGAGTATAGGGAGGATTGAGAAAAGGACCAGAGATGAACGAGAATGAAGAAGATAGAAGATGGTAATTAACGTTGCATTTAAATTTTGTTAATCATTTCATGTCAAGCCACTAATACGCAGGGGTTTACAGGAAGTGAAGGTGATTGAAAAGACAGAGTATATGGAGGATTGAGGAAATGACAAAATTTGAGCAGAATTCAAGGAGACAGAAGATGACAATTGCTATTCCATTTAAATTATTGAACATTGTATTTATCAGGGAAGCAAGCAGAAGGTTGAAAGTTCGAGAAAAGAAACCTTTGGAGTAAAAGTGTCCGTTGCATTTATATATTCCAACTGTAAAATGGGGGAACTAAAGCAATTGTCATGAAAATATTT
>OZ010578.1:16838923-16858923 GCA_963932145.1 Acanthosepion lycidas | reverse complement strand
CACTGCAGTTAACGCAGCAATGTTAAGATTTGATTATTTCAACGTTAGAAACATTTATTTAAAGGTAACACCTGCTCTTCTTTTATAGGAAAATATTTAATAAATTAATCTCCATAAACATATAAATAGTACCATACATTTATCAGAAATATGAACCCTATTTACCTAGGTGTTTTTTTTTTCTTTCACATTTTTGTATTCCATCTTTGAATACTGGCGTAGAATCATCTATCTGCTTTCGTATCTATGGACGGCTTGTCTCTTTCACGCAGGCATCATCGTAGAATTGCTGTGCAATGTGTGCATCCATTATAGATTCAATCTTTGTTGCATAGTTACAGAAACTCTCGGGTAGAAATTACATTCATATAGTCTGTCAGAATTCTTCAAAACCCACATTTCGCAGACCTTTGAGAGATTATATGACAACACTTAACAGCAGCCATTACCATAGATGTTCTGAATTATTTTACAATATTTTTGCTTGGGAATTCATTGTCAAATTTAAGAAACATTTAGTAACCCTCTGGGAATGTTGGCGATAATTCTTGCTTAAAGAAAGAGAAACTCTATTATTATATTGCTTTCTACTTTTGACCAGACGGGAAATATTTTAACAGAATTTCATAGTGAAAAAAAGGAAATATCTTCTTTAACTAGGCTTATAGACATTACATTATTAAAGGCATAACATTTTGCCTGTTTTTTTTTGTTTTTTTTACTAGCCATTACAGGTATGTTTTCACTGACCAAGCTCTAACACCGTAATCGCAAAAATTGCTTAAATATGCTGGGGCAGCACAATCTTCCCATCTTATTTATCTCCTGGTGGAAATTGTGGCCTGCTAGGTTTGTTGTGATTAAATGAGATTTTTTTGTATTTTTTATCTCTCTTTGTTTCTATATATTCTTTTATTTTTTTTTCTAAATGTTGCTAACCTTTTTTACACCTGACTATCGTAAATGTAATAGATTATATTAATTATTTATATTACTTTTTTCTCTGAGATGAAGTTTTGCAATTATTTACATTATTTACATTGTTCGGATTGTCGTCCTCGTCCTCCTTGCCACATTGACGAAGTTTCGACACATGGCCCAGTGGATAAAAGCGTTGGTTGTACACAGTGATTTGTGGATTCAAAACCACGTTGTGGGTTCAATACCTGGCTACAGTAGTGGCAAAAACATACCAGGAGATTTCAGTTAAATGGAGATAACTGAAACATCCAGAAGAGGCATGGCACGTGAAACTAGAACACTCTACTCCGGTCGTGTTTCTTTTTATTGCAATCTTTGTTTATTCTCTTTGCTGTACAGTTATGTTATTTATTTGGCATTTTACCATGGCTTCTTACTCCACATATAGCTGTTATTTACATATATGGTATTAGCACGTAAATGAATGTAGATTCCTGATATTTCTGATTGCCTAGAATACATACCCTGCCTCATATAGATTCTATCCTTAGCACATACACATGTCCATAATATCACATCGCCAATTCAATTACTTATGTAAAATAATGTCGGAGATCCGGTAATGCAATTGTGATATTCGATTTAAGGACAAAATTTCAGATGAAATCGCAAGCGTCTTCTTATTAACGTTACTAAATTCTGTATTGTTTGGTTTGATTTGTTTTGTTTTACGGCATATCAATCTCAATGGGTCATTTAATGCCGACAACTTTTTTTTCCTGCTAATATTTTTCTTTTGTCTAAAATCAATTTCTGGCAATATTTTTTCTCAAAAAAGAATAACTGGTAATATTATTTCAAAAAATGTATTGCTGGTAACAGTTTGTTTTCTTCAAAAATCTATTTCTGGTAACATTTTTTTACAAAGTGTTTCTGGTATTAAAACATATTTTTACACTTTCATAATGCTTTTTACGTCAGTTTCGGGGTTAATTATTTTCCCATAGCTGGAACCCTAAGAGTTGCTACAACACCGTGTCAGGGTAGACCTGGGAACACCAGCAATTAAGTGGTGGTTCCACGATCTTCTAAGCTTCCTTGCCGTTGGATGAAGCTTATCGTCTTACTCTGGACCCGGATGTAGTTTATCGGCATACCCAGGACGGTAAATTCTGTATAGCTCTACATTTTAGAACCTAATATATATGCAACATTTGAATGCTATTAATATATGGAACTGGATATTTTTTATGTTAATCAATCAAACGTTTCAAGACAGCGAAAAGCATTACAACCTTTTAGCGATATTTATAGCGAGAGTTATTATGGAAGCGTATAATTTCTGCCATGACCTTGGTAGAAGTAAACACGTAATAAGTTGATGATATTATTTTTTGTTTCCTCACTTTTAAAAGAAACATGAGACCATTACTGCGTTTTACCGAAATAAGTTTGAAATTCAAAATGAAAGAAAAACGAAATGGAAAATAAATCATCTTGACGCAATTTTAAAGAAATCGGCATCTTTTCGAGGCTTGAAGCTATACTGTTTAAATATAATTAAATAGTCTCACGAAATATCTTTGACATATTTTAGCGGTCACAACCGACAGAAAATTAGAATTTAAAAATAATACTTTTTAAGGAAAATTTGTGTTTTTGTTGAATATGCTCATTCCAATACATAATGCGTATGTCCCTGTTTTCATGATAATTCAATTGAATCTTTTCGCATTTATTAAACTCGTGTTCAATGTATAAGAATATCAAAAGAAAGAAATATCAAAGAACTATTAAACAAAGCGCTCGTTGAAAGTAAGCAGTAGAGAAAGAACAATAAGTGTAAGAAGAACAAATGCATGTTGGTCAGCGACGGTGATAAGCTCTTGTGATAACTGCGTGTCGGGAACATCAGACACAATTAAGAGCTGTAATATAACTATGTAGGTTTTTCGAGTAGGGGAGGGAAAGTGAAATAAAGAAATCTGAAAGAATATAATGTTCTTAGAAATATAGAAAAGTGTTTTGGATTGTTGTATATGTTTTGATCCTACTATATCTTAAAGACGTCTAGCCATATTTTTGTACAGGAGCCAGTGTAAGTTATGGTTAACAATCTCATATCGTTTTGTATTCTGTCTGCTTGTATTTACAGACAATGATCACAAAAGAATTATTATTTTTATTTTTGTTATTATTATTATTATTATTATTATTTATTATAATAATAATAATAATAATAATAATGATAATAATAATAATAATAATAATAATAATAATAATAATAATAATAATAATAATAATGATAATAATAATAATAATAATAATAATACAGTTTTGATAGAAAAGACAGAAACGTAGCGAAAATAAGTTGATTTTCTAGATGTCACCTACAAAGTAAGAAAAATATATATCAACCATACAGAAAATCTAATGACAAACCAATGTACATACTCACATCTACCAAACACCAGACATCAATGATCTAGCAGATAACACCATTATTTAACTGCGGGGTGTCTGAGAATTCTTCCAGTGAAACCATCTTCTATGAAGACAAGAAAGACTATGAAAAGGCCCTAAAAGTTAATGGATTCCGGGCAAAAGTTACAGAGCACAAGAAATCCAACACGAAAAGAAACATCATTTGGTTCATCTTACTGTAGAACAGAAACGTGAAAACAAACGTAGGAAAAAATTGCCTTCAGTTTTTCCAACAAATTATATAAAAGCCACAAATATTTTTTAAAAATGTAGAAATGTAAAACCGGTTAAATTTTTTTTTCAAATGAAAAATAAGGATAAAGTTCCGGCAATCCCCTCGTTCTCCAGGACAATTAGGGCATCATTTAAATATATCCACTCCTATCTGGAATGCTGGCGACACCAACTTTTTTCTTGATCTGATATTAACTCAAGAGCCAACAGTTCCCAGTTAAAACTGCCAGTCTGAACTCTATATTGGTATCATTGAAATGATTTCTTTTGATTATTGTTTGTTTTAATTTTCTTGTATTTAATTTGATTTTGTTCGTTGAATTTATATTCCCATCTAATTTCAGAATATTATTCTATATATTTTTCATTTTCTTTCTTCATTGTTTAAATTTTATCATAATATTTTCCACCGCACGTGTATACATGTGTTCATATATATATATATATATATATATATATATATATATATATATATATATATGTAACTATATATATATATATATATTCTTCTATGATTTCATGTTTATTTTCGCATTTCAGTTTTATTTATATGTGTGATGCCAAATTAATCGAACATTGATGAAAACGAAGATGTTTTATATTCTGAATTGTTATTAGGTTGGGTGCAAAAATAATGACGTAATAATGTCGTTTTTTGACGTTTGCGTCAAAAAACGACATTATTACGTCATTATTTTTGCACCAACCCAATATATATATATATATATATATATATATATATATATGTGTGTGTGTGTGTGTGTGTGTCCTTACTGGACTTATTAATTTAGCACTACACCCAAACAGTTTAATTTAGAATATGCTTACCCACTGTTATTTATCAAGGATGACAAATTAAGTGTTAACACCCCAATTTTTTATTTGGTAATAAACTTTTCTATTTTTCTATTGTTTTTACAGGTTAATAAGTAGGTAGGCTCACCTGTCGTCCGGTCCGCACTTGTCTATTGAACAGGAGTAGAGGTTCATCCATTGTTCCCTGTTCAAGATCTAATTTACAAGTTCTCTTTCTTTCTCTTACCAAAGCCTCAATGATTAAACTGCCTTTGGTGATCAGACTAACCAGTGGCTGTGACATTTCACTCTGAGGGTACCGGTCTCGGAAGGTGATGACTGCTGCTTCAGACAGGTCATTAGAAGACCAAAGACATTGGTAGCCCTTAGAAGGGCCGCTCCGATCAACAGTCGCATAATATCAGGGCAGCTATAGACCCATGTCGCGAATGTGTAGGTGTTCGCATGTATTTCCGGTGGGCAACCCTGAGGCCACAGCATGCTCTGCAATCAGCTACACTCTGGTTGGTTTGTATTGCCATTGACGACAGATAATGACAATTATGGTAGTCTTCTTACTCTCCCCTTAAAAGATATCTCATGGAAAGCTCGACAAAAAGAAATAAAACTAAACCAGCTAACACACCCACCTACCTCCTCCCTCAATCTTACTTTCTCAAAATACGCGGTAACCCTTAAACATCTACAGCGTAGAATCCTTCTTCCTGCTATAGTCACCAGATATCTTTAGCCTTTGTGAAACCATCTTTAATTCTTCGGTTACAGCCAATGTATTCTTGATTCCAGGATATACTCACCTTTTCCGAAAGATTCCAGCATTCAGAGGTCTTGGTGTTTATATCCAGGATAATTTGCCAATGGCCAAGGAATTTATTCTCGAGGCCGCTGACTACTCTTTCATGTACTTCCGTTATTCGCTACTAAACATTGTCAGATATCTTTTTTTTCCTTTATCGCCTCCCTTGGTTCCAAGACTGAAGCATATTAGACGCAATAGCTGACAGATGAGAAAAGGCACTTTCCATCCATCTTCGAATATCTTTGTCTTCAGTGACGTTAATGTAGCTTTAAATTCTATGCTAACAGTTTCTTTTCGTGCATTTCTCGCTTGTGGAACTCCGTTCCGTCTCAATGCTTTCTAACCAACATTAATCTGCAAAAGTTTAAATGAAGTTTCAATCGCTGTCTGCTGATCCCTATATTGTTTCTTTCTTTATCCTCACTACTTATGATTCTTTTCCTGATTCCACCCCTACCCCTGCAACCCAATGCGTAGTAGTGGATGTACTGGCTTGATTGTGGTGATACCCATTTTTTTTAAATAATTACGCTCCAACATAAATACTATCCGCCATTTGAGCACTCTCCACAAGATATTCAACAAAAACACAGTAAAAATCAGCTACAATTGCACAGAGAACATGACAAAAATAAAAATAAAAAATCACATGTAAACAACCAAAAAATCACTAGCACAAATCAAACCCACGTGTAACTGCGGAGCAAATAACGAATGTTCATTAAAGAAGGTAGTGAAGAAAAGCGGGAAGATATGATTAATATCAATTCCGAGAATACAGAATGTATGGTTGTCATCAAAAGGTAACATGGCAACATGCAAATTACAAAATGAAGATACTGAAATTAAACAACTACAAAAAATTAAATAATTTGGAACTGATATTTTTTTGTTTGTTTTTGTATTTTTTTTAACAAAAGACGGAAAGTGCAACAGAGAAATCCGAAGTCGATAGAGAAAGATGCCTTCCTAAAACAAAGCAAGGTATTAAGAAACAAAGAAAAGGGCAGCCAGGAGTAATGTAATATCAATATTTTTTTTATTACAGTGACTGCTGGACAACCACCTTGCAGATAGACAACAGAAGACAACAGAAATGTTGTTTTACGGTATCAGTTTTCAGAAGAAAATGGATTGGACATGTTAGCATTGTCGAAATTTTAGAGAAAATGGAAAAAAATGGATACTTAAACTTAATAGAAAAAAACGCATTTGATATTTCTAAGGTGCGAGGAAAAATGGCTTTAAAAATTTGATACTCACGGACAAAATATCAGGAAAATTTTACACAACATATTAAACGAGCTGGAGTAAATAGATGTCAGGACACGGTTTTGTAAAAAAATTGGCAAAAGTAGGACATTTACTAAGCGCTACAATGGACAGGTAATTGTGAAAAGCCATCATCACCAATGTCCTGAGGGGATTGACACAGGGAACATTATTATTATTATTATTATTATTATTATTATTATTATTATTATTATAAATCCTCACTAGCTCTTATCTATATTTGTTTGGGATGCTATTTACACCCGATGCTTTAAATGCACCTTGGAGGCACAGGGGAGTAGTGGCATGGACTGAGAAATAGGAGGGCCGAGTTCGAATTCCAGTCAAGTTTGTTAAATTAACTTACGTGTGAAAGTTACGAATATATCTCTTCTTGTCCATCTAAAGGGAACTAGCTGGACAGACGGATCCTAAAGTCTCTTGGAGAAGGAATCTCTGAATTCAAAACGCATTATCCTAAATGCGTGTATATATGCGAATGAGGAGCACTTGTGAATCTAAATAGCGAGTGAATCTCCAACTCTTAGCAGGTCCTCGGATGCGGCCTTCCATTAGAGCCAAGTGTTGCATAGGGGCACGAGAGGAACTAACTGGCATATTAGAGACACATAAATTCTGTAGAACAGGAGCTGTTCCATGAAGCAATGACAACTGCGGAGTTCTAATGATGAAAAATAATGTCAAGGCGTTTAGAAGACAGAGTGACTCTTGAACATAGCCTAGAGAGTGCATACTATAATAGGGACAATTTGAGCTTCTACTTGTTACGTTTCTATGATTTCCCTGTCAGACCATATTAGTTCTCTTGATCCGTAGATACAATATCCAAACCCCAGGCGATTACAACGCCTGTCAATTATTCAAGACAGCCTGGCATAATTTACATTTTTTCAAATATTGCAGGATATTGCATCACACATTTTTAGTTATACAAAAAGAAACTGCAAAATTACATCATTCTATTTGAGATATTGTAATAAATTTTTACTTTGAAAACTGAAGTTTTTCCCAAGAATAGGTTTTACTAATTTTTATACGTTAAAAACATTTTTGATGTTGAAAGAGATCATACATTGACACCGATATAGGTGTCAGATTTTTGAATAAAAGTAGCTAAACTGCATTTCTCAATTCTATAGGCAAATACCAAATAGATGCGTCTATATATCCTTAAAAGAAAGGTGTATGTCTCAGAAAACAACCCCAAGAAATGATCGTATCATCAAATCGATTGTTTCAAGATCTCCTACAATTTCAGACAAAATGATTGTATATCCTTTGTTTTTCATGAAAGTCATATACTTTGAATAAAATATATCGCTTGTCGGTTCAATGTATACATATTTTGCTATGTGTATCATACGACCGTGCCTCCCAGACTGTTCAATTACATCTTGCAAAACAATCTAAAAACGAAAATTGATTGAAAGAAAAAAAAGAATTTCTTGGAATTCGACAAACCAGTTGTTCATTGGTCAGATTGATCAATGGAAAAAGGTTCTTTCTTTGAGGAATATTCAATGCATTACTTCGAATAGCATCAATATTAATTAGAGAGACACAAAGGAAGAGAGACAACTGAAAATATACTTCAAAAACATGTATTTGGAACGACCATTTGCTTTCTATTTGCTGGAAAACAATGTTAAAATATATCAGGAACTGTTGCAATCTAAACTACTTTCACATCTAAATACCTGGTTTCAACACACATATCGATAATTGGGCTCAATACCACAAACCAAATAAGTGCAATTATATACTTAGAATGTCAATGATACTAGGACATATTGGCCAGGCATAAAGCCTGACCACATTTCAATACTCTATTGGATTACATGAAAAAATTAGATACTCGCAGACAAATAGATAACCAATTGCAAGGCTGTTAGGAATGGAACAATAACGTTTAGTCCACTGGAACTTTCAGCAGAATATTATCAGGCTTACATAACAAGACATTTTCAGCTCAAGGCAGACGTTATCAAAATTAAGGATTAGTTTCTGCTGAAATTAATAGAATTTAAACAGTTTTTAAATAATTGAATGAATCGACGTGATTACTAACATTTATTTTTATGGTATTCGGATTAATGTTGCTTAAAACAATGTTGGTTGGAATTGAACTTTGGCCACGACTATACAGATTGTTCCAAAAGTCTGTGTTACATTAAAATAACTCTTATAACTGGAACTACAAATAGTAGCATGATTGAACTGGTACCATTTACAAGCTACAAGTGTGGAGTTTTCTTCTGTTTATTTAATTTTATTTTAATTATTTACATGTCATCTAACATTTTTGCCTCTTTTCAGATCCGGTAATTTCATTCACAAAGAGGAGGAGACATTTTGCTTCCTAGAATAAGCTAAAACTGAATCATGAAACGTGTTCAACGCAAATTTCGTACAACGTTTACCAAGCAGGCAAAATTCAGACGTTCAATTTTGAATTGACATGCAAAATCTAAGAAGAAGGGGGTTTTGTTCCCGGCAAAAAGAACAAGTTGAACAAGTTCGGAAAGCTTTCCAGCAAAGCCCTCGGAAATCGGTCTGAATAGCCAGTGGAGAACTTCTATATAGAAATATGGAAATATTAGTTCTGTTTTGATATCTTCAATAGCTAAGATAGAGAGTATTGTAATACTACACAGACTTTTGAAGCACAGACACATACACACACACACACACATATATATATATATATATATATATATATATATATATATATATGTGTATATATATATATATACATATATATATATATACACATGTATATGACTCACACAAACACGCATATATATATACACACATACACACACATATATGTACACACACATATATATATATATATATATGTATACCCATATATATGTATATATATGTGTATATATACACACACACATATATATATGTGTATATATATATATATATATATATATATATATATATATATATATATATATATATATATATATATATATATATATATATGCACACACGTGTGTGTGTGTGTTTGTGTATGTGTAATTAAGTGTTTTGACAGGAATCCCTCTTATATACAAGTTACATTAAAAAGGACTGAAAAGGTAATGGGGTTAAGTTTTATTTTCTTGTTCAAAAATGGATTGCTGAACAAATAAACAATTATTAAATTACCTAACCCGGCAGCAAACAAAGAAAGTAAAAAAATATAACCGCAGTATATTTTATATATATATATATATATATATATATATATATATATATATATATATATATATATATATATATATATATATATATATATTATACACACTCAAACACACACATGCATACATATATAAATTGCCGGCTCATCTACAAATGCAGCTAGCCAATCCATGTACAAGCAACCTGCTCAGATACATTTGTATGTACCCATCAGCAACAGATTTCAAATGCGGTTTAAACCTCGGTTACGCTGAGTGGAATCGAGTTACAGTTTCTCGGAGAGACCACATAATCAATCATGATTTGAACAAAACCACGGCTACGATGACACGTGATTTTGGTGACATATGAAAAACCCTATCAAGCTATTTACATTAACAATGTTTGAATGAAAGGGTGATATGTTTTATTTTTAGACACCCGTTTCCTCAGGCGGATGCCATTAAAAAGTCACCATCCTGATATACGTCGAGATTAGAAATTAGTTGGAAAGTTTCGAGCCACTCGACAGTATATGATTTTTTTTTTGTTTTCTTTGCAGACACATATCAAATATCACCTATAAATATTACATAACGAGACAAAACTGAACTAAAATTATTATTTATTACTTATTTTCATTATTTTTTGATATTATTGACAATCACGTCCAAATGTTTGACAGGTATCTTCAGACATAATGCCCCAAAACATTTCTTCAACTTGATAAATGTAATGCTCAAAAAAAAAAATCTTAGTTATGAGAAAATGAAAACATTTACTCGAAAATTGTACCGAAAAATTAAAGCAAATATTGTCACAAAAGACAAACCAATTCCCAGAGAACTGAATATTTATTGATGCTATATATCAGAAGGAAAAATGACACATTTCCACTCTCTATCTATCTATCTACCTACATACACACACACACACACACACACACACACACACACACACACACACACACACATATATATATATATATATATATATATATATATATATATTTACACACACGCGCGCTCACACACACACATACATATATATGTTTAAACAGGCACGATGAATAGAATATGCTTCCAACGATCGTAACATTTAATTTAAAAGAGAATTTGATACATGTTTTATATATATATATATTCATTGGTATGGATATGTGTTTGTGATCCTGGGTTTCACGCTTTTGAGGTCATCAGACAGACTGGCTTATTTTTTTGAAATTTGATTCATTCTTACTTTTTTGACATGTGGAGGGAGGAGAAAGATACTTTGGTATTTGGATTGTGTGACACTCACATACGCATAGACACACATACATTCAGGTGTACGTCTTTTGGCTCACACAAACACATCCATATAAGCAATCCGAGATTAGTCCCAGATACATATTCATGCGTTCGGGCATACATACATACGCAGGTGGAATTCTATATCGAGTGTCTAGGCCGTAGTTTTTATGCAGGTAGAGATGTTCCTTTCAAGAAGGAGCGAATATGGGTGTTCCTGACGCTTTTTAAGATCTACCGTCAGAGAAACTTACATTTCCGCATGCACTCATATGCAGATGTAGACGTGCATATACGCTCCTATTGGTCTGGCACTTAAGAAAAATTATGTTTGTTGTTATGGTGATGATGATGTTTGTATTTTCAATGCTAACTGCTTGTGTATTATTGACGATTGTGATTATACTGATAGTGATAATAACTGTGATATTAATTATTATTCATATGTTAGAAATAACTGTTGATGTGTTAACGCTAAATTTAACCTTGATGATGATACTAACGATAGTGTAAAAATGTTGTGTGGGGCAAATGATGACAATCGTAATTATGATAATAGTTGGTGTAAAGATGATAATGATGATAATAATACAGATAATATAACTAATAATAATTACGATGTAAAGAGACGATGGTCCGAAAATAGAAAGATTTCGGAAAAAAGATATTAATTGTCCTAAAAATGATTGGATTTAAATAGAAATAAATACAAACACAATGGGAATTAGCTTCGAAGACGTTACCCTCAACGCCGACAAAAATAATCAAACAAACTATGAACCATATAAAAATGATAATGTCACTCCCACATGTATACACACATGCTACACCTAACCACACTCAATCATCAAGCACATACTTAAATTCATCAGTAGCAAGCTATCAGACAACTTGTCCACAAAAGAAAATTTTAAAGAAAATAAAATTTCATATAACAACACATTAAAGAAGAGCTAGAATATACACCAGCACAACCAAAACGGAAAAACAGAAAAAGAAATATAATTTAGTTCAACCCATCATACAATATTCGGCAGGCATTACTAAATCTAATAAAAAAAACACTTCACGTTACAAACCCCTTAGCAAAAATATTTAACACAAACGCCATAAAATTCAGCTACAACTGCAGAGAGACAACAAAATGCGCACTACAAGGAAAATGCCTACACACGAACATAACATACAAATCTAAGTTGAATATAAACAACACTACCTTGTACTAAGTTGGCGCCACAGAAGGAACATTCAAGCAAAGAAAATACACCCACAAACTCTCATTCTTCAACAGAAAATACTCCAACAACACATTATCAGCATAGATATGGCAACTAAAAGACAGAAACATCATACCAAAAACTGAACACGGCCAGGAATGAAATTACCAAAAAAATGGTATGACACTAAAACGCAAGAAACAAATCACCTAAAACTTTACCAGCAACACCTATCCTTAACACTCCCTGCACTGTTACCAACACTACCACCACATCTACTAGCACATCCACCATTATAACAATTAATACAGTCTGATAAAACTATCAATCCCACTAACTACACTACCATCAGTCCTACCACTCTAGGATCTATCACTTCACAACCATCTCCTCTACCATTAGCACAGCTTTTTAACAATGTCATTGTTATTATCATCGTCATTATTATTGCTATATTTCATATATTATTATCATCATTATTATCATGGTTAGCACAATTATTATCATATCATCATCATTATTATCCACATTTTTATACGGTTGTCATCATTAACCCTCAGTCATCATTAAGGCTAGATTTACCGTCAACACTTGAACAACTATTATTAACATAACGATAATTTATTATTATTAGTTATTATAACTAGCAGCATAATGACAATTGCCTGTAAAACACAAGCAGTTAACTTCATGTTGAAAGAAACATCGCTACATACATAAAAGTTACGGTCTCAATACCAAAATAGAATTACAACTGTGTATGTATGTATGCCGGTGTGCATAGATAGATATACCTGCGTTTAGACTCGGATTGTTTTTATGGATGCGTTTGTGCGATCCAAAATGTGTAAGCCTGTATGTATGCGTAGATATGCGCAGGAGAATGTCAGCGCAAACAACCATAGAATTAGTTACCCCCTCCCACCATCAAACTTAGTCAAATAATAACAAATAGATACAATTTTAAAACATAAACAGTTTGGTTATCGCAAAAGCGTGAAACCAAACTCATATCCTTACAAGTGAATGTGTTAACTCTGTCGCCGCTAATATACCGCGTATATAAAATAACATATATACGAAAGGTTAACTTGCAATATCAATTTTATCCCGACATCGAAGTTTCTTGGTAAAATTTCTAGTGTTCTGGTTTTAAACCGTATGCCATTTTCCTTTGTGATATATAGTGTCTATAAATATGCTTTTTCTTAAATGTTAAATATTCTATATTGTATGGTCCTGGACTTGAATCCAGTGAAAATAAGTCTTGAGTGCTAGTGCATTTTCTTAATTAAATAAAGTCACTTTTCCTGGATGTTTGTCTTGATAACATTTCGTAACAATCTCAGAAAGTTGGAATAATACTCTCTATTGATGATGTGGCCTTTTGCAGATTGCCAAAGGTGAGGATGGGTATTGCAGAAACCTTCATTTCAAAGTCCATTGTGTAGAATGTTCTGAAATCTATCTCTCTATACATTTGGTGTTGGATGAGTGACGATTAATGTTCTCTTTGCTGATGTCGATTGCAGCATACCCAGATATTGAATCATCTTCAACATTCTCCCTCTCCTCTTCAGTTTTGCCCTTTTGATAAAGATGGAGCCTCTTCACTTAATGTAGCAAACATCGGGGTTAAACACATTTTTCTTTATAAAACACGATGCTAAAATATTGTTCAATTTCAAGAGAAGCCGCGAGTAGTTATTTTGATGTCTTCTTTGAACAGCCAGATATTAATTGGACTGAAATTAAACAATTAGGAAGAAGATTTGAAATTAAGGCATGAACGAATTCACAGTATCACTCCTTCATAATCAATCTATGCAGTTTCAGCCCACCCTACACATTATTTTGACGAATATTGGTGACATGATTTGCGTCCCCTGGGCCTTTATTGTATGATAATTATTTATTCAGATTATTATTTATTGAACATTCGTTGGAAAAATTTCTTCGTAATATTTTGTATTCTCATTTTTTAAAAGGTAACGTTTTAAAAAACAAAATTATGAGCTGTTTCATTCACATTGAATATTGAGTAATTGAATAAATCTCCAAATCGATGTATCTTCTGCGTTCATGAATACGAGCCTTTAGATTACTCCATATATATATATATATATATATATAGAGAGAGAGAGAGAGAGAAATACCATTTCGCTGTATCACATCTCATAAGTGTGTCTAGACGTCGTCTAGCTAGGATCGAAACCCGACTGAATTGGCGTCAGTCGGGATTCTACCACTAAGCAGTTGGCGCACGGCATGGATGAAGTTGAATTTAAGCATGTTTATTTTTTAGATGAACACACAGTGACTGAGAGAACTCGATTCGATTTACAGAAGAGTCATGCATTATTAGCCGTAACAGTCACTGTTTACAAACCGAAAATTCCTCCCCGGAGAGCTCAACCGAAATATTTTTTCAGGAGCATAAGTATATATATATATATATATATATATATATATATATATATATATATATATATATATATATATAGAGAGAGAGAGAGAGAGAGATAGATAGATAGATAGATAGATAGAAAGAAAATAACAGAAGAAGATAGAAAAGAACAGAAGATAGATAGATAGATAGATAGATAGATAGATATATGCTGAATGAGAAAGGATAGAAACAGAGAGAGTAAATTTGATAATTACGTTAACGTATAGCGAGAAAGAGATAAATATATAAATGGAAATATATTTAGACAAAGCAGACTAAAAGACAGATAGATAGATAGATAGATAGATAGATAGATAGATAGATAGATAGATAGATAGATAGATAGATATAGCGCTGGACGAGAGTGGCGTCGAGTCCTCATTAAATTGCAGTGAAGCTGATTGGATGTAGCCGCAACTCTTGCTTGTGAAACACTCTTCCGGTTCCATGTTTTCGTGCCATCTTTAATCAGCAAAAAGTTAAATACAATGTCAATCGCTGTCTACTGTTCTCATGATTACTCTCTTCTCTTTCTGATAATCATTATTGTTCCTATTCGAAATTCTTCCACATCATGTAAACTCCTGTCATAGTGGCATTATTGTTCTGCTAAAGGCGATGCGGATTAAAAAAAGATAGATATGTATAGATTGATAAGTAGATAGATAGATAGGTGTGTTTTTTCTATGAGGCTGTTATTAGTTGGTTTGCAAATGCTAAATAAATTTGCTCTCTTCATATATATATATATATATATATATATATATATATATATATATATATATATATATATATATATATAATGTTTTTGTTTTAATAGTCTCTCTTGGTGGTGAATAAACCAATTAACGTCTTACATGTATTAATGTTTTCATTTGCATTAAATTCCTTGAAGGGCATCAAACAAAGAAAGACGACATTATTATTACCATAGAGAAATAGTGTTTTGCGACCTTATAACAAACAAGACATAATTTTGGGAAGAGTACATAAAGAATTCACCAGGACTGCTCGACCCGTTTCGAAATGTCATAAAATGTCAAATGAAGCATGACAATGAAGGCGAAGGAATTAATATAATTGCACAACAAACCGACAAAGAAATTCTGAAAGTAGATAATCGTTTTTTTTTTTGTTTTTTTTTTAAAGAACCATTTTAATATTTTCCTCCAAAATAGTAAGCCTTTAGAGAACAATATAAAACAAAAGAATTTTCATTTCTTTCGAATCCTCTGGCCTAATTTGACATTTCCTAAGTTCATCGCGGTCTCACATTTCCTGATTTTATAAGCAGCTACTTGGGGATTTTACGCCTGTAAATATTTGCCTTCCTTTTTAGCTGTAGTAAAAATATCATTTTCTAAATATTAAAATAAGTCTTATATGTATTTGAAAAAAAAAATCTAAAAGCAATCTGTCTGAAAGTTGCCCCTTCTTAGAGACTCAACAAAGAAACGATTTTATTTAAGTGATCCTGTCGAACTGATTTTTGGAAGCTATTTAGAATCAGTGTAATTTTACTGTTCTAGACTTGACTTTTTCTGAAAACAAGGTTATTCGTCCACACGTAACATGTCGTAACATTATGTTTGGATGTTTAGCCTCAACAAACTTTCAGTGAATTTTAATTGGTATTTAGAAAACGTTATTATTTAAACAGGCATCGTAGATGAGATGGAATTAAAACCAGCATTAATCAAGTGTATCTATGTTGGCGCTTGTGTTGCTCTATATATGAATTATATATTTAAACGCGTGGATGTCCGTCTTCAGTTAGGGGAGATCCGCTATGTGATTGTGTATATGCTCTTTTAGTGTTCGTTAAAATACACGTGTGGTTTCAACTAATGGTTGTTGTGAGGTTAAGCCTCTATCATGTATATGTACATTTTTCGATGTCATTAATTTTCTTCGTGTCAAATGTCAATGTAAAATTTTCTCATATACATATATTCTTATTTGCGCGCCTACGTGGGTTCTAACATGAGTAAAAAATATATATTCAAAACAATATATCATTAAAAAAAATACTTAAGATTCTATGTATGTTATTTCGTGTAACCTATTAATGCTCACCGTAAAATATGTATTAAAATTATTGGTTTCTAAGAAGGAAATAATTTTTGTAATAAATTTGTAAAATTCCAGTATAAATTATAGTTTTATAAACTACTGAATTAATTATAGGTTTCGTTAGCTTAACGCTTATTATCCTACGGGCGGATTATTTAAATCAATTCAAATATCTTCATATTTCTTTGGATTATCTCGAGTAATATCGTCATATTAATATCGTTATATTAAAACATTATGATATATAATGTAGACAACATATTATGGCTTATAATTGAAGAGATATATATGTCGATATTATATCAAGGGCAACATATTTTCATATTTCTTTGGATTATCTTCACTAATATCGATATTTTTTATATTCATTACTCCTTATTTCATAGGAGAAATAAATACTAATCCAGATAAAAAAAAATTATTTGTATACTATATTCATTACTAATTGGAATGAGGTAAAAAAAATTTTAGAATTTCAAACGTAATAACTGAACGAAGAACGTTGATGAATGATCTCTGTTATATAAAAACATTTGATACTAGTCGTTGATCAGATGAATGAGAAAAAATGTTTAGATTTTGAAATTTTTATTCCAAGCTTAAATTATTCCCCATATTTTTATGGAACTGAGACGAATACTCGATCCCAAATGTTGTAAAAAACAATATTTATTATTTACTATTTACATTGTTCTGACTATTGTCCTCATCTTTGCTGTCATATCCAAGATGTTTCAACAAGTAATGGATATGACAACAAAGATGAGCATAACATTCCGAACAATGTAAATAATAAAAATAATCACAATACCTCATCTCCGAAATATAGACAGTTATTGTTTGATATTCGTCTAAATAACCCTTGAAATGGGCTACTCAGAGATTAACTGAAATGTATTTTATGAGCAGATGAATATAGAATCCCAACAACAAATTGACATTTTATCTTTTCATGTCGAGATAATAGAAGAAAATAAAACAGCTCGGCCAAAGGCCATTGCTTTTCATAATGACGAAATATTTTCCCTGATTATAAAAAATATTCTTCTGGAAAGGTGACCGTTAAAGGTTGAATGAATCTCATTCGGAAATCCTTTAGACTTAATTTAATCAATAATAAGTAAATTGTTTGGAGCAGGTATAGAAAAGACGTAATCTTGCAGAGTCAGAGAAAAGAAAATTACTTTATCGAATTCTTCGTCTATTTAAAGACGAAGATTAGTCAATGCTCACGGCTAGCAGAATATGTGCAGACTCTATAACTCACTCATTACAACCTGTTGTCTGCAGCACTCGGTTTTATTGCTATTTTCACTGTAATCATCAAAAAGTCGACATTTCCATATTGGAAGCAGAAAGATAATAACATCATAAATTATAACACCAAACACACATAGACACATATATATATATATATATATATATATATATATATATATATATATATATATATATATATATATATATATATATATATATATATATATATATATATATATATATATATATATATATATATATATATATATATATATATATATATATATATATATATATATATATATGAAGGGCATTAAAGTAAACATTAGCCGTAATGTTTAGGAAGCTTGTCTCCCTAGAACAATTACGACTGAATAGCGAGTTCGATCCTCACAGTGTGCCCTCTTTTTTTCGGCCTTGAGCCACATCTAAGATACGCTTGGAAAGTCACTATCTCTGTTTACAGTCTGAGGATTGTTCGAGAGTTACAGTGCCACAATGTGAAAATTGTTTATATATAATAGTCTCAATAGTGTTTATATATATATATATATATATATATATATATATATATATATATATATATATATATATAGATAGATAGATAGATAGATAGATAGTGCCCATTGAGTACTAGTAGTAAAAAAAAGCTTAAGATAACAGACAATTCTCCTCAAATTTCATGTATAAATTCTTATCTATATTTCTATTATGGCATATCTTTCTGTAATGGTGACGGCAAATATAAAATATAAAGGAATATAAAGAGAAAATAAGCGTGGCAGATTTTGAATATGGATTCCTGACTACATGCAAATATTAATTCACGTTCAGCAAATATATTAGGGATCTTATATCAAAAATTAAAAAAAAAATAATTGAATAAAATAATTTTTAGAACGTACTTTTAAGTGGATGTCGATTCGTTCAGGACAAGAGATGTGCACAGACCAAATATTAAAAAGACCCTTCTACCCATATAATTAAATATACATTATTTTTAATGATAATATATTGATTTCAAATAAATGTAAAACTAAACTATTAAATGACATACCAATAAAACATATTAATATTTAATTACTTTTACATTAAAACTGAAAAATTATGCTCCTCATGACATACGTTAAAATAAAATTCTCCGTATATCAATATGTATAATCATTACATATATATGTGTGTATGAGTGTGTGTGTGTGTGTTTGTGTATGTTTGCACGTGTCTGTTTGTATGTTTCCACGTATGTGTATGTGTTTAACAATTTAGACATAAATAATATATATAACGACAATAGAGACCTTTTTTGAGCATCGCATTTCGCCCTCTGACGGAAAGGTTTCCATTTTGTTTTTATTCACATATGTAAGCATGTAAGCTTATTGCAATAGCTACAATTTTATTTCAATTTCTATCTTTATCTCTGAAATGACTTTTTATCATTACTTGCTTTATTTACATTATTCGGACTGTTATCCTCATATTCATTACAAAATTCACAACGTTTCGGCTGCTGTACGCATCTGCCTTCTTCAGATGTTTCGAATTTCGAACCGAACACATTATTTCGTCCACCGGGGTAGATTGTTCTTATTCCACATGTCATGCTTCTTCCATATATCTCAATTATTTCTTTTTAACTCAACTCTCCAAGATTTGGTTCACTGATAATGTGACCTAGGGTTACACTTACATCATTAGGGTATAGTCACTGGATAAGGCTACGTCATTATCCATTGCTTCATGCGTCCTCAAGATCACATGATCCAATAGAATTTTGGTTTCAAATTAATTGTGTGGGCAACTCCTGCGCCGGCCATCGTGTAAGTGGAAACATCAGAAACAGACGAACAATAATGGAGTCGCACTAAAAAAGTAGGATCTAAACTTAGTTTATCCACATTGATGTGTATGAAGTCCGATGAAGAACAATGGGAACAATGTCTGGAACGACAAGGAATATATATATAAATGGGACATTGAAGACAACACACAGA